>LR543321.1:0-206897 GCA_900536305.3 Caenorhabditis sp. 40 LS-2015
GGATAAACATTTTTATAGCCCCCCGCACCCATATTTGATATAGGAAGGTGGGGGTGTTTACAAGTGTTTATGTTTGGGGGTGTATATTGAAATGTTCCGGGGGGTATAATGGAATGTCCCCGGAAGCTATTGTTTATTTTGACTACAACAACGACACCTTCCTGAACCACAGGCTCTGTTTCACGACAAATGTCCGATTGCCGGATGTATCCGATTAGGGTCAGACGATGGCCTTTGCAATGCTGAGGACCATTTTTTCTAATAACTTTTTAAAGTGTGCTATTAAAAAATTAAATTATTTTGGCGAGATTTTTATATGAGAAGATGCCGCATAAAAACCTAGGCAAAAAATGTTCTGAGACCAAGTCACGAAAATCGATCATTCAAAAGATATAGGCCGAAAACAGCTCAAAAAAATGAATTTTCTCTCTACCTTCTCTTTCTGCGTTATTTTTTAGCTGTTTTCGACCTATATCTTTTGAATGAGGGATTTTCGTGAATTGGTCTCAGAACATTTTCTTCCTACGTTTGTGCGGCATCTTTTCATATGAAAATCTCGCCAAAACAATTTAATTTTTTAATAGTACACACACTCGCCCTTTAATAACTCATTTCATTCCCATTCTATCCGCATGTTTCCCTTCTCTATAACCTGTACTGTACCAGGTCGGCCCATTTTTGGTCAACAATGGTCGAGTCGACTTATGAATAAAAACATTTGTTTCCAGAAATCTTATCACTTGCGAGGTCAGGGCGATAACAGTTCTGCTTGTTACCTGGTTTTTTTCCGTTGTCTCAGTTCCCCCAGCGACTTTATGAAATTTCCTTCTCCAGAATGAATAATCCTTATAGATGGTTCTAATTTTTTCATGTTAATACAGAACAAACTCAAAAATTGGGGGGTTTTTCTGTAACCTGAATAATTACACCAAGCCTATTCATTGAAAAAACATTGTTTTTTTTGGACCCAATTTTCAAACCAAATGTTCTCATGAAACTTTGATTTTCAAGATTATTGCATAGATGATACTAATTTTGTCATGTCAAGACTTTTAAATAAATAAGTTTTTTCCAACAATCGACATTCTTTTGTTCCATTCTTGAGCTCTTGAAAAAGAGTCTGTAGTTGTATTACTTGCAGATGGGGAAAGAGAGAAAGAGAGAGTCCTCATCTGGTTAGATTCAAATCGGACTGCTAGTGGTGGAATGGGGGGTGAGAGGTCAACTGTGGGCAGGTGACGATGGGGAGATGGGAGGAATGGCACACATAATGCCTCCTCCTGAGACTACGACTAATATTGCATTCTGGCCGCTGGATTACTCTTCGTCTCCTTCGTCCACCCTGCAACTCTACTTTTATTACAGAAATCAATGGAACTGCCGAGAGTGGTAGTAGCAATACTAGACTTCTTCGAGTTTCTGTGGACTCTGTTCACGGCGGATTCCCCGAAACCAATTCCTCCGGTTGATCTACATCTCTCCACTAAACCATTTCGTCTTCTTCATCTCCCCTCACTCGCTCGGGATGTCATCTTTTCGCATATGGAAATCGAAGATATGTTAGTTCTAGATCTTTTCTTTCGTACTCACTAATCACCCGATGAAAATTTGAAAAATCGGAAGGTTCGAAAGAACTTTTACAGTTGCCCAAGGTGGCCATTTTCAACAATTTCTACACAATACTGTATTTTTTTGGTTCCAGATACCACCTATCCAAGTGTTCCCGTAGAAGTCGATGTGCTGTGAAAATGTTCACACGTCGTCAGAAGTACTATTTTGAGATCACTACAGACAAGTCACACTGTTCCTTTAAAATATCGAAGTATTCCGAGTGGAAATGTTTCAATCGCGGTTGGAGACCAATGGAAATCAGAAGGCCGCTTGCAGGAGACTCGTTATCCACTCATTCAGAGGATTACTGGGCGGCGACAAAGAAAGAGATTGTCTACCTCTTCGATGTGTTCACGAAGAAAGTGAATTGGCTTATGTTTCACGATGTTACGAACGTCAGGAATATGACGGAACTCCTGAAAGAAAAAACTCTTCTGCCGACCGATTGGGTTTGGTACGATGTCAGAGAGATAGACGATGAGATGTACAAGTACGTCTTGAGAGAGTTCAAGGATGCGAAGAATTTGAGTATTTTCGCATCTCCTTCTGCTGGCTTCCGATATGATGATATGGAACCATTCACTGGGGATGAAATATCGATAATGAACGCTGATTGGTTGACGGTTGATCACTTGACTCGGTGTTTCACGAATGTCGAGAATGTTTGGCTGTGGACCCCCTCCAGAAGATGTCTAAATGTTCTCGTGTTCAATGAATTTCTAAACGCATGGAGAAATGGATTAAGAGTAGGAAATTTGGATTTGTGGTGTGGCTGGGCTAATCTTGACTTGCAAACCATCTTCAAGAATGTTCCGACGACAGAGGTGAAACGTGTGCAAGTGGGAAATAAGTGAGTGAGAAAACATCAATCTAGTAATCAGTAGATTCCATTTTCAGGAAGAGAGTATTCAATGACGGAGAATGTTTCCTCATTCGACAAGAAGAATCTGGAGTGGAGGCACTTGTTTATTTCATCTTCAAAGCCACCCTCGTGAACCGATTGGTGTGTTTCACAACAAATTTCCGATTGCTCAATGATGAAGAATCTGATTAAGGACAGGCGATGGCCTCTTCAATGATGCTGATTTTTTTTCTAATAACTTTGAATAACTGACTTCATTCATATTCTATCCGCATATTCTCCTTCTCTATAACCTGGAGTGTACCAGGTCGGCCCATTTTTGGTCAACTTTGACTCAAATGGTCGAGTCAACTTTTAAATGAGAAAGTTTCCCTTTTCAATTTCGATTTTTCTCTTCCAGAAATCCTATATCTTGCGAGGTGAGGACGAGACGGTCGTTGACGATGAGATTTAATAAAATGTCCTGAACGAGTACAATCATTATTGCGAGTACTGTACGTTCGTTTTTCCGTTAATTCTTGCTCTCAACTATAACTTTTTTTAATGATTTTCTATTTTTCCACTTCTTTATGCCTTTTGAATGAACTTTTTTCCAACAATCCTCTTTGTTCCATTCTTGAGCTCTTGAAAGTGTCTGTAGTTTAATTGAGTGCAGATGGGGAAAGAGAAAGAAAGAGAGTCGTCATCTGGCCAGTTTATATCGGACTGCTAATGGTGGAATGGGGGTGAGAGGTCAACTGGAGATATGGGGAAGATGGACACACATAGTGCCTCCTCCTAAGACTACGGCTAGTATTGGAACCTGGCCGCTGGATTATACTCTTTGTCTCCCTATTCCACCCCTCAACTATTGTTCTATTGCAGGAATGACACTGCCGAGAATGCTAGAGGAAATACTAGGCTTCTTCAAGTTTCTGTGGACTTTATTCACGATGGTCTCCCCAAAACCAGTTCGTCTGGTTAATCAACCTTTGCCCCCCAAACCATTTCGACTTCTTCATCTTCCCTCACTCGCCCATGATGTCGTCTTCTCGGAAATGTCTACCGAAGAATTGTAAGTGGAGTCCTGAGTCTGTCAACATATCCAATTTGGAATCTGAATGCTTAATCTTTCCTTCACTTCCAGATACCACCTGTCCAGGTTTTCCCGTAAAAGTCGATATGCTGTGAAAATGTTCACACGTCGTCAGAAGTACGATTTCAATATCAATGCTAAAGAATCGCACTGTTCTTTCGAAATTTCCAATGGGCTCGGAATAAAAACGTTTTATTCCGAGTTGTTATGGATGGACTGCATGCCGATGCATGGTCTCTCGTTGACCACTCAGTCAGAGGATGTCTGGGCGAAGACGGAGGAAGAGATTCTCTACTTCCTCGATGTATTCACAAAGAAAGTGAAGTGTCTTAGGTTTTACGATACTACGAACATCAAGAAGATGACGGAGTTCCTGAAAGAAAATATGGTTTTGCCGGTCGATCGGATTGTTTACGATGTAAGAGACATAGACGATGAGATGTACAAATATGTCTTGAAAGAGTTCAAGGATGCGAAGGAATTGAGTATCAGAGCCTCTCCTTCTGCTAACTTCCGATTTGATGATATGGAGCCCTTGACCGGTGTTGCTATATGGATGAAAAACGCTGATTGGTTGACGTTTGATAACTTGACTCGATGTCTCAGGAATGTCGAGAAAGTTTGGCTGCGGACCGCCTCCAAAAGGTATCTGAACGTTCTTGTGTTCAATCAGTTCTTGAACGCATGGAGAAATGGATTAGAAGTAGGAAATTTGGATTTGTGGTGTGGCTGGACTAATTTCGACTTGCAATCCATCTTCAAGAATGTTCCGACGACAGGGGTGAAACGTGTTGAAGTAGAAAATAAGTGAGTGAGAAACACCAATCTAGTAATCAGAAGTTTTCATTTTCAGGAAGAGAGTGTTCAAAGACGAACAGTGCTTTCTCATTCGACAAGAAAAGTCTGGAGTGGAGGCAATTGTTTATTTTAACGTCCACTACACCCTCATAAACCAGTGGCTCTGTTTCACAACAAATTTTCAATTGCTCCGAGATGATGAGTCAGATTAAGGACAGATGATTAAGGACAGACGATGGCCTTTCTAATTATGCTGGTTTTTTTCTATTAACTTTTGAATAACTGACTTCATTTCCATTCTATCCGCATGTTTCCCTTCTCTGTAACCTGACTTCACAGGTAAAACGCTGCCGATCAGTTATGGATCGACAACCTGGTCCCATGCAGAACGTATCGGCAGCGCTTTATCTGTGTTATGAAAAAATATGTTCTCTTTTTTTCAACTGCTCTGTTTGTTGCGTGTTTTTTTTTGTAGTCTCAGTTCTCAGTTTCTCTAAAAGGAAGTCTAAAACTCATTGATGGTACTAATTTGGCCATGTTAATATGAACTCAGAAAATAAGGGTTTTTTTTTCTGTAACCTGAATAATTACACCAAGTTTCACACGAAATGTTCACATGAAACTTTGGCTTTCAAGGATACTGCTACTTGTGCCTTGTTTAAAAAACAAGGACGATGGTTCTACTACTTATCAAATCGTTTCAGAAAACAAGCCTTATTTTCTGCACCTTTATGAAATTCAGTTTTTCATGGTTGAAAACTAACAGCTCTAACTCTCGCCTATTTTCTAAGACTGCATAACACTTAACTTCGGACCACATTGTCGGAGCCCCGATTCGCAAGATTTAGGATTTATGGAGGTGGAAAATCGAGGTTCTGGACAGTCGACCTCAACTTATCTTTATTCAAAGGCCGTGTAGATTACTGTTAACACGGTTGACTCGATTGTTCACGACCTTGTTTGACGTTTGTCGACTTTTTTGTAGTTGGCCTAGTACACTGATAACCTGCGTTTTATCCTCTTCATACAGCATCTATCGTCTATACGAACCCTGTTTTTTCATGGAGAAATGGATCTAAAATAAAAATGCTCAGTTTGTAATGCGACTGGACTAACATCGACTTGCAAGTCATGCTCGTAAATGTTTTGTCAACAGATATAAAGTATGTCGAAGTCAGACGCCAGAATTGAGATATTCCCACCAGTCAACCAACAGAAGTTCTCATCCCTCGCGGAATATCATTTGTTGCGAGTACTGTATGTTCTTTCTTCTCTTAAGAAAGTTGGGAGAAGAAAGGAGTCGTCTGGCGAGATTCGATTCAGGACTGCTGAGAGGTCAACTGTGGACAGGTGCAGATGGTGGAGATGGGAGGATGGGCACACACAATGCCTCCTCCTAAGACTACGGCCAGTATTGGAATCTCGCCGCTGGATTATACTCGTCGTCTCCTTCTTCCGCTCTCCAACTCTATTACTATTACAGAAATCAATGAAACTTCCGAGAGTGGTAGTAGAAATACTAGACCCTTTCAAGTGTCTGTGGACTCTATTCACGGTGGACTCCCCAAAACCAGTTCATAATCCCACCAACCCGTTTCGATTTCTCGATCTTCCCTCACTCGCTCGGGATGTCATCTTTTCGCATATGGAAATCGAAGATATGTAAGTTCTAGATCTTCTATTTCGTACTCACCAATCAATTTTGAAAAATCGGAAGATTCGAAAGAACTTTTTCAGCTGCCCAAGGTGGCCATTTTCAATTATTTTTACAGCACGCTACTGTATTCTTTTCGTTTCAGATACCACCTGTCCAAGTGTTCCCGTAGAAGTCGATATGCTGTGAAAATGTTCACTCGTCGGCAGAAGTACGATTTCGAGATCAGTGTTTACGAATCATACTGTTCTCTCAATGTTTCAAATTGTTTCTGGTGGAAACGTTTTCATCGCGAGTTGAGGCTGGTGAACTGCAGAAAGTCGCTTTATGGACTCCCGTTTCTCACTTATACAGAGGATGTCTGGGCGGCGACGAAGGAAGAGATTGGCTACGTCCTCGATGTGTTCACGAAGAAAGTGAATTGGCTTAGGTTTTACGATATTACGAACATCAGGAAGATGACGGAGTTCTTGAAAGAAAAAACGGTTCTCCATTCGGTTATTTACGATGTCAGCAAGATAGACGATGAAATGTACAAATATGTCTTGAGAGAGTACAAGGATGCGAAAACGTTGAATATCAGAAGCTATCCTTCTGCTGATTTCCGTTTCGATGATATGGAGCCATTCACCGGTGATGAAATATCAATAAAATACGCTGATTGGGTAACGTTTGATAACTTGACTCGGTGTTTCACGAATTTCGAGAGAGTTCGGTTGTGGACCATCTCCGGAAGATGTCTGAATGTTCTCGTGTTCAACCAATTTTTGAATGCACGGAGAAATGGATTGCGGGTAGGCGAATTGGATTTGGTGTGGGACTGTGCTGATTTCGACTTGCAATCCATTTTCAAGGATGTTCCGATAACAGAGGTGAAACGTGTTGAAGTGGGAAATAAGTGAGTGGAATACACCGATCTAGTAATAATCAGAAGAACTCATTTTCAGGAAGCGTGTGTTCGACGACGGAAAATGCTTCCTCATTCGACAAGAACAGTCTGGAATGGAGGCAGTTGTTTATTGGCACGCCTTCTACCTCTCGGCCTGTTTCACAACGAATTTCCGATTGCTCAGAGATGATGAGCCAGCTGAGGACGATTGGTGGTCTTTTCAATGATGAGGACCACTTTTTGCTAATAATATTTGAATGACTGCTCTCATTCCCATTCTGTTCCAATTTTGTAGAGGCATAGAGACTACAAACTACGACATCCCCTAAGCCTCTACAATCCGAAACCCAAGTGCATTCTGCATTCAAGTTCTCTTTTGAAAGCAAGTCCATTTATTTCCAATTACGATTATACAGGATAAAGTTGCATGTTTTGTGTGCATTTTGGATTTTAACGGGGGGCAGGAAGTGATATAAAACGCATTGGGGAGGGGAAAGTAAAAAGAGAAAGATTAAAGCATTTTAGAATGAAAAAAAAGAACAGGGGGTGTTTCACAGTCGGTTCTGGTTCTCTGAAGAGCGAAAAAACACAACGGAAAACCCGAGAAAAAAAGAAGAAACATCAGTGTTATGAATTAATAAGGGAATAATTTTTAGAAAATTCAGACTGAGAGGGGAAGATTAAAATTGAAACAGGTGACCAATTTTAAATCAGAGAAGAAAAACAGCTCCGTTCGGCATGGTATCCGGGTGTGTTTTCATTTGCGGGGGGGATTAGACGGGGGGAAAAAAGGGTTAGATGGAAACGAAAAGGAAAAAAAAACGATTTGCGCGAAGTTTCGGATAAAAAGAATCATTCGAATTAGAGAGAGAGAGAGGGCATTTCAAAAGGAAACTGCTCCAAAATTCTTAAGAAGACGTTCGTTCGCATGTATTTTGGGTAGAAAGAAAAAGAAGAAGAGCACAACAAATTTAAGGAAGAAAATTACTCGGAATGGGGGAAGGGAGAGAGAGAGAAAATTTGGAAATTTGAAGAAGAAGAAGATGATTGGTTGACTATTGGGTGGACTCCTGACGCACTTCGATCTTCTCCACAACCATGTCGGGATTCATTTGGGTGGCCTCCATGATGGCTTGCGAGAGCTCCTGGAAAGAATGGATTCGATTGATAATGACTTTTTTTTTCTTGGATACTCACCGCATCGTGATCAATGTCTCCGTCGGAATGAATGGTGACGCGATGCTCAACGTGCGTCTCGATGACGCCGTCCTTCTCTGTCTTGTAGGTGATCGTCTCGATCGTTCGATTGCCCTGAGTGACACTCTTCGATGAGACGTACTCGCCGAGACCCTGCAAAAATGTAGATATGAGTCCAGAATCGAAAAGAATCATTTAGAATCTTTCAAAAAACATCAGGAGTCCCCCGGAGTATTTATGATCTCGCAGAACTCATCAGAATCATCCAGAGCTCTTTGTTAATACTTTAGAGACCTTCAAAATCTTCTACGATTCTCGAGAATCTTTGAGAATCCCCCAGGATCCTCCAGAATCCTCCGAAAACATCGAGATTTCTTCCGAACCACCTAGAGCTCCGCAGAGTCATAGAGAGCCTTCCAAAACACTTTAGAATGGTCCTAAGTTCTCCAGAGTAGTCTAGGATTGTTCAGAATCTCACAGAATTCTTCAGAATCATCCACAGACCTTCAAATCTCTTCAGAACCACCTAGAACTTTTCAGAGCCATGAGGAGTCTTCCAGAATCCTTCAGAGTCATCCAGACTGCTCAAGGCTCTCTAGAATCTCTCGGAACCCTGTATAATCGTTGACAATGTTTCAGAATCATCCAGAGACCTTCAAATCTCTTCAGAACCCCCTAGAACTCTTCAGAGTCGTGTGGAGTCTTTCAGAATCCTTCAGAATCATCTAGAACTCTACGAAACCCTTCAGACTCATCTGAAGTCTTTGAGAGCTCTCTAAATTCCTTCAGAATCCTGCATAATCGTTGACAATGTTTCAGAATAATCCATAGTCTTCTGGAATCACCCGGCACTTATCAGAATGATCCAAAGTTCTTCAGAATCTTTTAGAAACGTTCAGAATCTATAGGGGATCTATGAATCTTTCTCAACTCCATCACTATAGAACCCTTATCCAACGCCTACCTGCTCAGCCCATCCGGGCGGCGCGGCACTCGCTCCTCCCTGAGCCTCGTAGGCCATCGTTCGGGTCGTCGTCTCGACAATGTCATTGTTCGTGTCAGCGTCACCGGCCATCGGCGACGACGCCTTCTGTCCGAGTGGTGTCAGCTGCTCGCGCGTTCTCTCGACATCGACAACACCGACTGGCACTTGATCACCGTCGACGATGTAGTTTTGGAACGACTGCGTTTGCACCGTGTGCTTCACTTGCGACGATTTCACTGTTCGTCTGGAAAAAATCGCATTGCTATTGCTCACCTTCAACCTGAGCAATCTCCCAGTCAACTCACGTTATCTGCCGTCCATTCTCATCAGTGTAGACCTCGACTTGTTCCGGAAGATCGCTAGTCTCTTGCCACGTAGACACCGTTGTATAGGGTTGGCCGCTCTCCTACAATTCGATGCAAGATTAAAATGAGCTCCTTGAAAAGTGGGCGGAGCCAAAAGAATAATTCAGGTTGAAAATGAAAGGAAACGAAGAGAATGGCGGCAGCGGCGGTTTGAGCGAGAACTCATCGAAAAGAAATCAGAATAAAAAAACGTTATTCAAAACGAAAATTTGCTGAAACTGAATGTCTTCTCTGAGCTGCTCCATCTCCAAGTCTCCAATCATTTCGCCCACGGAATTTCTTTAGCGTCCGGTTTTCATTTTATATATAGATAAAGCCACACTCGGAATGATAATTTTCATATATAGATGGTTTAGATGTGCTGAGATAGCCTGTGTGCGTCTTAGGGGTGCTCATAGTGCGAGGAAGCAAGCTCTGCTGGACTTCTAGACTTCTCTAGAATCCAGTCCCACAGAGCGATGGTGCAATGGTACAACGATGACGACGATCACGACGACGATGGGATTCAGAAGACAACGAAAACAAAGAAGAACAGAAAAAAAAGACCGATGAACTGATAGAGACGAAAAGGAAAGAGAGAAGCGCAAGAGAATGGTAGTATGTATCAGATGGTAGTAGTAGTAATAAGAAGGCAAACCAATCGGCATATATATATATAGAGACAGAACACATCCATCATAGTTACCAGATACCTCGAAGGAGACCGGTAGAGGCGCGTTGGCGCGCACAGTGAAAGTGCGCTCGGCGTGTTCCAACCGTGGCGAGCTGGCGTTCAGACGTTCCGCGCGTTGAATCGTGGCCATCAGCGACTGAACAAAATGCGAGAGATAGACGGGGGAGGGATGGGAAAAATGGGAAAACGACGAAGGGGGAGGGAAAATAGTCCTAAAGAGGGTCCGGGAGGATACAGAGAACAGTCAAAAGTGCGCGAGGAGATTCTAGAAAGGTTTGGGAAGGTTGAGAGGGGTCTAGAATCGTTCTGAATCAGTATGAAGGCTCCGGCTAAAAGCTAGAGGGTTCTGAAGGATTCTCGAAGCATCCAGACCCTTGCGAATCCTTCCAACGTCTTCAGGAGACTCCCAAGATAGTCTAGAAAGTCCAAGAACCTTGTCTGAATCACGTTGAACCCAGCGAATCTAGAAAGCCCAGAGACTTGCTGAATCATGTTAAAGAGCTTCTCAAGGATTCCTAAAACTTCTGAATTCTCTTGGAATCCTATAGAGCCCTCTAGACCCTTCTACAACCGTCCTAGACCATTCTAGAACTCCCAGAATCTAGAGCCTATAAAATAGAAAGGAGAGTCAGGAACAACTGAGGTTACCCGAAAAAAAAATATGAAAAGGACACTGAGAGAACTCAAGAAAACATCTAGAAACTAAAAAAGAAAGAACCTAGCCTAGGTTGGCATGAGCAGTGGACTTGTGATGAGAGTGTGTGGGGTGCAAAGTGCAGAATGATAGAAAAATCGAGGAGGAAAGAACAGAACAACTAACGAGGGGAACAGAGGGGTCTATAATAGAGAGAAAAATCCACACACTCAAATCCACACACAGAGACTCAGAAGAATCTTCCAAGCCTCCTTGTTGTAAATCCACTCTCATGCGTCTCAATCCCTAGATGCCCCCTATTCAAGATCAGAATCCTCCTCCTCTCCTCCACTTCTTCTTCTTCTTCTTCGTACCGGATCATTCGGGTTGAAGCCCGACGTGTAGCCATCGCCAGTGAGCCGGAACTGCTGCTCGCGCGTCTCATGTCGCACCTCCTTGGTGTTGACCAACTCGTTCGGCCGCTCCGACGACGTCGTCACCACCACCGTCACCTCGTTCATCGGCTCGTCGGCACGTCGCCCCGGCGACTTGTGCGTTCGATGCTCGGGCTTTTTGGGCGGAGCCCGTTGCTGCTCAGTGGTAGTAGTATCCTGTATATGATCATGAGCATGCGGTTTGAGAGAAAACTATTGTGATTCGTATGTGTAGTTGTGTAAAATTGTGTAACTGTATATCATGCAAAAAAAAAACAAGAGGAACATTCTGAAAACGGATTATCCATCGGAACCGCAAATACAAAAACTGCAAAATTTCAATATGGGCTAGTTTGGGAATGAAAAATGAGTCGTTTTAGTTTGAAAAAGTAAAGAGATAGATGTTGTCTTTTCGGGTCAGTGAGCCATTTAGAGCTCTAGGAGCATTTTGACTCATTTTCGCTCAAATTTCCTCTAGTTTCCAGATTTTTCTTCCAAATTCTTCCTCTCCACTTACCGGCTCATACTCAACGACGGCGAACTCTCGCTTCTCGTCATGCTCGCTGTCCGATGTCTCACCACTCGTCTCGTGCTCGCCCTTCTTGCCGTTCTTCGACGACTTCTTGTCCTTCTTCTTGCTCTTGTCGCGCTGGAAAATTTCGATATAAATATATATTTTTTTCTCCAAACTTTTTCTCCCCTCATTATTTTTTTTTTTGCCCATCATTTTCTCCCATTTTTGTGTCAGTCTTGAGAGTTTGGGTAAACAAAACGAGGATATAGGGAGGGAGGGGAGCTCCTAAGGTCAGTTGACACAAAAAACCATCATCATCATCATTGCGGCTTTTCACACACACACCGAAAATTTTTGGGATTGCAATGTCAATAGAGACGGTAGGAGAAAGAGTGGGGAGATTAGGAATGGAGACGGTGGAAATCAGTTAATTTTTGGAAGATTGGAAACTTTGCTTTTAGGTAGACTAATCGTTCTAGTGGAATATCGAACTTTAGATGAAGAATTGAAGATTTCAATTTGGAACCAAGCGTCTTCAACTTTAGGACCGGAATCTTCGTTTCTAGACCAAGAAATTCCAATTACAGACCTAGAATCGTCAATTTGGTACCTAGAATTTTAGTTCTAAACTGGAAATCATCGAATTGGAATTTCGAATCTTCAGTTCCTGACCGAAAATGTTCAGTTTGAAATCGAGAATCTTCGGTTTAGAAAAGAGAATCTTCAATTTAGATAAAATAATATTCAATAACGGAACCCAGAATTCCAGATACAGAATATTCAATATCAGCCCTAGAATCTTCGACTCGAAACCCTGAAACTTCATTTCGAGACCAAGAATCCTCGATTTCCGACCAGACTCCAAATTTGGATCTTCAAAACTTCAATTTCGAACCTCAAATCTTGAAACTTGAGTTCCCGAACTCCAGTCCAGTCAATCCGAAATACAACCAAGATTCAATTCCTAATCTCTTTTTCCCCCTGGGATTATCAGATGCTGTTTGGAAGATTTCTAGACCCTTCCAGTCTAGAAAAGTCCCCCCAGACGTCCATGCCCTTTCCCTAGTAGTTCTCTGATTCTTCTCTCTTTCTCCAAAAGAAGAAAAAGGAGGATATCTACTAGTTTGGTTAAAACAACTAAAAACAGAGAGACAAAACCAAATTTCTCTCCGGAGCCGGGGGCCAATAATACACTGCTGTGCCCCCATCATTTTTCTTGTCTCCTCCTTTTTGCATCCAATCTTTCTCTATCTATGTTTCGAAGGAAACAGAAGAAACACTACTCTTCCTTCTTCTTTCTGTGTTGTGATGAGCTATCTGAGGGAGGGAGCAACCCCCAGCCAAAAAAAAAAGAGAGATGGAGAAATAGGAGGAGAAAGAGAGGCGAACTCTATGGGGAATATATAGCTGGAAAGAAAGAAAGAGAGGAGACATTTTTTGAGTCTCTTTTCTTCCGTTGATGTCTTCTTTTTTAAAACAACGCGAAAACGGAAATGGTCCCGGGGAATGGGGTGGAAATTGGTGAGATGGCTAGGAATGATAAGAGAGGACTGGGGGAGGTTTGACTTCTAAAAAGTTGACCGGGAAATTTGAAAATTTGAAGGCTGAAACTTGAAGTATCTTGGTGAAGATTCAAAGACTGTTGTGAAACTTTAACATCTCAGGATTCCAAGAGCGTCTCTAGGACACTCGGTATTCAAAATTGAAGGTTCCAGGACCTCTAAAAATGAGGGCTTCAAGTTCTAGAGTATCACAAATAGTGGATTTTCGGTTTTGGATTTCAATTAATACCCTCAAGCACATACACAATATACAAGTCACACACAGTTTAACACACAGAACCCATCAAATCTTTACCTTAAACCCCAATCTAGCCAGGAATGACATTCTCTCCGGGGGCTGCGGCGACATGCGTACAGGTGTCCACGAGAAGTGATGAAGTCCCGTCTCGTCTTCGGATACCGATCCGACGAACGCGGGCACCACCACCGAGTGACTAGTAGCAGTAGTGGTATTGGCGGCGGCGGTCGAGGGAGAAGAAGAAGAAGAGGGCTGCTCGGCGGAGGCTCCAGAGAAATAAGCGGTGGCAGTCGAGAGGTAGGCGTGGCTTCGTCTCTGCTCCTCGCGCAGCACATAGGCCGGCTCCAACTGCACTTCAGCGCGTCTCTCGTGTCGGATCTCCACGTAACAGTCTCCGTCGACGGTACGACCTTCGATTCTGGCGGGTCTTGGCGCGTTGTAGGTCAGCGATGAGGGAATGTAGTTGATCGCGTTGAGAGTGCGCAGAGTTTCAGTGGTCTCGGCGATGGTCTCATGAACCTCTTGGACTTCCTTGGCTCTCTCCTCAAGATCTTCTTCTTCCACAACATCATCCGGAGTCTTCTTCATTGGAGGCACTCTGGCAATCAATCGGATCTCTTTCTTCTCCTCTTCCTTCGTCTCAACCTTCTTGGGCTCTTCATAACCATTCGATCTTCCATGGAGCAACTGCCAAAGGAGCGTCGAACTCGATCCATTGTGATACTTTCTAGCGAACCTTTGAATCGGCATCTGCTTCTCATCCTTCGTTCGCTTCGTGCACTCCAGTGGACCATTGTATCTGACCGCTGGGAACGAGTAGTGAGCCTTGTGCAATTCGTCCTTCTTGAGAACATCTTCCTCTCCGGCGTGCCTATATCGTGAGATCACGCGAGGCTTCCGGATTGGAGGAGGAGTCTGGACTGGCATGTCGAGTGGAATAGATTCCAAGTCCATATTTAGGTCAGTGACTTCAAGAGGTCCAGAGTACGAAGTGGATGGGTACGATGACGTTTGAGCTTGCGATGAGCGTTTGGCGGCTCGAAGGAAGCTGAATCGAGATCTTGGCGGGATGTTTTCAAGATCCTCGTTTTCAGACTCGGATTTATCGAGAGCCGACAGCTTCTTATACTCCCATTGTCCTGGAACGGCTTCAAGCGTAGATTCCTCAATCTCTCCAGATGGTCGCATATCATCCAACTCTCCAGTGTAGACTTCCGATGCAAAGTTGTAGGCGTCAGGCGTCTCCAAAGTGTCCTCATCTCCCTCGTGTCGGAGACGAACGAAGAGACGCGGCTCGGCTTCTGGAGTCGTTTCTTCGGCTCCCTCTTGCTTCTTGCTGGTCGATTTTGAGAAGAATCGGAAACGGAACCCTTCGGATTCCGATCCTTGAGGCTTGACCCTTGCGATCTTCTTTCGGTTCCACGACTCTCCAGAGTGTTTGACGTCGGCGTAGGTCTTGATTGGAACTGTCTCCAACTCCTCTTGACGAGAAGTTGAGGCCAGATCTCCAGAGAAAACGGGCGTCTTGTAAGCTTCCGGCTTCGCCACGACATCCTCCTTTCCTTCGTGTACCAATCTGCTGAATGTGTACTTCTTCTTCTTCTTTCGTTCCAGCACTGGAGTTGCCTTCGGCGAGTACGGTGGGACTGCTCCATGAAGATATGGCATTGGCTCCATCTCATCCGAGCGACTAGTGAGGTCGAGTGGTCCTTCGTAGACTGGAGATTCTGGATATTCGATGGCAGACTTTCTCGAGAGACTGAGGAACTTCAGACGCGACGGTTTGGTTTGCTCATCGACGACGACTTCAGATTCCTCCGACTGGACACGAGCCAACAACTTGAATTCCGGAGTTGGTTCGTCTTCCTCGGATTCTGGAGTCTTCTCCTTCCTTGGCGACTTTGGCGACCTCTTCACAACCTGATTCCAAGACTCTCCAGTTCCACGGTACTCCGTGTACTCGTTGAATGCAGCATGCTCCAACTGTCCAGCAGGAGTCATATCCTCCAAAGGTCCTTCGTAGACTCCAGAAGACATGTAGTGAGCGTCGGGCTTTTCAGCTTCATCCTCGGCTCCCAAGTGACGCAGTCTTTGAAAGAAGGTGTGAAGTCTGCTCTGCTGTGGTGGCTCCACAAGCTCCTTTGGCACATACGCTGGATAGTCGGTTCTCGTCTCGAACGGCGACTTCTCAACGTCTTCTGATTTGTGGAACGCGTCGAGGTCTCCTTCGTAGATTGCTGTCGGCTCCGGGTATCCAATGAGCGGTTTCGAGTGTCGGTGGAAGATGTTGAATGAGGAAGCTCTGGATCTCTCTTTGGTTGGTGAAGATTTCGCAGGCGACTTTTCGGGGGATTCCTCACGCTCCAATGGTGGGATTCTGGCAACCAGCTTGACTTCGGAAGGCTCTGGAGTGGATTCTGGAGTCGTTGGCTCTCTCTTCACCTTCTTCACCACCCAATTCCACGACTCCCCGGTTCCTTGGAACTCCGAGTACTGATCGAGAGGAGCATGATCTACTTCTCCGGATGGATGGATATTCTCCAGTGGTCCTTCGTAGACTTCAGAAGACATCTGGTAGGCATCTGGCTTCAAGACAACATCCTCATCTCCTCTATGAATCAATCTGTCGAACCATCCGAATCGTCTCTTCTTCTCCTCGTGGGTCTCTTTGATTGGAGTAGAAGTGACAAACTCTTGATGCTCAAATGGCACTGACTCGAATTCATCGGACCGAATCGTCTCGTCGAGTGGACCCTCGTAGTGTTCGGGTTGTTCGGGTTGTTCGGTAGACTTGGAGGATCTTGGGGATCGTGTGAAGAATCCGAACTTGGATGGTTTCTTCTCCTTCACTTCCTCTGTCTCAACCACAAGCTCGTCTTCGGGCTCCGTCTTCACGTAGGCAATCAAGCGAATCTCCTTCTTCTCTGGTTCTTCCTCCGACTCTTCGACCTCCTTTTTCGGAGACTTCAACTTCTTATCCTTCTTCTCAAGAGTGGGGAGTTTTGAATACTGCCATTGTTGTGGAACAGCTTCCAGTGGAGACTGGTCGATCTCTCCAGATGGTCTGATGTCATCCATTGGTCCTTCATAGACATCAGAAGACATCTTGTAGACATCTGACACCTCCACCACGTCTTCCTCTCCTCCATGTCTGAATCTGTCGAACCAGCCGAAACGGAATGGTTTCTTCTCTTCAGTCGATTCATCGGCAACCTTTTCAGATTGAATGACGATGGATTCTGGTGCTACCACCTTCGGATCATAGGCTGGATATTCGCGATGTTCGAACGGAGCTCCTTCGAACTCATGGGTACGATCAGTAGTGTCGAGATTTCCAGTGAAAGAATCAGATGTTGTTGGATAGCCGGCTGGAGTCTTCTTGATGGTTTTAGAGAAGAATCCAAATTTGGACGATTCCTTCTTCGGCCTCTTTTCCTTGACTGGAACAACTGGTTCATCTTCAGGCTCGGTCTTAATCTTGGCAATGAGACGGACTTCCCGGATCTCTGGTTCTTCTGGCTCTTCAACCTCGACCTTCTTTGAAGATTTCTTATCATGAACTTCTGGAGCTTCCTCTGTTGGAGCATAAGGTGGGTATTCTGGATGATCGAATGAAGTTCCTTCAACATCTTGAGAACGAGCAGTTGTATCCATATCGCCGGTGAAGGCGTCAGAGGATTCTGGATATCCGGCTGGAGTCTTGGCAGTTTTGGAGAAGAATCCGAATCTAGAAGAAGATCCTTCCTTCTTTGGTTTCTTTTCCTTGACAGGCTCGACAGTCGGCTCTTCTTCAGGTTGAGCTTTGACATAGGCGATCAGACGAATCTCCTTCTTCTCTGGTTCTTCTGGTTCTGGAATCTTCTCCTTCTTTGGAGACTTGGCCTTCTTCTCCTTCTTGAGAGTAGCAACTGGAGTCGTCGGGAGTTTTGAGTATTCCCAATGTCCTGGAGCAGCTTCAAGTGGAGCATGATCAAGTTCCGACTGACGGACAGTTTCTTCCAGTGGTCCTTCGTAAACTTCTGAAGCGAACGCATATGCATCGGGCTTCTCCACCTCATCTTCATCTCCAATGTGACGGAGTCTGGTGAAGAGAATGAAGCGTTTCTTATCTGGCACAGGTGCAGTCTCTACGTCGATTCCTTCGAGTTCTTGAGAACGAGTGGTGGTGTCGAGATCTCCGGAGAAAGCATCCGATGCTTCAGGGTAACCAGTTGGAGTTTTAGCGGTTTTGGTGCGGGAGAAGAATCCAAACTTGGAGGATTCCTTCTTTGGCTTCTTTTCCTTGACTGTCTCGACAACTGGTGCATCCTCTGGCTCCGTCTTGACGTAGGCAATGAGGCGAACTTCTCGAGTTTCCGGTTCTTCGGGTTCTGGAATCTTCTCCTTCTTTGGAGACTTGGCCTTCTTCTCCTTCTTCAGAGTAGCTACTGGGGTCGTCGGGAGTTTCGAGTACTGCCATTGCAGAGGAACAGCTTCAAGTGGAGACTGATCGATCTCTCCAGATGGTCTGATGTCATCCATCGGTCCATCATAGACTTCAGAAGACATTTTGTAGGCATCTGCCACATCCACGACGTCCTCTTCTCCTCCGTGTCTGAATCTGTCGAACCAGCCGAAACGGAATGGTTTCTTCTCTTCAATCGATTCATCGGTGACTACTACTGGAGTGGCTTCAGATGATTCGACATTCGGAACGTATGGAGGATACTCTGGATGTTCAAATGAGGATCCCTCCAAATCCTGGATCCGATCAGTCATGTCCAATTCTCCAGTGAAGACATCGGAAGTTTCGGGGTATCCAGCTGGAGTCTTCTTGGTCTTGGAGAAGAATCCGAACTTGGAAGATTCCTTCTTCGGCTTCTTTTCCCTGGCTGGAACCACCGGCTCATCCTCTGGCTCTTCCGTCTTGACTTTTGCAATGAGACGAACTTCACGAGTCTCTGGTTCTTCTGGCTCTTCAACCTTGATCTTCTTTGGAGATTTCTTTTCATGAACTTCTGATGTTTCCTCTGTTGGAGCATAAGGTGGGTATTCTGGATGATCGAATGAAGATCCTTCGAGTTCTTGAGAACGAGTGGTGGTGTCAAGGTCTCCAGTGAAAGCATCAGAAGATTCTGGATATCCAGCCTTCGCCTTGGTCGTTTTGGAGAAGAATCCGAATTTGGAAGTGTCCTTCTTCGGCTTCTTTTCCTTGACTGGCTCAACAACAGGTTCTTCCTCTGGTTCATCACGTCTGATTCTGGCAATGAGACGAACTTCTCTGGTTTCTGGCTCTTCCGGAATATCGACCACTTCCTTCTTCGGTGACTTCTCCTTCTTTGGAGACTTGGATTTCTTCTTCTCGAGAGTTGTCGCTGGAGTTGGAAGTTTCGAGTACTGCCACTGTCCGGGAACAGCTTCAAGAGGAGACTGATCGATCTCTCCAGATGGTCTGATGTCTTCCATCGGTCCTTCATAGACTTCTGTTGACATCTTGTAGACATCTGACATCTCCACGACGTCCTCTTCTCCTCCGTGTCTGAATCTGTCGAACCATCCGAATCTTCTCTTCTTCTCTGGTGACTCTGAATCCTTCTCCTCCACGACTTCAATCTTTGGAGAATAAGCTGGAATCTCTCTGTGTTCGAATGGAGTAGTATCCAACTCAAGAGCTCTATCAGTGGATTCGAGGTGTCCAGTGTATTCAGAAGTAGCAGGATGGGATGTTGAAGAAGTTCTATGGAAGAATCCGAAGCCAGGAAGTTTCGAGTCTCTCTTTTTGACTTCCTTCTCGATTTCAGGAGCAAGTTCCTCTTCAGTTTCCGACTTGATTCTGGCAATGAGGCGAACTTCGCGAGTCTCTGGTTCTTCTGGCTCGGGAATCTTCTCCTTCTTTGGAGACTTTGCCTTCTTCTCCTTCTTGAGAGTAGCCACTGGAGTCGTCGGAAGTTTCGAGTACTGCCATTGCTGAGGTACCGCTTCCAGTGGAGACTGATCGATCTCTCCAGATGGTCTGATGTCATCCATCGGTCCATCATAGACTTCTGTTGACATCTTATAGACATCTGACACATCCACTACGTCTTCCTCTCCTCCGTGTCTGAATCTGTCGAACCATCCGAAACGGAATGGTTTCTTCTCTTCAGTCAATTCCTCGATGACTACTGCTGGTGAGGTTTCCACTTTCGGAGAATACTCTGGATACTCTGGATGATCGAATGACGATCCTTCGAATTCATCAGCACGAATCGTTGTCTCCAGATTTCCAGTGAAAACATCAGAAGTCTCAGGATAGCCAGTCTTCGTTGTCTTGGTGGTTCTGGAGAAGAATCCGAATGCAGGGAGTTTTGATTTAGAATCTCTCTTCTTTGGTTCTTTCTCGACAACCACTGGCTCCTCTTCTGGCTCTTCAGTCTTGATTCGAGCGATCAGGCGGACTTCTCTGGTTTCAGGCTCCTCTGGCTCTGGAACTTTCTCCGTCTTCACAGTCTTGCTCTTCTTCTCCTTCTTTCTCTTGTCGCGAGCAGTTTCTGGCTCAACTGGCGTATCTGGAGTTTCGACGACATCATCTTTCGGTACATAAGCTGGATACTCTCGGTGTTCAAATGAGGATCCTTCGAAGTCATGAGTACGGTCAGTGGTGTCCAGTTCTCCAGTAAAAGCATCAGAAGATTCTGGATATCCAGCTTTGGAAGTCTTGGTGGTACGACTGAAGAATCCGAAGGCGGGAATTTTCGATTTTGATGCTTCCTTCTTTGGTTTCTTCTCCTCCTCAGCTGGCTCATCTTCTGGCTCAGACTTGACATAGGCGATCAGACGAATTTCCTTCTTCTCTGGCTCTTCTGGTTCAAGAGATGTTTCCTTCTTTGGAGACTTGATCTTCTTCTTCTCCTTGACTTCAACCGGTTTCGCATCCTTCTCCACATACGGATAGACATTGGCGTGATCTGCTATCGGAGTCTGTTCGATTTCATTCTCACGAGAAATCTCTTCCAATGGTCCATCGTAAACGGAAACGGAGAATGCGTAGGGTTCCGGTTTCTCAACGGTGTCCTCAAGATCTTCTGGGTGGTCTGCTGGTGTCTTGGCCGTTCTAGAGAAGAATCCGAATCTGGAGGTGTCCTTCTTTGATTTCTTCTCCTTAACTGGCTCAGGTTCTGGCTCTTCACTCTTGATCTTGGCAATGAGACGAACTTCGCGGGTCTCAGGCTCCTCTGGCTCTTCAACCTTGATCTTCTTTGGAGATTTCTTCTCATGGACTTCCGGAGCTTCCTGTGTTGGAACGTATGGAGGGTACTCTGGATGTTCGAATGAGGTTCCTTCCATATCCTGGATACGGTCCGTGGTGTCAAGATCACCAGTGAAGGATTCAGAAGCATCTGGGTATCCGGCTCGAGGTTTCTTGGTGGTTCTGGAGAAGAATCCGAATTTCGAGGAGTCTTCCTTCTTCGATTTCTTGGCCTTCGCCACAAGTGGATCTTCTTCTTGTTGCGATTTCACATATGCGATCAATCGAATCTTTTTCTTCTCTGGTTCTTCTGGAAGAGTGGAAACAGGCTCTGTCAGCTTCTCAACTCTCCAAGATTCGCCATGATGAGTGACAGTCGCGTAGTCTCCAATTGGAACATGATCCAACTCAACGACACGATGGATGTCATCAAGTGGTCCCTCGTGGACATCAGTAGAGAATCCGTAGTTGTCTGGCTTCTCAACCACATCTTCTTCTCCTTCGTGGCGGAGTCTGACGATGAGCTTATACTTCTTTTTCTCTTCCAAAAACTGTGGCAGTCCCAATGGTTCTTCTTCGATCTTCTGAGGGTGTGGAGTGACTTTCATGACTTTCTTAACCTTCGGAACGTATGGAGGATACTCTGGATGTTCAAATGAAGTTCCCTCTAGATCCTGGATCCGATCAGTAGCGTCCAATTCTCCAGTGAAGGCATCAGAAGTTTCTGGATAACCGATTGGAGTCTTCTTGGTAGTTCTGGAGAAGAATCCGAGTTTGGAAGATTCCTTCTTCGGCTTCTTTTCCTTGACTGGAACAATCACTGGTTCATCTTCAGGCTCAGTCCTGATTTTGGCAATGAGACGAACTTCCCGAGTTTCTGGTTCTTCTGGCTCCTCCACCTTGATCTTCTTTGGAGATTTCTTCTCATGAACTTCTGAAGTTTCCTCTGTTGGAGCATAAGGTGGGTATTCTGGATGATCGAATGAAGATCCTTCGAGTTCTTGAGAACGAGTGGTGGTGTCAAGATCTCCAATGAAAGCATCAGAAGTTTCTGGATATCCGGCCTTCGTCTTGGTAGTCTTGGAGAAGAATCCGAATTTGGAAGTGTCCTTCTTCGGCTTCTTTTCCTTGACTGGCTCAACAACAGGCTCATCCTCTGGTTCGTCAGTTCTGATTCTGGCAATGAGACGAACTTCTCTGGTTTCTGGCTCTTCCGGAATTTCGATCACTTCCTTCTTCGGTGACTTCTCCTTCTTTGGAGATTTGGATTTCTTCTTCTCGAGAGTTGCCGCTGGAGTTGGAAGTTTCGAGTACTGCCATTGTTGTGGAGCAGCTTCCAGTGGAGACTGGTCGATCTCTCCACATGGTCGAATATCATCCAGTTCTCCAGTGTAAACTTCAGAAGACATCTTATAGACATCTGCCACATCCACCACGTCTTCCTCTCCTCCGTGTCTGAATCTGTCGAACCATCCGAATCTTCTCTTCTTCTCTGGTGACTCCGAATCCTTCTCCTCCACGACTTCAATCTTTGGAGAATAAGCTGGAATCTCTCCGTGTTCGAATGGAGTAGTATCCAACTCAAGAGCTCTATCAGTGGATTCGAGGTGTCCAGTGTATTCAGAAGAGGCAGGATGGGATGTTGAAGAAGTTCTGTGGAAGATTCCGAAGCCAGGAAGTTTCGAATCTCTTTTCTTGACTTCCTTCTCGATTTCAGGAGCAAGATCCTCTTCAGTTTCAGACTTGATTCTGGCGATGAGGCGAACTTCGCGAGTTTCCGGTTCTTCTGGTTCTGGAATCTTCTCCTTCTTTGGAGACTTGGCCTTCTTCTCCTTCTTGAGAGTAGCTACTGGAGTCGTCGGGAGTTTTGAGTACTGCCATTGCAGAGGAACAGCTTCCAATGGAGACTGATCGATCTCTCCGGATGGTCTGATGTCATCTATTGGTCCTTCATAGACTTCAGAAGACATCTTATAGACATCTGTCACCTCCACCACATCCTCCTCTCCTCCGTGTCTGAATCTGTCGAACCAGCCGAAACGGAATGGTTTCTTCTCTTCAGTCGATTCCTCGATGACTACTGCTGGTGAGGTTTCCACTTTCGGAGAGTACTCTGGATACTCTGGATGTTCAAATGACGATCCTTCAAATTCATCAGCACGAATCGTTGTCTCCAGATTTCCAGTGAAAGCATCAGAAGTCTCAGGATAGCCAGTCTTCGTTGTCTTGGTGGTTCTGGAGAAGAATCCGAATGCAGGGAGTTTTGACTTAGGATCTCTCTTCTTTGGTTCCTTCTCGACAACCACTGGTTCATCTTCAGGCTCTTCAGTCTTGATTCGGGCGACCAGGCGGACTTCTCTGGTTTCTGGCTCCTCTGGCTTTTCAACCTTGATCTTCTTTGGAGATTTCTTTTCATGAGCTTCTGAGGCTTCCACAGCGACCTTCGGATCATACGCTGGATACTCTCGGTGTTCGAACGATGTTCCTTCGAAATCCTGAGTACGATCAGTGGTGTCAAGGTCTCCAGTGAAGGCATCGGAAGTTTCTGGATATCCAGCTGGAGTCTTCTTGGTAGTTTTGGAGAAGAATCCGAATTTGGAAGATTCCTTCTTTGGCTTCTTTTCTCTGACTGACTCAACAGTTGGTTCTTCCACTGACTCCTTCTTGACGTAGGCAATCAGACGAATCTCCTTCTTCTCTGGTTCTTCAGCAGAAACTGGAGCAGCAACGTTCTTCTTCGGAGACTTGATCTTCTTCTCCTTCTTCTCTCCGATAGGAGCCACTGGAAGTTTTCCATATTGCCATTGAGCAGGCGAAGCTTCCAATGGGAAGGATTCGACTTCAGATTGGCGAGCAGTCTCGTCCAGTGGTCCGTCGTGAACATTAGTCGAGAATCCGTATTTGTCTGGCTTCTCAACCACATCCTCATCTCCTTCGTGGCGGATCCTGGTGAATAGACGAATCGTTGTCACTTCTGTCTGAACTGGAACTTCTGAAGCGTGGACGGCTTTCTTTTCTGTCGGAACGTATGGTGGGTACTCTGGATGGTCGAATGAGGTTCCTTCCATATCCTGGACACGGTTCGTGGTGTCAAGATCTCCAGTAAAGGATTCAGAGGTCTCTGGGTATCCTGAAGGAGTCTTGCTGCTTCTAGAGAAGAATCCGAAAGCTGGAATTCTTGATTTCGAGGTTTCCTTCTTTGGCTTCTTCTCCTTGATCTGCTCCACAGCGGGCTCATCTTCTGGTTTCGTCATAACACGAGCAATCAGACGAACTTCTCTCTTTTCCAGCTCGAAGACCTGTACTGGTGTCGTTGGTTTCGTAGTCTCGGAATCAGCAGAAGCACGAACTTCGGGTTGTTTTGGCACTGGAGTGAATTCGATCTCAGAGCTGAGAACAGTCTCTTCCAATGGTCCATCGTACATCTCCGGGGAGAATCCGTAGAACTCTGGCTTCTCCACCACATCTTCGTCTCCGTGGTGACGATGACGCGAGAACCAATAGGTCTTCTTTTCCACAATAATCGAACGATCCTCGGGTGTTTCAGATCGCCGGTTCCTGGGAGATTCTGGAGAAACGTCGTCCTTTGGAACGTACGCTGGATAGTCTGGATGTTCGAATGAAGTTCCTTCCATATCCTGGATACGATCGGTAGTGTCCAATTCTCCGTTGAATGCATCGGAAGTTTCTGGATAACCGGCTGGAGTTTTCTTGGTAGTTCTGGAGAAGAATCCGAGTTTGGAAGACTCCTTCTTTGGCTTCTTTTCCTTGACTGGAACAACCACTGGTTCATCTTCAGGCTCAGTCTTGATTTTGGCAATGAGACGGACTTTCCGGATTTCTGGCTCTTCTGGCTCTTCAACCTTAATCTTCTTTGGAGATTTCTTCTCATGAACTTCTGGAGCTTCCTCTGTTGGAGCATAAGGTGGGTACTCTGGATGATCGAATGAAGTTCCTTCGAGCTCCTGAGAACGAGTGGTGGTGTCAAGATCTCCAGTGAAGGCGTCGGAGGAGTCTGGATATCCGGTCTTCGTCTTGGTAGTCTTGGAGAAGAATCCGAATTTGGAAGATTCCTTCTTCGGCTTCTTTTCCTTGACTGGCTCAACAACAGGCTCATCCTCTGGTTCATCAGTTCTGATTCTGGCAATGAGACGGACTTCTCTGGTTTCTGGCTCTTCCGGAATATCGACCACTTCCTTCTTCGGTGACTTCTCCTTCTTTGGAGACTTGGTTTTCTTCTTCTCAAGAGTTGCTGCCGGAGTAGGAAGTTTTGAGTACTGCCATTGCTGAGGAACAGCTTCCAGTGGAGACTGATCGATCTCTCCAGATGGTCGGATATCATCCATTTCTCCAGTGTAGACTTCAGAAGACATTTTGTAGACATCTGACACTTCCACCACATCCTCTTCTCCTCCGTGTCTGAATCTGTCGAACCATCCGAATCTTCTCTTCTTCTCTGGTGACTCTGAATCCTTCTCCTCCACGACTTCAATCTTTGGAGAATAAGCTGGAATCTCTCCGTGTTCGAATGGAGTAGTATCCAACTCAAGAGCTCTATCAGTGGATTCGAGATGTCCAGTGTATTCAGATGTGGCAGGATGGGAAGTTGAAGAAGTTCTATGGAAGAACCCAAAACCAGAAGTCTTCGATTTTGAGTCTCTCTTCTTCTCGACTGTAGCCGGAGCAATGTCTTCTTCGGTGTCAGATTGAACTTTGGCGATGAGTCGGACTTCGCGGGTCTCTAGCTCTTCTGGTTCCGAAATCTTCTCTTTCTTCGGTGATTTCTCTTTCTTGGGAGACTTGGCTTTCTTCTTTTCGAGAGTTGCCGCTGGAGTTGGAAGTTTCGAGTACTGCCATTGTCTGGGGACCACTTCAAGAGGAGATTGATCGATCTCTCCAGATGGTCTGATGTCTTCCATTGGTCCTTCATAGACTTCAGAAGACACTTTGTAGGCATCTGACACTTCCACGACGTCCTCTTCTCCTCCGTGTCTGAATCTGTCGAACCATCCGAATATTCTCTTCTTCTCTGGTGACTCTGAATCCTTCTCCTCAATGACTTCAACCTTTGGATTGTAATCTGGATACTCCGGATGGTCGAATGGAGTCGAATCGATGTCACGATGAAGACCAGTTGTTTCCAGTTCTCCGGTATATGCTTCAGTCACACCTGGGAAGTGAGAAGTGGACGGTTCCTGAGTGCGGTGGAAGAATCCAAGGGTAGGAATCTTGGATTTGGAGTCTCTCTTCTTTTTCGACTTCTTCTCCTTTACTGGGACAGCGACCGGCTCCACTTCCTCTTCTTCCGTCTTCACTTTGGCAATGAGGCGAACTTCACGAATCTCTGGTTCTTCTGGTTCTGGAACCTTCTCCTTCTTCGGCGACTTCTTTGGAGACTTGATCTTCTTCTCCTTCTTTCCAGGAGTAGCGGTTGGAGTCGGCAGCTCACCATATTCCCATTGGGCAGGCGACGCTTCTAGTGGAGATTGGTCAAGATCAGAGTGTCTAGACGTTTCGTCCAGCGGTCCTTCATAGACTTCTGGGGCAAACGCATATCCATCTGGCTTTTGCACCACATCTTCTTCTCCTTCGTGACGCTCTCTGGTGAATCTGGTGAAAAGTCGGTAAGTCTTCTTTTCCGGTTCAGCTGGAGTAACCGAAGCATTTACGTCTTCCTTTTCCAACGGAACGTAAGGAGGATACTCTGGATGTTCGAACGAGGTTCCTTCCATGTCTTGAATACGATCTGTGGTGTCAAGATCTCCTGTGAAGGCATCGGAAGTCTCTGGGTAGCCAGCTGGAGTCTTCTTGGTTGTTCGAGTGAAAAATCCAAACTTAGGAATCTTCGATTTGGAGACTTCCTTCTTTGGCTTCTCAGGCTGAACTTCCGCTTCCGGCTCTTCAGTCTTGATTCTGGCAACGAGGCGAACTTCACGAGTCTCTGGTTCTCCGGGTTCTGAAACCTTCTCCTTCTTTGGAGACTTGACCTTCTTCTCCTTCTTGAGAGCAGCTACTGGGGTCGTCGGGAGTTTCGAGTACTGCCATTGTTGTGGAACAGATTCCAGTGGAGACTGATCGATCTCTCCAGATGGTCGGATATCATCCATCTGTCCTTCGTAGACGTCAGAAGACATCTTGTAGGCATCTGTTACCTCCACCACGTCTTCCTCTCCTTCGTGTCGGAATCTGTCGAACCCGCCGAAACGGAATGGTTTCTTCTCTTCAGTCGATTCCTCAGTGACCTCTTCAGTGACGGTGGATTTCGGAGTATCGACCTTCGGATCGTAAGCTGGATACTCTCGGTGTTCGAACGATGTTCCTTCGAAATCCTGAGTACGGTCAGTGGTATCTAGTTCTCCAGTGAAGGCATCAGATGTTCCTGGATATCCAGCTGGAGTCTTCGCAGTTCTGGAGAAGAATCCAAACTTTGTAGTTTCCTTCTTTGGCTTCTTTGCTTTGACTGATTCAACAGTTGGTTCTTCCACTGGCTCCTTCTTGACGTAGGCAATCAGCCGAATCTCCTTTTTCTCTGGTTCTTCAGCAGCAACCGGAGCAGCAACGTCCTTCTTCGGAGACTTGATCTTCTTCTCCTTCTTCTCTCCGATAGGAGCCACTGGAAGTTTTCCATATTGCCATTGAGCAGGCGATGCTTCCAATGGGGAGGATTCGAGTTCAGATTGACGAGCAGTCTCGTCCAGTGGTCCGTCGTGAACATTAGTCGAGAATCCGTATTTGTCTGGCTTCTCAACCACATCCTCATCTCCTTCGTGGCGGATCCTGGTGAACAGACGAATCGTTGTCATTTCTGTCTCAACTGGAACTTCTGAAGCGTGGACGGCTTCCTTTTCTGTCGGAACGTATGGTGGGTACTCTTGATGGTCGAACGATGTTCCTTCGAAATCCTGAGTACGGTCAGTGGTGTCAAGATCTCCAGTGAAGGCTTCAGAAGTTCCTGGATATCCAGCTGGAGTCTTGGCAGTTCTGGAGAAGAATCCAAATTTGGAAGACTCCTTCTTCGGCTTCTTCTCTTTGACTGACTCAACAATAGGCTCGTCTTCTGGCTCTGTCTTGACGTAGGCAATCAGACGAATCTCCTTTTTCTCTGGCTCTTCAGCAACAACTGGAGCAGCAACTTCCTTCTTCGGAGACTTGATCTTCTTCTCCTTCTTCCTCTTCTCAAGACTGGCGACTGGAGTAGCTTCAAGTGGAGCCTGTTCGAGCTCAGCTTGCTTGGCGGTCTCATCAAGTGCTCCTTCGTGACCTTCAGTAGAGAATTCGTATCCCTCTGACTTTTTCAGCACTTCTTCTTCGTTTCGAAGTCTGGTGAGCAGACGATAGCGTTTCTTATCAGTCTTCGGTGCCACTTGAACAGCTTCCACAATGACATCCTTCGGAATGTAGTCAGGATACTCTTGGTGGTCAAACGAAGATTCTTCGAGATCTTGAGAGCGCACAGTTGTGTCGAGGTCACCAGTGAAAGATTCGGAAGTTTCTGGGTATCCGGTCTTTGACTTCGCGGTCTTGGAGAAGAATCCAAACTTGGAAGAGGTTCCCTCCTTCTTTGGCTTTTTCTCATCAACTGGTTCATCTTCCGGTTCAGAAACAACTTTGGCAATGAGTCGAACCTCTTTGGTTTCCGGTTCTTCTGCTTCTTCCACCTTGACCTTTTTCGGAGACTTGATCTTCTTCTCCTTCTGCTTCTTCTCAAGAGTAGCAACTGGAGTTTCCTTCTTCACCAATGAATCGTAGTACCATACACTTGGATACTCTCCAATCGGAACTTGATGTAGTTCTTCTTGTCGAGCAGTCTGGTCAAGTGATCCTTCGAAAAGTTTGGCATCGAATCCATATGCTTCTGGCTCTTTCACAACATCTTCTTCTCCTTCATGACGGAGTCTGGCCTTGATGATGTATCGCTTCTTCTCGTCACGAACCACGGGGTCAGTTTCAGAAATCAGTCTAGTGTGGTCTCGGCTCAGTGTGGATTGAATTGGGCGAGCTTGCTCAGTGCTAGACTTGGCTTTCTTGGTGAAGAATCCAGTTGATTTCGTCTTCTTCGTCGACTGTTTCTCCACAACATGTTCTTGCTCCGGCTCACTTGGCAAAACTCTAGCCACTAGTCTCACTTCCGTCGCCTCTGGTTCCACATCCTCCACATCCTTCTTCGTCTTCTTGGCCTTTCTGACAGCTGCCACTGGTGACTTTGGTTTCTTGGAACCCAGCTTGCTGTAGTGACCCTCATGATAGACACCAGAGTGGTCACTGATCAACGAATGTTCCAAGTCTCGTTCCAACGCAGTCGTCTCGAGTGGTCCATCATAGGATGTAGATGGGAATCCGTAGGCAGCCGGTGGATCGATGACATCAGAATCATCTTTTTGGGCAGGTTCGTAGGCATCGGGCTTCGGACTGTAGGCTGGATAGTCTCCATGTTCAAAGCTGGACGGTTCAAGGTCTTCGGCTCGGTTGGTGGTGTCGAGTTCTCCAGTGAACGATTCAGAGCTTTCGGGGTATCCAGTTCTAGTCGTTGTGGTAGTAGTCTTGCTGGTTTTCGAGAAGAATCCAAACTTTTTGGCCTTCTTGGCCTTGGGCTCAGACGGTTCAGAAGTCTCTGGTTCCGGCTCATCAATCACACGAGCAATCAGACGGATTTCCTTCTTCTCTTCTTCTTCAGGTTGTGGAACGGCAATCTTCTTCGGCGACTTCTGCTTCTTCTCAACAACTCTGGCCGGTGATGTGACTGGAGTTTGAGTGTGCTCGAAGGAAGCATCGGGAGATTTCACTGTCGGAGAGTAGGCTGGGTATTCACGGTGCTCAAACGAGGATCCTTCAAGATCTTGGGTACGGTCAGTCGTGTCCAAGTCTCCAGTGAAAGCTTCGGAAGATGTTGGATATCCAGCCGGAGTCTTTGCAGTCTTGGTGGTGCGACTGAAGAATCCAAGCTTGCTGGAGGATTTCTTCGAGGGCTCTGCTTGCTCGGAAGAAGACTCAGGCTCTGGTTCAGTTCTAACACGAGCGATGAGTCGGATCTCTTTTTTCTCGGGCTCTTCAACTGAAGCGGCAACAACCTTCTCCTTCTTCTGCTTCTTCGTTTTAACTGGAGCAACTGGAGCTGTCGATCCGGTATCGGCAATCTTCTCGTATCCCCATGAGGTTGGTTGAGCTTCCAGTGGACTCTCCACCAGCTCTCCTCGCCTCGAGATCTTGTCCATCGGTCCGTGATACTCTCCAAAGTTGAATGTATACCCTTCTGGGCTTTTGCCAACCTCCTCCTCTCCATCATGACGATCTCGAAGAATTAGGCGGTATTTCGATGGAACTTCTGGAGTTTCCACAGCCATCAGACGCTTTTTGGGCTTCTCATGCTCCGTGGAAGATCTGGAGGTGGTAGAAGTGACAACAGTGGTAGCAGTTTGATGTTCAGGAGAGCCTCTGGGAGATTTCTTGGTGAAGAATCCTCCGAAGCGGCTACGTGATTCTTGAGATCTGGATTCTTGAGTAGCTGATTGCTGAGCTGGCACAGATGACGGCGGGATCTTCGGCTTCATCTGTTTCTTCTTCTTCTTGGCCTGCTCAGAACTTTGCACCAAATCCGAAGTGATCACAGTTGTAGTCGTAGTCACCTCAGTGGTTGTCTTCGAACTTCTCGCCATCTCTTCAGTGGTATCCGTGAGGTTTCCACTACGATCAACACTGGCAGAGAGGCGAACTCGTCGATCCGCATCTGGAGACTCTCTTCTGACTTTCGTGGACACCACCTGTTCTCTTTGGGAGATGGTGGCGTTGACGTTGGAAGAGCTCTGACCTTGATCGTCACGATGGCTAACCACCAATGGATGAACGTGGGTGATCAGACGGTACTTCGCGACTTCTGGATTCTTCTGAGTGGAGTCTCCGGAGTGATAGCGACGAGTGAACTGCTGAATGTTCGTTGGCTGAACTTCATTGCTCAACTCAACACGATGAAGTTGGTCACTAGTCGACGCGGCGGCAAACTCATAGTCCTTCGGGTCGATTCTCTCCTTGACATCCTCCTTTCCAGGATGACTCAACCGTTTCGTCGGGTCCCGTCGACTTGCACCGCTGTGTCTAACATCTACGTGGAATCGAATCGGCTGCTGATCCATCTCTCCGTCGGGTTGCAAATTGTCCACATGGCTGACGCCATTTCTCGGCGTGTAGTTTCCGAATCCATACGGCAACTGAACACGTTGCTGCTGATGTCTGGGACTCAGCTGATCGTAGTGTCCCTCGTGGTAGACATGCACAATGCGTTCGATGGGGATCTGGGGCAGCTCGTTCATCGGATAGGTGTCGGGAATCGGTTCGTTCGGGTGTACGGGCTCGTGGAACGACACTAGGCGAACACTGTCACGAGCGCTATCTCTCTTGCTAGAGCCTTGAGAGCTTCTGGCATCCGATGCTCTTCCGAACAGGTTTCTACGCGCTCCACTGGTTCTAGTTCCAGAGCCTGAAGCTTCAGAAGTCTGATGTCTCATTTGCACATGATACTCTCCATGATGTTGTCCTTCAAAGTAGACCGGACTCGTCGGACTGGTATACTCGGAAGGTGGATAGTAGGCAGACGACGGGGTACGCAGAGAGGACCGTTCAGACAGGTAATAAGCGGCCGACGAGTATTGAGACGAGTCATCGCGTGGCGAGTATTGCAAGTCTTGCGACGGACTCTGCGGCGACACATTGTGATGACCGGACGTGGAGACAACCAACAGGGTGGACGGACGAGAGTACTTGGCAAATGTGGCCGTCGAGATCGCGTCGTCGTCTTGACGAGACGACGTGTAGGATTTGGGTGTCAGCGCGCGGCGGTATCGCTGAAATTTGGGGCGGGATGAGAAATGGGCGGGACATGATGGGGGGAGCCACTACCAGACGCAAACACGAAACCAAGGAGATTTGGGGTTGTTGAGGGCTTAGTGTGACGGTGCGGGTGCACTACACTGACTAAGAACCAAGGAGATTCTATGAGTGACCGTCTTGAGATGGAAATCGGGTGGAAATGATTCGGAACCATTCTGAATCATCTAGAACTTTCCAACGATGAATTCAGAATCATTCAGAAGCGTTTTCGATTCAAAAATTTCTGACTTTTCGCCCACACCAACATTCAAAACTTCTCAAGAGTAACCACTCATAAAAACACAGCGTTTTTCTCCGAAAAGCACACGACACACGACGACGACGACGTTGGATGCTCCGATACAATTCTTCGAACTCCAACTGCAGAGGGTCTCCAGACCAATCTACGACGACACGAAGTACGGTATATAGAAACTATTGGGTGCGTTTTTGCCAGAGAGGGGTTAGAGATAGAGAGAAAGATGAAAAAATTATAGATTTTTTCAATGGACAACAGATTTTGGAGAGAAAACACTTGCCTAGAAAACACTTGAATGGGGGGACACTGACTTTATTGGTTTGAATAAGGGGCGGGGCTTAGGGGGGAATCCTGTGTCATGTCCTAATCTCTACTCTATCTACCCCTCTCCACACACACCGATACAATATGGGAACAGAACGAACTGTGCTTTAGCTGGATATATAGGCAACTGAAAATTAGTGGAATTTTCAGCAGTTGGGGGGTTTCTAGTTTTACAATAGAATCTGTGTCTGAAAAATAAGGTCACACGGAGTGGGCTAGAAGCTAGAAGTGAGAGAGTAGAAGAAAAGCCAAGCTTATTATATAAAAGGGTACAGTTCATTATTAAGTTCTGGGTAGAGGAGGGGGTTTCAGGGATATAACAGTTTTGAGCTGAAAATTAGACATTTTATGCTGAAAAAGTGGTGGATTTAGATTAAAAGAGTGATCAAAATGAGTGACTTGTGTATGTATTTGTGCTTGAGGGTATACAGTATTTTTTCTCCAAAATTTGTTCTTTTTTTTTTGAAATTCAAATTTTTTCAATGTTAGTTTTGTGAGTATCTCGTGAGAGTATGAGAAGAGAGATAACATAAAAAAGCACACTGAAAAGCACTCTACACTATAGAGAGGATCATGCAATTACTATACATATAAAATTAGAGGAAAATTAGATAATCTAGAACAACATAACGATAGATATAAAGAAACTAGCAAACATGATGCAAACGAACTAACCTCGAATTGACTGTGCTCCAATTCCGAGTCGGTCAGGTTGAGTGTGTGGAGCTTTTGGTCCTCGGCGGCTGCAAAATTTTTCATTAAAGGAATGGAAGCAAGCGGCAGAGAATCGGCATTTTGTAGAGGCTTAGGAGAAATTGTAGTTTGTAGTCACTAAGCCTCTACAAATCTCTCACGGCGGCTACGATTTTGTAGAGGCTTAGAGACTACAAACTACAAGTCTCGCTAAGCCTCTACAAAACGCCTGCGCATGCCATGATTTTGTAGAGGCTTAGAGACTACAAACTACAAATCTCGCTAAGCCTCTACAAATCGCTCTCGCCTGCTGCGGTTTTGTAGAGGCTCAGAGACTACAAACTACAAGGTTCGCTGAGCCTCTCCAAAATCTATTGGTCGCCGCTCGCATTTTGTAGAGGCTTAGGGGCTACAAACTACAAGATTCGCTAAGCCTCTACAAATCGCTCTCGCCTGCTGCGGTTTTGTAGAGGCTTAGAGACTACAAACTACAAGGTTCGCTAAGCCTCTACAAGAACATAACTTTTCACAAATCACGACTCAAACTCACAAGCAATGGGTTGCGACATGGCCGATGGCGCTCTGTCGACGGTCGACGGTTTGTCGAACATTTGCGAAGCGATCTTTGTCTGGAACTGGGTACGTCCTTGATAGCGGAAGCGTTGCGAGCCGAAATTGAAGAACGACTTGTGTGGCTTGTCCTCGGGTTGGATGAGTCTGAAAGGGGGAAAGATTTTGGTACAAATATTCGATCTCGAGTCCTACCTGAAGAAAGTGTGATGCTCGACGGCGCACTTCCATGCTCTCTTCGAAGCGACATGGGTCGGCAACTTGTAGTAGAGAGTCTTCTCGGATTTCCCGATCGTTCCCTCCTTGAGTTTAACGGAGAAGAAGGAACGCTTGTAGCCAATCTTGACAATGTTCTGCCAGTTGAACGAGTGAATCGTCTGCTCGTCTTGATAAATGTTGATGCCGGCGGCGCCGACGCCAATGTCCACTGCCTTCTTTTTGTCGTCCTGAAAGAGTTGTTCGATAGAAACTAATTAGATTCATAGCAGTACTTACATGAGCCTTGAAAAGATGAATTCCATAGAGAGCCAAATGTCTGCAGTGATCCAAGAACATCAACTCCGCCTCTCCGGACGTCTGTCCTCTGAGCTCTCGGTGCAGCTCAGCAATCTTACTGAACGTCTCCGGAGTGGCGAACGCGGATGGCACCAGCTTCGCTTCCACAATGTACTTCTCGTACTCGTCGGCAATTTGTCCGGGAGCATCCTTGAACTCGGCCTGCGCGACGAACGATCCGAGGAGAGCGTGAGTCTCGACAGTGGCCGGAAGACGTCCGGTGAGAAGATCACGGCGAAGCTGAAGGAACAGATAGTAGCGTGCGTGATCGTCGACCATCGTGGTGGGTGTGGTCGGGTAGAATTTGACCTCGAAAGAGAATTCCCATGGGAGACCTGCAACAAATTATGATGGTTCTCGAATCGCTCATCGAAATTCTCACTTTTCATCTGTTTAGAAATCTGTTTGTCATTGTACAGCCAGTGTCGTGTGCCTTCTTCCTTATCGTAGAAACACAACGAGAAATACTCGCGCTCTTCGATAGACAAGTCATGGGTGACTTGATGGAACAGCGCATCTCCTTCGGCGTTTTTCTGCAAAAAAATGGACTCATTTTGTGCGAAAATTCGAGCTCTGACACTTACGTTGACCTCGAAATTCTTTAGATCTCCGTCTGGAAGACGCACTTGTGCCACGTGAATTTTCGAATCCTTCGCCTGGCTGTTCGGTGTTGCTGGCGGATGTTGCTGTTGTTGGTCTCCGGGATCTCTGTCGGTACCCATTTGCTCTGGAAAACGAGATGAATCAAATTTTTGAGCAGAAGAAAAAAAAACGATGATTTTAATCGCAAAAAGGAGAGGAGAAGCTTTTGGCAAAATTCAAATTTCACACTTTAGCGCGAACGCGCTCCATTCGCACAGAGAAAAGAGTGTGTAAAGTGGAGAGGCGCAGAGAACATTTGAGGAGGGAATTCGAATTCGGGCAGTTTTTCGCAGGAATTTTTTGGATTTTCCCAATGAAAAACTCGAAAAAGTAGCCAGTGCGTCGTGTCCATCGGGCAGTGGAGGCGGCAATAAATTCTCAGGAGAAGGCTAACGAAGATGAAGACGGATGGAATGTGTTGTGGAGTGAGAGAGAAGGAAAAAGTGATGGGTGGAGAGGGCAATAAAAAAAATTACACAAAACAATGCTTTGCTGTTTCTTCTCCCGGTGGGAAAACAACCAGTCGAGCCGATTTATGATGATTCAGATTGTATGGAACGGCGATATGTTACATTTTCTTGGGTGAGGATTTGTAGAGGCTTAGGGAGAATTGTAGTTTGTAGTCGCTAAGCCTCTACAAAAGTCAAAGCCGTGTTTCTGCTGATTTTGAGCTGAAAATGCGAGAAAGTTTCAGCGCTTTTCAGAGCTCGCACTTTCGTTTTGCGCTCTCCTGAGTCACCACGAATTTTCACAAAGAAAAAAGTAAAAAAGAAGGTGGAGATGGGAAATACCCAAGCCATCAATTGATCGCGGTGTGACAGGAGCAGCGAAAAAAGAGCAGTTGCTATTTGTGTGTGTGCTATTTGTTGCTGCCTTCAGCTATCTCTTTTCTTATTCCGATGAGTATCATCCTGAGTTGAAGAAGAAGAAGAAGAAGAAGCAACAAGATTAGTGCGAGAAAAAAAAACAACAAAAACGTTTAGTTTATTACACTTGTCTCCATACCGCCCATCTTCTTCTTCTTCTTCTCCTTCGATCAGAAGAAGTCAGCGAGGAGAAAGATAATAGAGAAAAATGAGTAGAGAGAGATGATGAAGGTGTTGCAAAATCGGAGAATAGTTTTCTTTTTTTTTGTTGATTGGTTGTTTGGGAACAAACGGACAGTTTTATTGTTGAACCAGCTTTGGCAGAATAGAGAAAAGGGTGTGATGAAAAAAAATGAGAAGGGGAGGAAATAATTGGAAGCAATTAAAAGAGGAGACACATTAGATTAGAAAGGACACTGTAAAGTTTTCAAACGGAGGAGAAGAAATGAACGATCTAAATCTTTGAAAAATTCTAGTAAGGATTTTGTAGAGGCTTAGAGACTATAAACTACAATTATTCCTAAGCCTCTACAAAACCTATCGGCCGCCTCTCGCGTTTTGTAGAGGCTTACGAGGAGTTGTAGTTTGTAGTCGTTAAGCCTCTCCAAAAATCGCAGCCGGCAAGGGACTCGGTCGGTTTTGTAGAGGCTTAGAGACTATAAACTACAATTATTCCTAAGCCTCTACAAAATCTATCGGCCGCCGCTCGCATTTTGTAGAGGCTTACGAGGAGTTGTAGTTTGTAGTCGTTAAGCCTCTACGAAAAGCGCAGCCGGCAAGGGACACAATGGGTTTTGTAGAGGCTTACAGACTACAAACTACAAGATTCCCTAAGCCTCTCCAAATTCAAATTTCTCCCTAAATTTGATATTTCGGCGANTTCGAAAACGACGCACCTTCGGATAAACAATTTTAAACCACCCCATTTTTTGGGATAAACATTTTTATAGCCCCCCGCACCCATATTTGATATAGGAAGGTGGGGGTGCCTACACGTGTTTATGTTTGGGGGTGTATATTGAAATGTTCCGGGGGGGTATAATGGAATGTCCCCTAGAAAGCTTCAGAATCCACCAGAGTCTTTCAGGATCCCGAAGCATACTGAGAGATCTTGGAGGACTCAGATGGTTTCTGAAGCTTTCCTCCAGAATCCCTCAGCATATTACAAAGCTCTTCCGATGCAATCAGAATCCTTCAGAATCATTCAGGGTCCATCAGATTCACTTAGATGCCCTCACAATCCTTCAGAATCCTTTTACCACTATCCAGAATTCTTTAGATCACTTAACCTTCATGATCTTCAAGTGTTCTTCAGAATCTTCCGGGACCCTTCAGGATTCCCCAGACCCCTTCTCTCCATGATTTCTCCCCGAATTTTCGAGTCAAAAACTCACACTAAAGAACACCAACGTCGGCGCGGCGGTAATCTTGAAGTTCAGCGAGATTCCGGGAAGCGCTTCGGCGTCGATATAGGCGGCACGGAGGGGCAGAGCGATCTCAGCCAGAAGATCATCCAGCAGCTGATTGACTTGTTCACAACTTGGAGCCCACGTGGCGAAAAAATGAAGCACTGCTGGCGATGGATCCTTGATGAACGCCGCCACCTCTTCGCCGGTTTTGATCTCCGAAATCGGCATTTTTTTGTTGGCTGGCTGGAATGTTTTCAACTTTTTTTTTGAGCCAATCATATGGAAGAGTCGAAAAAACAAGATAACAAAAAGGCTACAGAACCTCGACTTATGGGGAAAAAATCCCTGAAAATGACCCATAATATTTATAAAAAACGAGATATTGAGATGACGAATGTAGAGAGGATAGAGATCATTTGGAAACGAAAGAAAAAAAAAGAAGAGAAACTTGTAAAAATTCGAAGAATGGATGCCCTATATATGGTACATGCTGGAAAATTGGGAGCTGAAAATAATACAGTTTTCTTAAAACTGGAAAGAAATCAAAGGATTTTGAAAGAAAAAATCGGAAAATCAATGAAATTTTGAGAAACAAATCGCCGCTTAGCGGGGAGGAAGTGGTGGTGGTAGACATCCGAACTTCTTGTCCCATGCGGCGTAGGCGTCGAGTTGCGAGTCGTCGACGGTGGGACGGACGACGCGCGCCGCTTCGGCAAAGTCCGCAACGGTGACGGCGCGGATCTGGAAAAAAAAATCAAGGAAGTGAGGGTTTGGAGGCGGGATTTGGGGAACGTCAGACTTATTTCGGTTGAGAAAAATGCGAGAAACCCGGAAAATTGGCGCTCTTGGGGAGAAGTAGAGCATTTTTAGAGCCACGAAGTGAGATTTGGCTTCAAAACAAGTCAAGGTTCTTTTGATTGAAAAACATAGCGACCAACTTCGATTCTGGCTCGAAACTTGAGAGAGGCTCCTGGTTATGAGAATCGGAAAATTGGGAATCAATATACAAATTTATAAGCAATAATTTCATTTCTAGGTCGAAAAGCTGCAGATTTCAGACAATCTTATTCATTCCATTATTCTGCACTAAAAATATGGAAAAAAAAGTGACATAGAAACAACAGGAACTCAACTTTTGTAATGTTTCGAAACTCGACGTAAACTCTTCCTCCTTCTCTTGACTAAAGGGGATAGAGAGAGAGAAGGGGAATGGAACGATGAAAAAGTAAGAGCGATGGATTTCGCAATTTTTTAGGAAATGGAGACCATTCGAGAATCTTCACCGTTCTTAATCGATATGGAAAATAGAGCGAGAACCGCGCAAAAAATTTGACTGAAAATGAAGCAGAATTGGGTCGAAAATCGTCATCTTCAAAGTGGGAGAAGCCTATCACCGGGTCAACAGAATGTTTCTTTCGAGTTTTTCCTGAATTTATAACCTTTTTAGAGACTCTAATTATGAGACATCTCGGTGTTTCAATGAGCTTCAATTCCGTACGGGCAGATGGAAATTTGAAAAAGTCAGTCTCAACCTATGAATAGCGTTTCGGAAATTAGAGTTTCGAGTTCAGATTTCAAGCTCACTCTTGAGATCCTCTGTTTAAAATTGCCCATTTTGAGCGATTCTAACCGTCTGAAAAGTTAGGAAATGACGAAAAACCTCTACAAAAATGTCATTCTCACTATCAATCTGACGATCATCACCACTACTAAATTTTGTAGTCATTCTCTATCTTACTCAATAATTTTTGAACTTTCCTCCCCCGGCAGTCGTTTGAGAGTACACTGCACCATCTCCTCCTCCAACAAAAAAATCATGCCTCTTTTTCCCACGCCCTCTAATTTTCTAAAAACACATCACATCACATCTAAAAGTGAGTGCGTCTGTCACGAGACACCGACCACACACACACACAAACAGTCAACACGCAGGGCAGTCAGCCATGGGCAAGCAGTGGAGATGATGATAATAATAATAATGATGGAGAATAAACAAAAGACAATCAGCACGGAGCTTCAAAATACAGTGAGGATTTGAGAAAACATAGAGTCTGGAAAAGTTCAAATTTATCAAAGAGTGACCAGAAACATCAACGATGATGCTCCGGAATCCACTTGAAGATACTCAATAATCATTGAGAATGCTTCAAAATCTTTCAGAATGCTTCGAAATCCCTCTAGGGTGCTCTAGGTTCTTTCATAAATCTATGGACTCCACCAGGATGCTCTAGAATGATCCAAGATGAAATGGTTCCAGGGCACTCTCGAATTCTCTACGACACTCCTCCACAATGACCCATGATGCTTCCCAGGGGTTCATGATTCTCTTCAATCTTCTAGGGATCCTCGCGTCTCTTCTAAAGCCTCAACGAAGTTCTTGAATTCATCCAGAATATTGAATGATGCTCCAGAATCCTCTAGAAACTACCAGCATGCTCTATGATTCTTCAGAATCTTCCAGAAATACTCAGACATCCTCACAGCCCTTCAAATTTTTCTGAGAGACCTGAGAACCCTCCAGGATTATCCAAAACGTGTCAGACTTCTTCAATCTTCTCTGGAATTCTCCAGAATCCTCTGAGTGGCTCTAGGATACTCTAGGATACTCTAGATTCCTTCACAAACCACCAGAATCCTTTAAAATACTTTAGGACACTCCAGGCTGCTCCGATATCCTCCCAGACCTTTTAGCTATCCCTAGAACCTCCTGACATCTCTCCAAACGCCACAAACCTCATCCTTATCGATCGTCTCAATCTCGTCACCAATATCGCGAATCGGTCCCATCGCCGCTTCGGTGCACAACTGCCGCATGTCGGCGCCCGAGTAACCATCGGTCAGCGCGCGGATTCTGTCCAGATTCTGATCGGTAATCTCGTGACGGGTGCCTTGTAGGAGATTCTGAACGATTTGCGTTCGAGAATCCGGCTCGGGAAGTGCAATGTACAGCCTCTTCTGGAATCGCCGTCGCGCGGCTTCGTCGAGCTCTTGAGGCCGATTCGTCGCTCCCAACACCAACAACCTCTCATCGGGAGCCGTGTTCACACCATCCAACTGAACCAAGAACTCGGTTTTGATCCTTCGCGAGGACTCATGCTCGGATTCGGACCTTGCCGAGAGCAACGAGTCAATCTCGTCGATGAAAATGACGCTGGGAAGTTTGATGCGAGCCACCGAGAACAACGCTCTGACGAGCTTCTCACCCTCGCCGACCCATTTCGAGGTTAGCGATGAGGCGGAGATGTTGAAGAAGGTGGCCTTGCATTGCGAGGCGACGCATCGTCCGATCATCGTTTTTCCGGTGCCAGGGGGTCCGAAGAGGAGGACGCCTTTGGGTGGGGCACGGATTCCGGTGAAGACGTCACTGAAATCATTGTAGTAATGTCAAAACGAGACCAAAAGATGCATTTTTAAGCTTTCCAACTGCAGAGAATCTGCCGAAACAGGCCGACAATTCACAAAAAGCAACCCACGGTCTCTTGAACGGCAACACGACAATCTCCCGCAACGCCTTCTTCGCGCCCTCCAACCCAGCGACATCGGACCATCCGATCTCGTTATTCACCGACATGATTTCCGACTCGATCAACGAGATGATGTTCTCATCGAAATTCTTCAAACTCGGCTCCGCCCTCAACCCATTCACCCTCTCATCCTTCCCGCCGCCATCCGTATCCATGCCCATCGCTTTTTTGATCAACGGATTCGAGCATCGTTTCGGAAGTTCGGGAGCGATAGTTTTTCGAACTGGCGGTGGTTGGGAGCCCTGTGAGCTGGATTGACGCTCCAGAGGCACTTGGAACTTGCTCTTCTGGGGTTCCGACCCGCTGGCGGTGAGGAAATTCGGGTAGAGAGTGCCCAGTGTGGAGCCGATGGCTGCGCGGTTCTTCGTGTTTGGACCTCTGTAATGCAACGATACGTTTTCGGCTAGAAAGCGCTTTCGAGCAACATTTTTTTTCGCATCTAAAGTGTAGATTTTGAACATTATAGTGGAAACGTTCAAAAAAGTTTCGAAGCACCTGAAAAATCGCCTCAAAGAAGCACTCGTGGCCGGTGAAAAGGAGTGACAACATTCTTGAAAAACGGCTTCTCGGATGCGATTCTTGGGGTGTTTAGAGACATTTTTGAACGTTCTCAGTATAGTATTCAGAATCTACACTTGAATATTCATTTTAATGCAAAAAATTCCACAATTTTTTGGATTGAATACATATTTTGGCGGTTTTATCAACAAGCACCTCGTTTTCCCCCGAAAACTCGGATTCGCCGCCGTCTCGATTCCTTTCAGCGTGTTCTCGTGCATCTGCTGAACGAATTTCGGATCCGTCTTTCTCACCCCAGTCGGATCAACGATATCGCAGATTTGTTCGCGAATCTTCGCCACTTTCTCGTCGTTGCCAAAGTCGAATCCACGCATGTTGAACGGATCCCTTTTCTTTGGCTCTATTTTTTTCTGAGCGGCTATTGACTGTTCTTCAGCTGTCAAACTGCTCTTTTCGCCGAGAAAAGGACGATTGCTGCACTTTTTGACCTCTCGCTTTGGTGGCGGAGACACATCTTGAATATCTTCATCATCGTCGTCGTCATCGATCATAATACTTTCCGGATCGTCGTCCGGCTCTTTCCGCTGTATATTCAGTTGAAACGGCGGCGGTGGACCTCCTTCTGAAGCCTTGTGACTCGACGTTAGTTTCCTTCGAGGCTTCCCGATGAAGTAGGGACTAATACCATTTCGAGCCAGCGCTGTCGGCGGGTAGAGCTCCTCTCCTTGGTTCTCGGTCTCCGGCCGCTTTCGTATGCCGCTGAGGTTCAGTTTAACCCGTTTTGGAGAGTACATTGAAGCCTAAAACTCTAGAAAAACAAAACTCGAAACCCACACTCCACAGATATATTAGAAAAAGAACGATGGTAACTTGGGTATTCGGGGACTGATGGCAGAAGAAACATCGGGCGCTATGGATTCATAAAGTTTATGTCATCTACTATAGAAAATCCGAAATAAAAACAAAACATTGGAAGTGAAAACGAGAGAAAGGAGAATGTGACGATCGAAAGGAATGTATCCTGACGGAACGAATACTATCGACAGAGTGTTGGTGTCGCTGTCTACTTCTGTTGCTTTCCGTTCTCCCAGACGTTGATCTGAAAATTTCGGACTGAACATTTGAAAATCGCGTTGAAATCTCAAACCTTGAGAGTGGCTTCTGGCTTCTTGACGGCGGCCTTTCCTGGCGCTGGCTTGGCGCACTTGCGCGTGATCTCGGCGGCGATTTGCGAGAATCGGACGTAGTTGAGTCCAGCGGCTCTCCAGGCGACCATGGTTTTACTGAAAAAAAAAAACACTGTTCGAATAAGTGAGAATTTCAAAGATGTTATGAAAGGTATTTGAAAGCAAAAAACTATGTTCCTCCAAACTGACTGACAAAAATTATTAATTTTTTCATAATCTTTTCGTTATTTTATAGATTTTCAGAATCAAATAGTTCTATCTGTAACATTTCCAGCTCAAAACACGAATAAAATTTCCAGAATTGACTGAAAATCAGCCGAAACCTCCAATTATTTCATCCAAAAGTGAAAAGATGGCAGAAGCCGAACTTCGTTCAATGCATTTTTACATAACTCATCGATTTTTTTGCATTTTCTTTCAATTATTTTATCTTCAATAGACGAAATTCGAAAGTTGACGGAAATTCAGCTAAAATTTTCAATTACAAATCAAATTTCAAAAAAAAAAGAGTGAAGTCGAAAATTGGTCAATTCTATAGATTTTTCGAGCATTTTTAAACTGACACTTATCGAAAGCTCTTTTTATTTATTTTCCTTTTCAAAATTCTGAAAAAAAAATCCAATAATTTTATGGAATCCAGCAGAAAAGCGCTGAAAATGGCGCAGTCCATGTTCGGAAAGCCGGCGATTAAAGGCGCACGCATTTTCTCAGCCCCTCGGGTCTCGCAGCGATTCGGCGGCAACGCGCGAAATTCGAACGGAAAGAAGCGCGAAAGCCAAACATTCCAATGCACGGCAGTTGTTTGCGGGCACTGGTTTTCTCGAGTTTTTGGCGGATTTTCGTTGGATTTTCGCTAGTTTTTGTGTTTTTTTTTCTTTATCTTATCTCTTTCAGCTCGTCTCTAACCCTTCAACTACTCACCACACCAAAATGAAGGCAAAAACTTACAACACAGACTTTGCCGCAGAGCAGAAAAAGATTCGCGCGTTTTTCGACGATTACTATGTTGAGGATGAAGGAGGAAAGGTGAATTCAGAGAATTTTCAAGCCTGAAACTCATGCAGAATCTTCCAGATATTTCCCTATCGTGACCAGGTCTTCGAGATTGCTCGTCGCCAGAAGCAGGCCATCGTGATCGACGTGGATCACATCAAGGATTGTGACACCGCCGAGTCCACGGAGCTTGCCGAGAACATCATCAGCAACACGAAGCGCTACGAGCAACTCTTCAAGAACGCCATCGCAGAGATCATCCAGGACTACCTCGGCGATAAACTACCCCCAGTCGTCGACGCTCTCGACGCCTACATGTTCCAGCGTCTTCATATGGATCGGAACGAGGGAGCCGCCAACGATGAAGTTTCTCTTCAGGACAAACGAAAGAAGTATCCACCGCAACTTCTCCAGCGCTTCGAGGTCTACTTCACCTCCGAAGACAACGCGCACCAGACCTACGTTCGTAACATCAAGGCCACCGAAATCGGTCATTTGGTGGTCATGAAGGGAGTCGTTATCCGTGCCACCGAGGTAAAGCCGTACGTCAGAGTCATGACCTACACCTGTGACACTTGCGCCGCCGAGGTCTACCAACCGGTCAACGGAATGCAGTTCACTCCACCGATCAACTGCCCCAATAAGGAGTGTGTGGAGGCGAAGGCCAACGGACGACTCCACATGCAGCTTCGCGGATCCAAGTTCGACAAGTTCCAAGAGCTCAAGATTCAGGAGCTCAGCGAGCAAGTGCCAGTCGGATCGATTCCTCGTACCATGACGGTCTACGTGTACGGAGAGATGACGAGACGTTGTAACACTGGAAATATTGTGCAGGTGTCCGGCGTGTTCTTGCCAATCATGCAGTCCGGATTCCGGCCCACTGGCGGACTCCTCGCTGATACCTATCTCGAGGCTCATGTAAGTGCTCTATCTGCGCATCGTAGTAAGATACATACAGTTTGAAATTTTCCTGTGAAAAATCGTTAAAAAATAGTCAACTTTGTCCAGCTTCGTTATATTTGTGTTAACTTGAGACACCCTAGTGAAATCACTCAATCATTTCATTTGCAGTACATCAACAACCTCGACGACAATCCAACCTTCAACGGAGTTCAATCCGAAGAGCTCGAGGTGCTCCGTCGCAAGGGCGACAACTACGAGGCTCTCGCCTCCTCCATCGCTCCGGAAATCTTCGGCCACAGCGACGTGAAGAAGTGTCTCCTGTTGGCGCTCGTCGGAGGAAATGACAACACGTCGAACGGAATGAAGATCCGTGGTTGCATCAATGTGCTGATGATGGGAGATCCAGGAGTGGCCAAGTCGCAGCTTCTCGGATACGTCAACCGTCTCGCGCCACGCTCGCAGTACACCACTGGACGCGGTTCGTCTGGCGTCGGTCTGACTGCCGCTGTCATGAAGGATCCAGTCACTGGAGAGATGTCTCTGGAGGGAGGTGCTCTGGTGTTGGCTGATGGCGGAATCTGCTGCATTGACGAGTTTGACAAGATGATGGATAACGATAGAACCGCTATTCACGAGGTCATGGAGCAACAGACCATCTCAATCGCCAAGGCCGGAATCATGACCACCTTGAATGCTCGTACCGCTATCATCGCCGCCGCGAACCCGGCCTACGGTCGCTACAACCCGAACCGCTCGATTGAGCAAAACGTGGATCTCCCAGCCGCCCTGCTCTCCCGTTTCGACCTCATCCTTCTCATGCAGGACAAGGCTGACCGTGAGAACGACAAGACGCTCGCCGAGCACATCACCTACGTGCATCAGCACGGATGTCATCCGAATCGCGAGAAGAAGGACTTGATCTCCCTGGAGACCCTTCGCGAGTACATCGCCCTCTGCAAGACCTACACTCCGACCGTCGACCCGGCTCTTCGTGATCGCATCGTCGAGGCCTATGTGGAGATGCGTCGTGACGCTCGCTACTCATCCGATCCCACTTTCGTCTCGCCCAGGATGATTCTCGGTATCGTCAGAATGGCCACCGCTCGTGCCAAGCTTCGTCTCTCGAATATTGTCGATGAGAGCGACGTGGAAGAGGCGCTCCGATTGATGCAGTTCGCGAAGGACTCACTCCGTCCAGAGCAGACCAGAATCGAGAAGTGAGTTTATGATGAGAGTTCTATCTTCAGGGTCTTGCAAGCCTGCACTTTTCTGAAGCTCTGTGCAACGTTGAACTTGAAGTTCTAGGCTAGAAGCTCTTCTAAACCCTCCTAACCAATTTCTCTTTCCAGACGCATGGCCCCAGTGGACGCCGCGTTCGCCGTACTCCGCGAACTCTACCACTCGAACAACGAGCCAATCCCACTGAACAACGCCATCCAACGATGCGCCCGGAAGGGAATCAGCGAGCAGGCGCTCCAGAAGTGTGTCGAGCAGTACACCGCCAACGGAGTCTTGGTCATGGATCGCCAGAACATTGTCTTCGCGATGAACTGATTGTTTTAGAATCTTGAGTAATCCCTCTTGACGAGTCCTAACATCCCACCCTCTCCCCCAACACCCCCTTATAATCCTTGATACGAGTCCCTCCCCCCTAATCATACTATTCTTTATCCCTCCCTTATTATTATTCTTCTAAAAATTGTACTATGTTTGACATTGCAATCTCTTTCAAGAGTCCCCCGATTCCCCACTCTTCTCATCGTATTTTTGATCTCAAAATGTCCTCACTTCTTTTTTGTTTTTGTTGCTATCCCTAAAATTCCTCATGCTGATGAACATAATAAACTTGTAAAGATTGTGACAAGTTTATTTCATTAGGTAACCGGTGTAGGATAGAAATTAGTACCCGTAGTAGTAGAAAACCCGTAAAAACGTTATAGATTCCTCTTCCTCCTCAAAATCCTCATCACTTTGTCTCGATTCCCATTCGCCACGTCGTCTTTCGGATTCAGCATCAACGCTCTATCGTACGCTTTCAGCGCCTGCTCGTACTTCTGATTCAGATGAAGAATCGCGCCGTAGTTCGTGAACGCCGAGTGGGATCCGGGTTGAATTTCGACGATTCTTCGATAGAACTCTTCGGACTCTGAATAGTTTTGAAGCTCCTGGAGAACATTCGCGATGCCTTGAAGCGACTCCAAGTGGGCGGAGTCGACGGCCAGCGCTTTTCGGTAGAAGAGCAGCGAGCGATTGTAGTTGTGCTGAAAATACATTCTTCTCGGTCTGCAGTAATCGCGCTCTATTGATGACTATTTTCCCCGCGATTTTTACGTGTTTCACGATAGAGCGCACTTTTAAAATTTCGCGCCAAAAAAATTGCCCATAGAGCGCATTTTCCTCTTAGTCCAAAAAAAAATCATGAAAGCTCACCATATGATACTCGGCCAATGCGATATTCTGAAGCACCGTCACGGATTCGGGCGCCAACGTCATCGCCTTCCGAAGCAACCCGTCCACCTCGTAGCTTCGATTCTGTCGAATCCGCAAGTGAGCCATCGTCAGAAACGAATTCACATGATTCTCGGAAATCGCCATCTGAAAGTACGTCTCCGCTTCTCTCGCATCGCCCAACTCGCTCCAGCACGCGCCGATCGAGTTGAGCACACTCGACGCGTGCTGAAAGTGCGCTCCACCGAGACGAAGCGCCGATTGGAAGTTTTCGATGGCCGCGTGGAATCGGGCGCTCTTTTGAAGGAGCCGTCCTTTGTTATAGGCACACGTGGCTTGCGTCTTCAGATGGTGTCGGTAGGATTTGAGCGTGTCTCCCGAGTTCTGAAGGCACGCGTCTAGATGGGCGAAGGCTTTGTGGGGTTGATGGGTGTCGTGCAGCAAGAGTGCTAGGTTGAGATGGGCGGCCGCGAAGTTTGATCTACTTTGCAGCGCTTTTTGGTAGTAGTGAATGGCTTCTAACGTGGCGTTCTTGCCGGATTTCGTTGTGAGAATGCCTCTGGAAATTTTGATTTTTTTTGAACGAGTTACATCTCGATCTTTGTGATGGGCGGAGCTTCCGTTTCCGTTTTCATTCTCGGGAATTTGGAAAAGCACACGCTAGAGAAGTGCAATCGCGCTCCAGTGCGAAAAGTTTTTTTCAGTTTTCCGACAAATTTTGATGACAAAAGGAGGTGAACAATCATTTGAAGTCGGAAAGTTTTTTTAAAATTTCGCCCGAAACATTAAAATTTTGAAAATTTGAAGGCGGAGACGCCTCCCCAGCAGAGCGCGTTTGCATTTCTCTAGCGCCAGGTCTTCGTGAAAACAATGTATCCGTTCCCATCACTGGAGCACGTTTTCAACATTCCGAAGAAATTGCGAAAAACTCACAAATTGTACCAGGCATCGGCCAGATTCCCCTGACGCCTCAACGCCTCCTTATAATGGAATTTGGCGCTCTCGAACGCGTTTCGAGTCGTCAAAACGTAGCCCAGATTCAGGTGAGCTTTCGTCGGATTCACCGCCAGCGCACTTGTGAACAGCGACTCTTCGGACTTCCAATCTTCGACACGCTGGAGGGTACGGTAGAAAAACAAGGAGAGAAGGAGGACGAGAACGGTGTAGAGGAGAGGATTTGTGATGGTGGAGGAGGTGGTGGTGGAGAATCTGAAAATCAGGGATTCATGGTTTTTCCGAACGTTACGAAATCTGATATCGAGAATTGTTACTAGAAACTTGGGATTCTAGAATATCCAGAATTCATAAAACTAGACTTTTAGTATTCCGCACCAGTCGAGAGCTCTCATAAATCTTCTAGAATTTGTCAGAGTTTTTCAAGTTCTTCTAGAATCTCCCAGATGCATTCAGAATACTTCCGAATTCACGATAGTCATCCGGAATCCTTCAGAATCCTTAGGAACTCTCCGGGATCTGTCAACGACCCACATGGTTCCAGAATCTTCAGAATCTCTCAGATGTCCTCTTGGACTTACGGGAAATTCAAAATTTAACAGTTCCGATACCCGGTGAACCTTGTAACTCTCTTAGCTCCAACTATTCGGAAATACTCACCTCTTCCGAACCACCTCAACAGCGGCTCCAACCAGAATACAGTATGCAACTGTATTCAGGTACAGTATCCGTTCAGCAGCCACGAAGCCAACATGGGCAATCAAGTTCGAGGAGAGCACGTGGGGCATCGTGAGGAAGGCCAACAGAAAGAGTATGGATTTTCGATGAGCTTTGATCTTCTCATCCTCGGAATCCTTCAAATCCATCACTAACTTTTCAACCAACTTCAGTCCAGCCATGTAGACGAATCCAGCCAGAATGAATCTGGAATCCAATACCGACTCAACTTTCGGAATCGCATCCATTGACCAATCGAAGCATAGAACTTTCGGGAAGACCATCAACTTTAGATGAAAGATTGGAAGATAGAGAAAGGTCAAGGTTCTCGTGAGAATGTTCGGGTCCTGAGCAATCGGATTGTCGTTTTTGGAGAATTTCGGAGACTGAAAGTTGTTGATGAAAAGACGAAGATAGCAGATGGTGGCGAGGGAGATGGTGTAGACGGTGGCGTCGCGACGGAATTGTTTCGTGGAGGGGTTCTGGAAAAATCAAAGGGTTCAAAAGTGAAAGTCAAGGGTGGAATCTGAACTTCATAAGATTTTTGAGAATCAAGACAATTTGGGTTTTGTGATCACTAAGTTTTGAGATTCTCTGTAGAATTTCGGATTTTAAAGAAAATCATAGAAGCCAAATCTGTGACGGGCTCTCGAACTTTCTTAAAGCGGACGTTTCGAAACTGTGACCTTATAGAACTGGATGTTCTGAAACTATGACAAATCGAAAACGTGAAGATTCAACGCTTGGTACGTTTCGAAACTGTGATGAATTGATAGTGGACGTTTTGAAACTGGGACGTTTGGAAACTACGGACTTTTTAAATTTGTACAGCGCTGTGAAACTGGGGACCCTTTAAAACTTTGGACGTTATGAAACTGTGGACGTTTCGTAACCGTGGACGCTCAGAAACGATGAATCTTTTGAAACTGTGGACGTTTGGAAACTGGGGACGCTTTGAAACTTTGGAAGTTTTGAAACAGCGAACGTTTGGAAACTGTGGACGCTTAGAAACTATGAAGGTTTCGTAACCGTGAACGTTTTGAAACTTTGGACCCTTTGAAACTGTGAATCTTATGAAACTTCAGATCATTTGAAACTTTGGACGTTATGAATATGTGAACGTTTCGTAACTGTAAATACTTTAAAACTGTTGATCTTCCGAAACTGTGGACGTTTGGAAACTATGCACGTTTGGAAGCTATGGGAGTTTTAAAACTGTACAGCGCTTTGAAACTATGGATTCAAAACTTTGGAACGTTTCGTAACCGTGGACGCTTAGAAACTGTGAATCTTTTAAAGCTGTGGACGTTTGGAAGCTGTGGAACTTATGAAACTATGGAATATGAAAGAGAGGGAATGGTCTCGGAATCTCAGAAACCGAATTCATCAGAATACACCATAATCTTAAAGTCTCCGAATCTCACAACATTAGAATCTTCCTTCTCCCCCAATAACCAAAAACGTCTCCAACAGACCTTAACAAGACACCCCCTCTCTCTTCCTTCACCCCAATCCAATTCCAAATCATTTCTCATTTCATTCATCGCTTTGCCTCCCCCCATCCCCTTTCAATACCAACCATAACAACATCATCATCATTGTCATTCCCTCAAGGTTACCTGTAGAACAATACCTTCTCCTTTCTTCGGCCCGTCTTACCGCCTGAAGACCAGAAGACCCCCTTAAGAAGAAGAAGGGCCTACGCCTCATTTGTTCTAAATGCGCGAGGAAATGTGCATGCGTGGAATTGAGGTGGGTCCTCCTTCCGTTTTCTAATGGATCGCTTCCTATTATTTATCTTCGAGAGAGGACGGAAATGTGATGAGTAAAGGTAATGAATCAAAGTGTGTGGAGGCTCTAAGATTTATAACCTCATCAAAAGTGCTTGCTCTATCGAAAAAAACTCGCCTTAAACAGCAGATCCCAACACACCACCAGCGGTATCAATACGATCCCAGTTTCCTTGGATGCGACGGCGAGAAGTGCCAGACCGATTGTTCGGTGGGTGCTTTCACTGGAGACATGACCAATTAGCGCCAGTAGAATCCACGTGGTGGTCAGCAAGTCTGCCCTGCCGACAATTGAGCATACGGCTTCAGAGGTGATTGGATGACAGGCGAAGAGCAGCGCCGAGAAGAGGGAGAGGTCTGAAAAGCCAGTCATCGTCAAAACCAAGATTCAGAATCCCTAGAACTCAGAGTTGCTTCAGTTTTTGACAGCATCTAAACGTTATTTGAAAACGATGACGATGATCGACAGATGCACAGGAATCATATTACCACTGTATATGTGTGTGTTGTTCTTGTCGTTGTCCCTTAATTGTGCATAATGCGATAAGCGCAACTGTCATCCTCTCTTTTTCTACTACCCTTCCTGTCGGATCGTATTACAGGATACGTGGTGAGAATCCCTTGAGAATATGAATCTGTTATCGACACTTTGACCAAATTTATCTCGGTTCCCGTCACAGATATCAAAAGGTGGTCAACTAGTAAAATGTTTGTGACCGAATAAGCAACATTTGTTTGGTTGAACACTTTTCGATATCTGTTACAAGAGCCGAGATAAATGCGGTCAAAGAGACGGTATGACTTTTGTCATTGGGTTTACAGAAATTCGGCAAGGGCTTAGAATCAGAATCCAGACAACTAGGCCAGGTCTTATTGAACAAAAAAAACCATGTTCCAATCATTTTTTTTCAGAACTATGAAGAAAGTCACCCCGAAAACAGACTTGATACTAGAGCATGTTTCTTTAAGTATGGATAGTATTGGCGAGACGTGACCGAGTTGTCGGATCCTAGGCCACCACTGATTTTCATTCTACGCTCCATTGACAAAACTCTCAACTCACCATCTTCCATCACCTTGACCATCCTTGCCAGTCTCAGTACCAGCATCGAGTTGACAATGTGCAGAAGCCAGTTGACCCCGTGGAATCTGAAACATGTTTGGCATTTCGAATCCATCCCTCCATCTTCATGAAATCCAATTCCCTGGAGTGCTCTAAAGAGGTTCCCCTGCTCTACTTTCCGTCCCCGAATGTTATCCACATACTCATCATAATTCCATCCCCCCTTTTCTCTCTCTCTCTCTCTCTAAAAGGTCCCCTTTCCTCTCTTTGTGTATATATTTGGAGACAGATTTCGCATTTCTAAGTAGGACTCCATGTGACGCCTACATTTCGGGTGGGGGTGATGGAGTCCAGTATACAATTACCCGCCACCCCTAACAGAATGTTAAGTAACCTTAGGGTCATCAGAATCCCCGACCTTCTGTATCATTGGGAAGACTCTCAAGAGGAAGCAACAGAAGGCAGGGAGAAGATGAAGATCTTCTTCTGAAATCCGATACAAGAGGCGAGACGGTCGGAAGTGGGCAAAGAGGAGAAGGACAGCACAAAAAGGCCCTCCGGCAAATCCTATTATACTAGAAAAGAGAGAAGAGTACTCAGGAAGTTTGTGTTTCTCTGCTTGCAAAATGGAATGGGATACTTTTTTTTGGGTTTCCTGAAAAAGAAACTCTAATGGTAAGCAGTTGAGGATCATGAAATTTGAGAGTCCTTGAAGTCTACAATTTTTTAGAATACGTAGTTCGAATCAAGTGAAGTGGATAGGAAGGAAAGGAGAAAATCGTCAAAGTTTTTGAAAAATTTCAGAATCCTTAAGAATTATTGAACATCTTTAATCTGCCTTCAGAATCTTTCAGAATCCTTAAGAATCCTTCAGAATCATTCACAATACTTCAGAATCCTTTGGAACATTTCAGAATGCTTCAGAATCCATCAGAATCCTTCTGAATCCTTTAGAATCAATCCTCCACAATCCTTCACATTCCGTCGGAATCCTTCAGAATCCTTCAGATTCCGTCGGAATCCTTCATAATACTTCAGAATCTTTCAGAATCCTCTGGACTTCCACAAAGTTTTCAGAATCCTCTGGAGTCCTTCAAAATCTCAAATCTCCGAATCTATGATTCTCAGAATCTCAGAATCTTTAAAAAAGACTCTCCGTCTTTGAGAATCCCTCAGATTCCTTCAAAACTCTTCTACAGCCCTCAAAATCTTCCAGAATCCTCACTCCCCAAAATTCCAATTCTCGAACACCAAGTCCGATTCCATCCAGTAATTTACAACTTTCCCCCTCTGTCTTATTCAATTTTCCCGGCCATTTCGTAATTCCTTCTCTCCCCCAGCCTCGGACTATTCGACTCGTAAAACATTTTCCCACACACACACACAAGTTGATTTCATAACGCGATTAAAGTGCTTGTCCAGGAGCCGACGAAGGAAAGAGAAAGAGAAAACCCTAAATTGCTTTTTCCCTCCTTATTTTTCAATTTTCTTCTGTTGAGAAGAAAAGTCCATCGAAAATCGGGGGAGAATCTCTCCAGTCAAAACAGTCTCTCTCTCCCGCTTTTAACAGTAGCAATTCTTAAAGGCGCATGCTATCTTTCGACCGAAAACTTTACACATTAAGCGAGCGCCTTTAAAGTTTTTAGGTGGCAAGACAAGTTCGGTCATTCCTCGAATTCCAGGAACTCGGATTTCTGAACCCGAAAATCCTAGGACTAGTTTTCCCCTAGTTAGGCCACTTGGTTCAATTCGTTTACATCCTCCCTAGCTGTCTTCCAAATTAACAACCATTTTCTTCGTTCATTTTCTCCTCACCCATTCCAGTTTGTCTTGTCTCCCAAGCCCATTTCACACGGATTATCCATCCTCCTCCCCCATGACTCACAATTCACTTTTCGCACCGTGCCATCCGAATTGAACGCGAAACGAGGCGGTGATCAATGGACGATAGCTTTTATGCGATCCGCCAAGCCGAATCGGATTACCCCAAAAGTCGTTGGTGGTGACGAGTGATGGCCATGGCGAGCGACCGACGACGTCGTCGTTCGTGAGGATTGCGGGTCTGGAATCTGGTTATAGATGGCCTAGGATTTCACATTTGGGAATGTTAGTCCCTTATGGGAAGATAATGAAGATTGGGATGATAGCAAAAATGAATACCTTCAAATAAACCGGCACACCATTCCCCTAACTTTGATTTTCATTATCTCGCTTCCTGTAAAAGCTAACAAAAAGTGTTCAACTAACATAATATTGCTCAGGTTTCCATAAACATTTGGTTAATTGACCACTTTTTGATAGCTTTTACTGGAACCGAGATAAACTTGGTTTAAGTTGGGAAGGGGTTTCGGTCTATTAGAAAAAATATGATCATTGTTTTGAATAAAGGTATAGACTTTTTTAAGCTATGCCAGGTTAACCTAAAAACCACCATACAGCCCGTAAAAAAGAAAGAAAAAACAAAATTGCGTTGGGTGGATTCGAACCAGGGTGGTGTGCGTGATGGGCAAAACTCTAGACAGTTATTAGGTTGTACGAAAAGTCTTCTCCACTTTGACTTCGCTCCATCGCACCTTGGTCAATTGGCGATTTTTTTCAATTCTGTTTTTATATTTATGTACGTCACATATTGCATGTTTAATACATAAAACAAAGTTTCAGGTGAACGGCAGAATGACCGAGAATTTAGTCGCTGATTATTATGCACTTTGAGATGTGTTTTTGTTCATGTCTCTCCAGGGTCTCTCAAGCAACGAAGCTCGACGGAAAATGTGTGAAACGTTGCGCGCAGACACCATCCTCAGTAAAACCATAACACTTTGGTTCAAAAGATTCGAGAAAGAGAACTACGATCTGGGAGACAAACCGAGATCCGGAAGCCGTCGTCTCGATATCGACGACGGTATTACAACGTCACTGGAGGGGGAGCCCCGGGCAACTTAACGTGAAGTATCTCTGTCAGTCCACCATCCACATACTACCGTTTCCAATTAGCTTCGCCAAATGGGAAGAGTTCAGGAATTCGGACAAGTCGTCCTACACATTTTGAGCATTTTCCATAAACAGGTCCGATGTGACCTGTCACTTTCAATTCTCACCAGAGAACCAACGACGGATTGGATCAACAAGATGATCATTGGGGATGAGAAGTGGGTGCTACCATAACAGAAAGCGGTAAGAGTCCTTGCGGGATTAGTGGTGATACCGGAGTCGAAAGGTGAACCTCACGAGAAATAAGTGGTGTTGTCGATTTGACGGGTCAGTGCAGGAGGGATATACCGCGAGCTGCTTCCACACTTCACTATTATCAACTCTGATGTCTAGTGTTCTCAAATGGAAAATTTCATCCATGCTCATCGCTCGCACCGCCGAGGAGCTCAAAGTTCATACTTCTATATGACAACGGAAAATCACACTTTTCTTTGAAAACCCGCAGAGAGCTCCACTCTTTCGGAATCGAATTTGCACCTAACCCACCGAACTCTCGTGACCTGGCACCAAATGCATATCCCCTTTTCCGATCTACCCAAAACCCCATTCTGGAAAAAAATTCCACGATAGCAAGGGTTTCGAAATGTTGTTTGATAACTGTTTCGCCTCCAATTCCCCCGAGATCTACGCAGATGGGATCACCTAACCTTTGTTGCGCTGGAAACAAGTTACGAACTCTAATGGCATATACATTGCAAATTGAATATCGTTTTCTTTGAATCAAACTTGCCTTGAAAAAAAGTGGAGAAGACTTTTCGTACAACCTAATACACCAACTGTTCCACTGCCGGCAGCGGAGACGGTGGGCGTACAAGAAGGCGCGCAATTTCAGAGATTTTCAGGGTCGATTGCTACAGTTTCCAAGCATGTTGATGACTGTGATGAGAGTTAAGATTTCATTATCAGAAGAATCTAGACAATTTTTCAGTAAAACGAATTCCCCGATTGCTCCAAGATGTATACCCTTTCATACATTTCCCAAAGAAAATCGGAAGAAATAAAGTGCTTTGCTCCTATTATCCTTTCAAATTCACACCTTCGAGGGGTCCCCCCTTCCTTCCTGGACTCCTATAATATTAGCACTTTCCATAATACCATGGTTTAGAATTTTGAATGAGTTTGAAAGTCTCGAAAGTCTCGAGTTTCAGATGTCTCGAAAGTCTCGAATCTGCTTCTGAACCCCATATTCATATGTGATTTTTTTGTTGACAGCCTAATGTCGTCCGCGGAGCCCCCGGAGCCCCCGGAGCCAATTCACTATTCCACAATTACTACTCCTTCATACACATACAAACACATACCTCGCGCAGTCACTTTGGTGTAATAAAACGAGAAAATTGCTGCCCAAAAAGGGGCACCCCGAATGTCAGGTTCCGGGCCATAAAATAAGCACATAAATATTAGATGCTATATGCGTGTGTTTGTATGTGTGTGTGTTTTTTTTCATTCTCAAATTCATCAAATATTCATGTGTACTCTCAAGCAGCCCTATGACACGTCTGCGCTCTCTTATAAAATGCGGGTTGTTGGGGTTGTGCAGTTTGTGGGCGGAGCTTGTTGAAAAAAATGTCGATTTTTTTTTCTCGAGCGAGGGTGATTTTTTTTCAGGCGTTCATAACTCTGCTCAAACTCAACATTTTTTGAAGCAATTTTCTTCATTCACTTGGAAATTTTACTGGCTTTCAGAAAAGTGGCTTGCCATTTTTGCAGCTCACAATTGAGCAAAGTTATCAGCTTGAAAGTAAAAGCAACTCACGTGTCCCGAAAAAATGTACTGAAAAAAATACGATTTTTTTAGTTTAAATAGAAGGAAAATTTCAGTTTTCGAGGTATCGCTTTGAAATTTGGAACAAACAACAGTCAAATATTCAGCCAGGGAAAGAAAAAGAAACAAAAATTATATCTCCAAAAATAAAAGTTTCAGCCGTAAAAGTTTGAAACATGCCGTTTTCAGCAAAAATTTCCTTCTGCCACTCATTGTGAGAGAACGGATAGAGCTAATAATATGATTTTTGGTGAGTATTTGTAATCTGGAACAGGCATTCCGTCCAATAAAACCAATTCGAAAAATCTCAAAAACTGACCGAGTGAGGATCGCAGAACCAGTCGAATTCGCAAGAATGACGACCGCAAATAAATAATTTTCATTTTTGGTTTTTCGCCTGTAACTCGACGAGTTTTGGGAGTTGAGCGGAGATTTTGTTATGGAAATGATTAGAAAGAACAGCTCTTTAGCGACATATAAAATTTGGAAAACTTTTAGTGAAAAAAATTTTCAGAATCGGCAAAAATGTGATTTTCAGGCCAAAAATTAAATGTTCCAAAATCGTCATTTTTCAACATTTCATTCCAAAATTTTTTGGTTTCATTAGATAATTTTGCGCTGATTCTGAATATGTAACTCATATTTTGATAGCTCAATCAGGAGCCAAGATATGACCGGTATAAATTATTCAAAAGGGGAAGTTCTGGCTTTCGTCGAAAAATCACTCTTTTTCATTGATTCTTACAGGAATCAATTTGAAAACATCTCTTCTTTTTATTAAGCAAAAAATTTTAACCAGAAAAATCTGTTTCAGCAAGATTTTGAGCCATCTTTAGCAGCCTATTCCACGAATGTGTGAAGAGAGGCGCGTTGTTTTTCCTTTTTCTCGCTGCACCTCTTTCCCCTTCCCCAATGCATTCTCAACGCACTGTGTGGTGCAGTGGTAGAGTCCCTGAACGATGTTCTGACAGTTTTTGGTTCGCCCCCTACTGCTGTCAATTTTTTTTTCTTCTGTTCACTGAGTACATTCGGAACTGTAGACCCGAATCCTGTCTAAATTTTGGCGGAAGATCCATCCTAACAGGGGCCGTAGCCCCAAAAATTTAGTCTCAATATGCAGAACCTGATGTTTCAAAAGAAATACTTGCGCGGAACGCACAACAGATTGCGTTTGAATAAAACAGAAAATGAATGGAAGAATCGTTGCAGGTGCGAAGCAAAACATTTCAAGGTTATGAACTAATACGATTCAGCTTATTTCATTTTTTCAAGTTCACATCTTACTCTTTTTCGCTCTTATTCTTTTTAGTTTTTTTTTTTCGTTCATCATTTTGATTTTCCTCTTCGCGATTTGTTTGCTGATGTATGTTACAAGTAAAATTCCAATCTTCTCTTGTGTTTTTAGAGGACGACAGGCATGAGTCACAACATACAAGAAGCCACAAGCGGCCGCAGGGACACCACAGCACACAAATTGCATCTGTCCCCGTTTTTAACAGCCTTCGTGAAGTATGCATTCATTTTTTCCTTGAGAGTTTGACGGTTCTTGATGAAAATATTTTCAGATGATTGGAGTTGCAGAGAAGAAGAAGAAGCTCAAGGATATGACGGTGGAAGAGCTGAATGCGTACAAAGCCGAGAATCGAAAGAAAAACCGGATGAAAAAAAAGGAATCCGCTGATTCCAGTTCTTCAATTCAAAGTGAGTTTTTTTTTTAAATGTCGAAAGGTTTCCAACGCTGCAATTATACGCCTCCATAGGCAAAGAATGATACTAACAAATGAAAATGGCTATACTTCTTAAAAACACGTAACTAAAAATTGGGACTATTCCTTCCGTTTGAGACCTTGCTTCGCCTATAGAGCTGCTTTTTCGACATTCGCACCGTTCTCTTATCAAACATTTTCTCAAATTTGTTGGAGTTCATCGCCGTTTACACTCTACCTTCAACTCTAATAGTTCAAGCTTTTTTTTCTCAACTTCATAACTGTTCATCGCCGTTTATACTCTACCTTCAACTCTAATAGTTCAAGCTTTTTTTTCTCAACTTCATAACTGTTCATCGCCGTTTATACTCTACCTTCAACTCTAATAGTTCAAGCTTTTTTTTCTCAAATTCATAACTGTTCATCGCCGTTTATACTCTACCTTCAACTCTAATAGTTCAAGCTTTTTTTTCTCAAATTCATAACTGTTCATCGCCGTTTATACTCTACCTTCAACTCTAATAGTTCAAGCTTTTTTTCGATGTCATACAGTGCGTTCAATAAGTTTAGGACCCCCAAAATTTTGAAAAATATATCGAATTTTTTCTTGAATTACGTTATTTAAACTCAAAACGTATATCCTTTTCATCGTTTTTATTCATATTTCGAATGTTTCTCATCATAATTTAACGTTTTGTTTTAAATTTTTTGTTTGAACACTGAAAAAATAGGAAATTATGATGAGAAACAATTAAAATATAAATTTCAAAACAAGATGAAAAAAAAAACAAATTTTGAGTCTGCGCTCTCTTATAAAATGCGGGTTGTTCAAATAAAGGGGTTAACGAAATGAAACATTGAACGAACTGTATATGTTTCAGGAGCCGACATCAATACTCGAAATTCCCCTGAAACATGCTCAATCGAAAAATGTGTGGAAGGCTTAGACAACAAGAAAAAACGATTTCCCGACGATATGCTCAACGAGTTCTCTTCTCAAAATCCTCACAAAAAGCAGAAGATCTTCGAAACAATTCTCAATACAAGGGAGGCATGCAAAGTTCGGTTCGAGATGATTGATTTGTTGAAAGTGCAAGCGGAAGCAATCGTGATTCCAGTTTACGATAAGATTGAAGAAAAGAAACCGAAATGTATGACGTTCCATAAACAAATGATGGAAACTTTCTCAAAAGAACATGGGGAAATCAGCGACATCTTCGAGAAAACATTCGATGAACATCGATCAGAGCTGGACGAGTATGGAACTTTCACCTTCACGTGGCCAGATGCAGAGAAGTGTAAGACATTATATCAGGTTCAACCTTCAATTCAATTTTGTTCCAGGCACTATACATGTAAAACCACCACTCTTGGAATCGGAGTTCACCATTGTGGATGAGGCTCATCTCCGAGCTTCGTATTTTGCTTGCTTAATTGCAGCTGATCGAGCTGGAAGCGGAAGTGTCGCGATTCCCCTTCTTGGAACGTATCAATTGAGAAAGACGGCTGCAATTGGTCTCCAGATGGTGTTCGCCTATATGGCGGCTGTCGAAAATACCCATTTGGAGTTAGTTGTTTTTGTGACGTCAAGCCGGGAGTCACATTCCACCCTGAGGGATTTCTTGGATGATCATATGGAATTCGACTTCGAATCATGGACTTTGGATTTTTTCTTGATGTTCGAAAGAATCATTTTCGATAAACTCAAGAAAGAGCTCTACTATGGTACTATACCCGGGACGGATATGGAGTGGCGGTGTATCAAAGCGTCATATGATACAAGAACAAAAAACAAGAGTCGCAGAACTTTGGAGTGAGATTTTGGTCAAGATTTATGGGACAAAAACTTTGTGTTTTGCAGGAACATTCATCGAAAAATGGCTCAAATCACAGGAATCTCATGTGTCCACTTCGAACTATACGTCAAGGACGAGAAATCGCCATCACTCAAACCACGCCAATTCATCAGAATGGACGCTGAATTCAATTCGGTCGTCAGAGGAACCGAAGGAGAAGGTAAAACGTCCAACTTTTTCAAGTACTTACCTCTTTTTCAGCGGGTCCCAAAAAATTGAGCGCAATGACTGTGGAGGAGTTGAGAACATACAAAGCCGGGAACAAACAAAAAAATCGACAAAAAGAGCTGTCTGATCGTAAGTTCACAGTATGAGAATAGCAATTCAATCTCAGAACAGATTAGACGATAATGATTTTTTCAGATCGCAGAAAACGATTCAAGGATATGACCGTGGAAGAACAAAGAATCTATAAAGTGGAAAGCATGCGAATGAACCGCTTGAGACGCAGTGACTCCATCGCAAGTTCGGTTTTTGACGACACTCAACCCATGCGAAAGGAAGAGAGCGCAAACTCACGTGAGTGAACGAAATGCTGAAAAAAGCTTACTAAAGACCTGAATTTCAGAGGTAAAACAGAGTTCACAAGAATGGGAGCCTTCGACGTATGGATCCAACTGGAGCACTCAAAATATTCATCAATACGAACAAGTTTCCAAGATTCATCTCACCCGTGCCAGGCGAGCACTCATGCCAGATTCTATGGAAAGTACAATCCAAGAGGAACCGACTGAGAATTTTTCGATGGAATGCGAAACGAGTAGAGAAGAACTTCCGGAAAGACACTTCAACTGCAAAATTCGTTTCGGATTAGTGGACATTTTCACAGTGGAGACTGAAGCAATCGTGATCCCTCTTCGTGGTGACGTGGATCAAACCAATCCATCACTTCTCTACAATCAACTCATGAAACGAACTCGCGATCAAGAGGGATATCAAGAATTTTTGGATGACCAATGCGAAAACTTGAAAGACGGAGAGATTCAGAGCCACTTGGACTATCGATTGAATCGTTATAGATGTGAGTTTTGGATTTTTTCATTCAGAAGTGAATAAAAATTTCAATTTCCAGGTTGCATGCACACTCAGGAGCCTGTTGTGATGAAGAACAAGTTCACAGTCATGACGGAAGCGCAACTTCGCGCTGCCTATATCCGTTGCTTATGGGAAGCTGATAACAGTCAAATACAAAGCATCGCGTTCCCAATTCTTGGTCAAGGAGTCCACCGTCCAAAAGCTGCCGCTATCGCTCTTCAGGCAATGTATGCGTACTTTCAAGCTGTGAAAACCACCAATTTGAAACTTGTCTACCTCCTCACCAACAACATTGGCCACTATGATGAAATCGGAGATGTTATGTCTTATGTTCGTGAAATTGACCTCTCTGTTTGGACTCGCAAACACTTTTTCGAATTCGAAAACATGATGTTCGACAAAATCAAGGCCAAAAAGCTTTACTCGACCATTCCTGGCACCGATATGGTGTGGAGGTGCTTCAAATTCAGTTTACAGTTCAGAAACAAAAGGGATCAAGAGGAGCAATTACAGTAGGTGGCAGTTGATATTGGCCTTCAATAAATTCTATGTTTCAGAAATCTTCAAAAATCAATGTGCAAGATCACAGGAGTTGTATTTGCTCCTTTTCGCAGATTTGGAGATCCGGAGGACCGTCGTCAACTGGCTCGGCAGTACATAAACGATGTTGAACTGAAAATACCAGAAGCGATACCACTTATCGAAACATCGTGTCCCATCGAAAACGTTTGTGGATCAAATCCTGTTTTGCGAAAGCTCTGGGTCGTTTCCTACTACTATATGTACTATAGTGACGGATTTAATGGTGAGTTTTCACATCCCTTTCAAAGAGTGTCGACTGTGAAAAAGAAAAATCTTTTGAGACAACTCGCTGTATTCCAGATTCCTTCAACTTTTCGAATGACTCTATCGAAGGAAAAGCTCGCAAAGCTCTTTTTGACCGGCTAAAGCACGTTCATCGCGAAGTTCTTCTGCAATGGAAACTAACTCGAAGATGTAATAGTTGTATTATTTTTCAAATACAACAATCATTTTTTCCAGATGCAAACTATAAATGCAACTGCACACAATCGGATGGATTCCACGAGAGACTTTTGATTTTCACTACACCTCTCAGTTATCCTGACCCAATTTTCGATCAATGGGTTATGTTTGAGAAAGATCTGATTCTCAGCAGTGACAGTGTGTTGGATATGGACAAATTGGGCATACAAACATCACCCATCATGAAAACAGATACATTGAATAGAACTAAAAACATCGTGATGAAGTCGTTTTCAGATTATGAAGAAGTGGTCAGTTCAAGTACTAATGCTTACCTTCCTAATATTTCCACATTTCAGATGAGAGAGAAAGTGTTGGATTGGTTCAAGAATGTGAAAGAATACTCGAAAAATCAGACGCATAATTTCCAAGCTGTATTGGAGCACTTGAATCTCAATGACTTCACATATTGCACTGGAGAAGAGGAACGCCAACGTGTGAACCAAGACATCGAAGAGTTCGAAAAAGAACTCGAACTCAAACTTTTGATCAATGATGACCGAGAAGAGCTGGATGAAGCACGGTTGCAGCATTCCAGAGCTAAGGGATTGGAAGAAATCGGAAAAGCTGCCGAGCATGTCCGCGAGTGTCTGAAAGATGTGGCATTCAGAAGATTTGTGGAGCATGTTTCCAACGAGTGCAAACTGGAAAAAACAATCCGCAATCGTAAGTCTAATCACAGGTTCAAAATCTTTACGGATATCTTCAATTCCAGGAGCTTTCCGGAAGTACACATCCTCCATCGACGAAACATCCAGAAGACTTTGGAGAACAGAAGATCGTCAGCTTTGTACTGTTGAACAGTACATAGCTGCTGAATTGAAGGATCAAGGTCGTAGCGTGGCGATGCCTGATCATGGCGATACAACAATGGAAGACACTTTTGCCACTCAGGATTTTCCCGATGCTGTGAACATTGGATCGCGGACCATGGAATGTTACTACTGCAGCGCAAAAGCGTTTCCATCAGAACGTGTGCGAACCTGCTGCAAGAATGGAAAAGTGTGGATCAAACCCGAGAAAGTGCTCCCAACAGAGTTCCAGGAAATTTTTGTGAAGAAATACAATGAGTATCTAATTCCGGTATGTTCATTGCAAACCGTATTATTGACTGTGATGTATGCTATTCAGATTAACACTAATTTCTCAATGGCTTCCATCCACTACGATCGGGAAAAGCAAAGAGCACATGGAGTGCAGTCGTTCAAAGTGAATGGTGTTGTCAGCTTCCACCCATCGGCCATCCGTCAACACGACAATGCTCCACCGAGATATGCCAACTTCATCGTCCTTCAGCACGGAAATGAGGAAATAGTTTCAATGAGAATGGAAGCAATGCACCTTCGTGGCAAACACAAAGGTCTGAGAGAGCATCTTGTGAAGATTCAAAAGTATCTCGATGAAAACAATGGTCTCTATAAGTGCTATAAGAACATGGCTGAATTGGAGAAGCAGATTGAGGAGGAGCATATGGACGCCCCCGATGACAACCTGAACATCAAGTTTCGAATTGTGTCGCCGACAGAGATGGAACGTAAGGATCTTGAGTTCCACCAAGGCGTCTATGCGTTGCCAAGAAGGATTGGAAAAGACTACATATCTGTGGCTTACACGCACAACCCTCAAGATTCATCGACACTGCCAAGAGGACTTCGGATTTATCCAAAGAACCCAGCCACACCACAGGAATCCATCTCGATATTCTCGGATTTGTGTGATACAATGAGCTACCCTCTATTTTTCCCAGAAGGAAGAGGTGGATATGGCCTTCACAAATATCCCAGATGGACAGATCGAGGACCACCACCATCCTTCGAAACCAGAATGAGAGATCACTTCTTGGAACTGATTCAACATGGGGAGGATCCCAAGGGGTACTACGTTGTGAACGAGGAACAGCTGGAAACCATTCTTCAAAACGAAGGAGAGCTGGTGATGATGGAGGAGGAGATAAGCAGCGAAAGTGACATTGATGGGTATGTATTAGTGTTTTCTTGTATCACTTCTCAACTGAATAACAAAACCACGTTTGAAAACAATTTGACTCGAGGTGTTATTTTGAAAAACTGTTTTTTCGAATATACATGCTCCGAGGAAATACATAAATTAAGTAACCGAGAGTATTTTGTCAAGTATATCATTTTCAGTTCATCAGAAGACGAGGAAAACAATGAAAGCTGTGAGGGCAATGATGATGATGACGATGGAGCTGTGCAAAAGCTAACGGAACGTGAGAAAGATATCGATGAAGATCCCATGAAGTGAGAAAAATTGATCACACCTCTCTTAATTTCCATATAAAAATTTACAGCTTGAGCGACAAACAAATCTTGGAGTACGGAAAACTCGAAGACGGACAAGATGGACCGCTGGAATTTGAGTTCGTTCAGCAACCAACCATTATCATGGTAGAACGAGGAGGGGAGGTGTACCCAATGATCGAAAACTATCGAAAAGGCTCCAACATTCCATTGGTTTCTGGAAACCCATTTGGACTTGATGAGGATATCGGAAGAGATGAAGAACTGCCAGAGCTCGACCGATATAACAAGAAGGATCCGAACAAATTTCAGAATGAAGAGGAGTCGGAAGAAGTGAATGAAGAGAACATCGACGAATTCGATGAAGAACCGGCTCTTATGGAACGAAACAATTCTGGTGAAGAGGACGAGCCGGAAGAAGTGTGCTACGGAGATGAGTATGCCGCAGAATCTACGGCTGTTGGTCGAAGCAATGATGGAGTGAAGGTTCAGAACGTAAGAAAATCCACTGAAAATTCAATACTTTATAATTTTTCTAACAGGTGGGTCAACGAGAGTTCGTAAGTATGGCTGAGTATGCGAATTTCATCATCCAGGACAGAGATGAGATCCCTTGCCGCTTTCTTGGACCGGCTCGAAATCTTGGACAGCTTCATATCATTGATTACGCATGCCGTATCATTGAAGCGCGGATGAACGCCATTATTGAGAAACGTGCCGAGTTTCCTCGGACAGCCAACAAAGGGAGCCTCTTCAAATTTTATGAGTATATGGTTAACAAGGAGTTCAAGGGAAAGAAGAAGGTTGGAATGGTGGCTACACTTGGGTCCAACACTCCCGGATCCCCGAAATACATGAGAGAATTGATCATGAACACCGTTACCATGGCTAATGTTCTTGGAGCACCTTCCCTCTTCATCACCTTCACTGGAAATCCTAAATGGCCGGAAATTCGAAAAGAGTGCGAAAGGAGACAATGTAACTGGGCCGACATTCCTGATTTTGTCAACAAGGTGTTCTACGCAAAGCTGGAAATGCTATTGGACGATGTCACCGGAAAGAAAAAGCAGCAATACAAAAAAGGAGGAAGACTTGAAAGAGAGCCAGGAATTTTTGGGATCGTTACGTGGTTTGCTTATTCGATAGAGTTCCAGCAGCGTGGAATGCCTCACGCTCACATCATTCTGAGTCTCCAGAACCAAATCACTGACGCTGATCAAGTTGACCGAATGGTATCAGCAGAAGTACCGGAGAATCCCAGGAAATCCGATCAGGAATACCATCAAGTATGTTCCTTATATTTAAATTTTGAGCTTTACATCGTTTCATTCGAGAAAGTTGTCTCTTTTCAACTCATACTTTTGATGAAAAGAACTTTATGAATTTGAAGATGTTATTCTTTCAATTAATAGTATTCTATTTCAGAAACATCGGTACTACGACTTGGTGAAAAACTTGATGGTCCACTTCCCGTGCAAAGGAGATCCCACAGCCTACTGCCAGGAAGGAGCCAAATCTCACTGGACACAATGCACGAAGGGGTTCGAGAAGAAATTGACCGATTTCACCGTGCTCACAGACAATCAATATCCGGACTACAAGAGAACACACGAGAACTTCTTTACTTTATACCGAAAAGATCAAGCGTACAAAGTTGGAAGTGAATATGTCGTATCTCACAACAAGTACCTCCTGATGAAGTTCGAGTCTCATATCAACGTAGAGGTCGTGTCGTCCATCAAGACCATGAAGTATATGTATAAATACATTTTCAAAGGATCTGATCGCGTTCTTCTCGAAGCGTGTGAGAATATGAGAGCTGGAAACGCAGAATCCGATGCGATAACACTCCAAGGAAATCTTCTTGCTCCAAACAGAGTGGCTCCTGGAAAGATTCTTTCGAGACAACGACATAACGATCGTCTGATGGATGCAGCTGGAGTCAACATCCCAAAAGACCAACGAATCGCCCTCAACGATTGTACCTATATGATGGACATGTCAGCCATGACATCATGTGAGGGTGCTTGGAGGATTGCAGGCTTGCCGATGCACGGATCTTCTCACATAATTCATCGTGGATTTGTCCATGAAGAGAACAACGAGCAATTCTTCTTCAAGAGAGGATTGTCTGCTGCACAAGCCGAAAATCTTCTGAAGCAAAAGTCGAGAGGGATGCTGAACGCTTGGTTTGCAGCCAACACGAAGCCAAGGAAACTTCCGAACGGAAAGATGACCACAGATCTCACACTCCCCGAAATGTTCCTGTTCTACCGATTTGACACAAGACAGCAGATATTCATATTCCGAAAGAAAAATTACTCTCATCGAATCATCGGCCGAATTCAAGCTCCACAGCCCAGATTCTTGGAGCTAACTGCAACCAGACTACTGGCTCAAATCGTCCGTGGACCAATAAACTTCAAAGATTTGAGGACCTATAAAAATGTTGTCTACAATACATGTCTGGAGGCAGCACGTGCCAGACGTCTGATGAACGGAGAGAAGGAGTGGATGGATGTCATTCAAGAAGTGGGAAGATCAGAGTCGCCTGCGGATTGCCGCCGCGTCTTCGTGAGCATACTACTTCATTCTGCTCCTGCAAACCCAAGAGAGTTGTTCGAGAAGAACTGGGAGGTGTTGGTGGAGAACAGGAAGACTTGGACGGACCAACAGAAGATTGCATATGCCCTTCGTCACATAAGCATCCTTCTTCAACGGCATGGAGCTGATCTTCAACATTTTGAGTTGCTCCAACTCTACAATGATCAGCAGCTGCCAGTCGATCCAGACGATGTCATGGATCATCCACGACAGCACAGACGCGATCAAGGCTACCATGAGCGAGAAGGGACCAGAATCTACTCGATGCTCAATCCAGAGCAGAAGGCATTTGTCGACCGAGCTCTACAGCTCTCCGAACAAGTCGGTGGATCCAAGCTCCTTTACGTCGGAGGACCAGGTGGAACTGGAAAAACATTCAGTTACAAATGCATCTTCCATCTCCTCAATGCAAAAAAGAAGAACGTTTGCTGTTGCTCCCATACTGGCGTAGCCGCTAATCTTCTGCCTGGAGGATGCACAGCCCACCGAAAGTTCGGAATTCCTCTGGAAGTCGCCGATAACATGATGTGTAAAATCTGCCCACATTCTCCCGAAGGTAACTTCTATTGATCAATGCTCAACACTTTTCAACACTTTTTTTTACAGGTGACGAGCTGAAACGGTTGGATTGCATCATTTGGGATGAAATTTCCATGACCAATCGGTCTATTATTCAATCTGTGGATCGACTGTTCCGAGATCTGAAGGATTGCGACGAGCCATTCGGAGGAGTTTTGATGATCATGGGCGGTGATTGGAGGCAAATATTACCGATTGTGGAAGGCGTCAGAGGAGAGGGGGTTGTGGAGCACCTTTTCAAGTTCAGCCCCTTGTGGCCTCGATTCGAAAAGTTTGAATTGACGGAAAACCGCCGAGCCATCAACGATCCGGAATACGCCCAGATGATTTTGAACATCGGAAACGGTGGAAACTATGTGCATGATCGAAGACAGATGATTGCACTTCCGGAAAGATTCATCGAGAGGAGAACTCAAATGGACTTGGTGGACTGGGTGTTCCCAGATGTCAACGACATCGACTCCACGAAAACAGCGTCAGTTTTGACACTCGACAACAAGACTGCTCTGAGGCTCAACGAAGTAATCCTCGACCGCTTAGACGGAGAGGTCATGGAGTTCACTTCCATTGACACTCCTGATAAAGACAACGCTCTGTCTGCTGATCCTGCCATCTTCTCTTCGGAAACCCCTGCCGGGTTGCCACGACACCGCCTACGATTGAAAGTTGGTGCACAAATAGTTCTTCTAAGAAATCTGTCGGTAGAGGAAGGGCTTTGCAACGGAACGCGTCTCACCGTCGAATCCTTTGGAGACGATGTAAGTTGAAAAACTTTCAATCATATCTTCAAATTCAACTTTCAGGTCATTTATTGCACAAGAAACAATGATCCATTGAAGAGACGAGTTTTTCTCCATCGCATGATCATGAGTCCAACTGGAAAAGGAGCCAAGAACTGCGGGTTTCACCGTCGCCAGTTCCCCGTTCGTCTTGCTTATGTCCAAACAGTGAACAAGAGTCAAGGTCAGACACTTTCGCGGTGCGGACTGATGCTTCACTCCGCCGTTTTCTCACATGGGCAACTCTATGTGGCCCTGTCACGAGTTCAAGAAGGAGGAGACTTCAAACTTTGGCACTACAGTCGAGGAAACACGGACGACTACTTCATACATGGAGGGATCCTACTGAGGAACGTCGTCTACCGGGATGCGTTGTAATTGAGAACTGTTCATGTTTGTGTTTTTTTATGGATCGGGTTGATCCGCTCTATTTTCTACATGCTTTTTTTGTTTCAAAATATGACTGCCTTCCTCAATTCTCCCTTCTCTGTTTCTTCCCCTTATTACTATTGTTATTACTATTATTACTATTGTATTCAAATGATATGAAGATGTTTTGTTATAGAAACTTTCGACACAATTTACAATCCTATTCGAGTATTTTGAAAGGCTGTGTATTATAGAGGACTATGCTCAAAACAGCAAATCACACGGCGCAGCCGTGTCCAGCGACGCGCAGCGTCGCTAGTCTGATTGACACTGAAGAATTTGGAATTTGGAGAGAACTCGAAAAGTGATGAGAGGAGAAGAAGAATGCGAAGAGCCGAAACATCTTCATCGGAAGCTCCTTTCCCAACTCGATTTCCTCTCATTTCCGCGTGTCCGCATGTCCTAGAGTGGCCAGGGATGGACTCACGGACCGCCTGGTGTAGTACGAATGTGATAAAAAGACAACAAAAACAAATTGGAGTCAGGTGGATTTGAACCAGGATGGTGTGGCTTGGTGGGCGAAAGCGTTACCAATTACACCAACAGTCGCAGTGGGAGAGGTGTAGCGGCGGGCGTATAAGAAGGCGCCGCTTTCGATGATTTTCAAGCTCCATGTTGAAACTTTTTCTGCCAAAGTGTCAGATATGGTGTCCGCTCCATGAAAATAATACTAATCCCTTCCGTCTGCCATTGACATATTTATTTATTATTCAACAATGTTTGCTCAACAAAGTCATCTCATCTCCAGGCTCCTCACCCACCCCTCTAATTAGGTGGATTAGACAGCGTCTTGTGTGTGTTTGTGTGTGCATCTCTAATCCTGTATCCATTTTCTGCCTCCTTCTCCACTCAACTGATCATAATTTCCTTGGAAGAGAATGTTTCCGAAATAATTAGGAATTCACCAGGAGCTTCGAAAGGGGACAGTGGAATACATTAAAAACGTACTAGTACTTTTCTGCAGGGGCTTCACTGGAAGAACATATGCCTATTTACCTTTTGTTCGCCCTAAAAACTTGAAAACAAAAGAAAAAAGCGCTCAGGTTACATTTCGCACTTGACACGCAAATTGGGGAAACTTTCTCGCGCACTAATTGGTAGGCGAAAAAATGCGAGCTTGCAGTCGTTCTTGTACGCCCTCTACTTGTTGCGTCATAAGTGTACTAGGTGGCGCAGTGGGTAACGGTTTTGCCCATCGCCCCACAACCCATTGGTTCGATTCCATTTGGGACCAAATTTATTTTTCTCTCTTTTTAAACCACAAAAACAAACGCTCACCTATCATCATAGACGAAATCCGCTTTCAACGTGTTTGCATACACAATACCAGCCAATAATGCGACGAGTAAATAGTGATAATAGGAACCAGTTGATAACAGTATTAGAGGGGGCTTTGGATTGTGGGGCACCCCCAATTTTTTGCCCTTTTTCATGGTTTTGGTCCAAGAATGGGGAAAGTGTGGTGTTGGGGGAAAGGGAATGTTTGTGATGAGAAGATGGCGAAGGAGAAGGCGGCAGGAGGCTCCGCCCCCTTTTTAAGGAGAAGTGGAGGGGAGAGAGACGCAGAGAATATAAGGTGGATACTGGATATTTCCCGTTGGCCTAGAAAATCAAAATATGGGAAACTAGTCCACCATTTAACAGAGGGACTAGAATTTCATGGCCAGTTTTCTACGCCACCGAAAGAAGTGTAGTTGAAAAACAACGTTCAAGTTGTTGATTTCTCGGCTTTTTTGCGAAATCTAAGCCAGCTTTTCCGTGGCCTAGAAATCCGATATTGTTGAAACTCGGCCACCAAAGAATGTCATGGCGGCCTAAAAATCCATATCCGGAAAATTGCAATTTGTTGAAAATTAGCCTAAACCTGAAAAAGTTTTCCAAAAGGCCACGTTTCTCAAAAACAATTGGCTGATGGCCTAGATTTCCAAACTCGACGAAACTTCGTCTATCGAAAAACGAAAAACGTGGCCCAAAAATCCGACAGTCTGAAACCTAGGCCATCTGTTGGAAACCTGCAAAAGTGTGTCGAAAAACCACGTATTTCTAAAAATGGCCTAGAAGTCCAAAATCATCAAAACTCGGCCGCCATCATTCACCCAAGTTTCCCATGTCTAAATCTTCCAAAAAGGTGTCACTTTTATGCAGGTATTCCTCCCCCGATTATCGTCATCGCCATCATCTGGGTCCCCTCTCTCTCTCTCGCGACTGTAGTTCATCAGATCGGAGATAACGAAAGCCCCACCGGCCATTTTTCTCGCCCTTTGATCTGTCATAAATCCTTATATAAATCACCTCGTTTCTCGCCGACCAGTGAAGAAGAGATGACCTTTCTCGTGTGAGGTGTTCCTTATCGCCTTCCTGTCGGGATTTTGGGGGGAAAGAAAAAAAAGAGAGCGAAATTTAATGTTTGAAAACTTGTAAAAAAGGGAATGAGAGTAGAGATAAAGAGATGACAGACAAAAAATAAATATCAAAAATTTGAAAATTGAATCATTCCGCACTCGGCGAGTCCTCCTCGTTGCCGGCGGCACCCGTTGGTGGCTCCTCCTCCCCTTCCGTCGTTCGAGTCCTTCGCTTCTCGCCACCCCGTCTCTCTTCCCCATCTTCATCCCGACGACTTCTGGACGACTTCTTCCTGCTATCCTCGTCACGATCCCGCCGCTTCTCGCGCTCATCTCTCCGACGTCGTCGGTCTGGAGAAGTGCTCCGACTCCGATGTCTTCGGGTGCTTCTCTCCTCTCCACGTCGTCGCGAGTCTCGGTCTCGACGATCCTCTCTGTCGCGATCTCCTCTTCGCGGGCTCCGCGATCTCGATCGTTTTCTTCGCGCCCTTCTCTCGTCGTCATCATCGCTGCCGAATCCCGGGCCACCCATCATTCCACGTGGCTGACTGGCCACCGGTCCAGGCCCGAAACCGGCTCTCGAGTGTTGCGCTCCGAACGCGGGAGGCGGCATGCTGAATCCAGGCGGTGGCATGTTGGAGAGCATTCCCATCGGGGGGATGCCGGGCGGCATTCCTGGTGGCGGAAGATTCGGATTGAATCCCATATGCGGCAGGCCCAGATTCAAATCGAGACCTCCTCCGAATGGAGGCGGAGCTGTGCCGGCTGCAGCCGACACTGGCGTCGAATCGATTCCCGGTGGAAGATCAGACGCCTCGATGCCGGGTGGAGCTTCTGAAAACGGGATATCTGATTGGTGAGAGCTAGATCTGTTAGCTTGAAGAGGTCTACCTTGCTTGATAGAAATGGGCGGAGCGCCGGTGATCGGAAGACCCATTGGTGGCGGCATGGACATCCCCGGTGGAGGGCGGGTGAAGTCCATCAGGGATGGTGCGGAGGCCGGGTTGCCGGATATGACTGTCCGGATGACCTCGTTTTGGATGGGCGATGGAGCTGGTTGATGCTGATGGACGGGCTGCTTGAAGCGACCGCCGTTGTCGGTGAGCACTTTTACCACGGAGGAAGCTGGAAAAACATGGAGTGCTTAGACTTACTATTGGACACCAGAAACGGACGAAACAATTTTTGTCAACACACAAAATGTAGAGCAGAATCAGATCAATCGACTGGAACTCTGAGATATGGCGGGAACTGTGAAGGGTATCAATGGGAAGAGGAGGTCTTGAAACGTATTTTCATGGCTTCAAATACTACCAAGGTCCTTCAGAAGTCGAGTTTTGAGCTCCAGAAGGCCAAAAAACTGTGAAAATACATTTTAAGACCTCCTCTTTTCAATGGTATCCATCACAATGAGGAAGTGTCATCATCCCCTTGTTCCAGCCATATCTAAGGTCTCCATCAACATTTTGAACTAGCCATTGTTACAATCGATAAATCTCCCTGTAATCTACATTCGGTCAGTTGAGGACAGCAAATCTCCTTCGAAAGATAAACCGTCATCTCTGAAATTCTGGTGCTTACAGTTATTGATCACAGGATTCGCCAGTGGATTGCTGATCTTGATCGCCGAGAACAAGGCGGTATTCGCCTGCTGCTGATTCCCGGCAAACTCCGCGCGCAGCTTCTTCTGTCGCTCACAATACAGATTCCACGTCTCCTCGGTGAACCCGTAGTTGAAATAGTCGGCGATATCGGCTCCGGGCTTCTTCCACGGACGATCCTCCATTTGCGCCAGGTCCAGATCATAGATCGGCTTGTCATTGATCGTCGGCGTGGCGTCAAGATCGAGTTTTCCTTGTCGAGCAACTGGTTTTTCTGTCGGCTCGAGTCGCCGAATCGTCACTTGCACACCGCCTCCTTCTTCATCGGAGTACTCATCATCGGCGAATGGATTTTCATCATCTTCTCCTGGCTCTCCAGCTGCTTCGACTTCAGCGTCTTCTTTCTCCTCCGAGGCAACTGGATTCTCTGCATTTTCATCATTCTGAACGACGACATCTTCGATGACTTCAGCGCCATAGAGATCCTCATCTTCTTGCGCGGCACTTGCCTCTGCTTCATTCTGAAATTTTTTTTTTGTGGAACAAATTTCCTCTTCAGTTTTCGGACGAGTAAAAACACTTACATCTTCAGTGAGATCCACCACATTGTCATTGGCGACTTGCTCCATTTTGCAGCAAAAACTTCCCGGAAAGCAATATCGATAAATCCGAGATTTTTATGCCTGAAAACTGGAAAAATCCAACGAAAATCGTCAATTTTTAAATGGATCTAAACAACGCGCAGGCGTAACTGCGGAATGTCGTTGTTTCTCTGTGTCTCTTCATTTCGCACACTCTCTTCTTTCTTTCTTTCAATTTTTTTTTGTTTTTTGAGTTTAGGCCAGTTTTGAAATCTTTTTTACTTTTTTACTCTTTTTCCTCTTTTTCTGGGTCATTTTTTCTCTGATTTCTAAAATTTTTAAAATTTAAGCTTTCTAATCTGATAAAAAGTGCAAAACGATTGTCGCAAACAACGTTGTGTGAGCAAACAGAAAGAAAACTGATAAACCGCCCAGACTGTTTTGTGTTTCGGCGCTGGCGCTAGTTTTTCGTTATCAATTTGAGATTTATTTTCGGGCGCGAGCATTCGAATTGATAAATGGCGCGTACTCCTGTCCATTCTACCTCTCGGCGTTTCGTTTGTGTGTCTCTCTCTGTTCAAATGCTGTTTATGGTCTGTTTTCGAAATGTTGAGCTTTTTCAAACTTTTGAATGCTCAAATTGACGCAGCTGCAACTGCTTGTTCTAGTTTTTGCCATTTTGAGTCTCCGCTCCTCTCATTTTCCGCTCTACTAACTGACAATCTGTGGCTTCCAAGTTTCAGCTCGAACAAGAATTTGTTTCGGTTTGTGGGATCATTTTTAGTTCAGAAAGGGGTTTCAACCCGTTTTCCAGCGTTTGAACTTGGTAAATTGCAAGATTCGCCCCTGAAACGTCAATATTTCGATCTTCTCATAATTGCATTCGTTAGATCTCCATGCGATCCGCATTTCGTCAGTTGATAAAGTGTTTGCAGAATTTTCATTCTGCAGATATTCCGCTCTCTGTTCATTTCCGTCAATTGACTGTTATAGTGTAGTCACCCTCTCCCCCATCTCTCTCCCACTACAAACTCCGTTAGCACTACAATAGAGGAGGAGTCTCAAATGTGTGTCTGTCGCTATCTCATCTGTAAATGATGACGTGTCACCATAAATCAATAGAATGGAAACAGACAGTGTCTGATGTTGTCTCTGTCGCGATGTGTAGTCTGGTGACGTGGCAGAGCATATCGGGTCAGAACAGACTGCACCTATCTCCCCGCCTACTTTTTTATCCCACTCGTTCATTCATTCATTCATTCAACCTACATCCAGACTGACCCCACTGTTATCTTCTCGCTCTTCTCGCCTCTATACCCCTTAACCCCTCCCTTCACTCACTCACCTCACCCATTTTCCAGGGTAATCCGAACTCACGATGCCGCGCATCGAGTTCGAGCCAAAGCTCGACTTCAAGGACGTGCTCCTACGTCCGAAACGCTCCACCCTGAAGAGTCGTGCCGATGTGGACCTCGACCGCGAGTACATCTTCCGCAACTCGAAGGCCACGTACACCGGCGTGCCTGTGGTCGCTTCCAACATGGACACAGTAGGAACGTTCGAGATGGCCGCCGCGCTCAACAATCACAAGATGTTCACCACTATCCATAAGCATTACTCGGTGAGACCAAGCTAATGAGCCCTTTTCTCATTATTTTGTGTTTCCAGGTCGATGAGTGGAAGGCGTTCGCCGCTTCAGCCGCCCCCGGAACCTTCGACAATCTCGCCATCTCGTCTGGAATCTCGGAGAACGACTGGAACAAGCTCAACGAGGTTATCAAGGCACTCCCTGAACTCAAGTACATCTGCCTCGACGTTGCCAACGGCTACTCGGAATCCTTCGTGGACTTCATCCGTCGCGTCCGGGAGGCCTACCCGAAGCACACCATCATGGCTGGCAACGTCGTGACCGGCGAGATGGTCGAAGAGCTCATTCTTTCTGGCGCCGACATCGTCAAAGTCGGAATCGGACCGGGATCCGTGTGCACCACTCGCAAGAAGGCCGGAGTTGGGTACCCACAGTTGAGTGCGGTGTTGGAGTGCGCCGACGCTGCGCACGGACTCAATGGACATGTGATGAGCGATGGAGGGTGTAGCAATCCTGGAGACGTCGCGAAGGCATTCGGAGCCGGCGCCGATTTTGTGATGATCGGAGGACTCTTCGCTGGGCACGATCAGAGTGGTGGTGACCTCATTGAGAGCAATGGGAAGGTAAGGAGGGCTTTCCAGGTTCACTCAGTTCGAGTCTCGAATGATGGGTCTCAGCGGGCTGGCTTCAGGTCGATTGACAGGGAATGGGCTGGGAATCCTAACCCGGGCCGACCCGTTCCTGAACCTAAAGCCGGCTAATATCCAGTAGGCAAGATAGAGCTCGTTGAAGTCAATCTTTTAATACGAAAACTGACTAGTATCTTATTTTGAAACCTGTTGGATCATTAACCTCAAAACCTAATCTATTCATTTCCAGAAGTACAAGCTATTCTACGGCATGAGCTCCGACACCGCGATGAAGAAGCATCACGGCTCCGTGGCCGAGTACCGCGCTTCCGAGGGAAAGACTGTCACGATTCCGTACCGCGGCGACGTCAACCACACCGTCCAGGACATCTTGGGAGGAATTCGCTCGGCGTGCACCTACACCGGCTCAAAGCAGCTCAAGGAGCTCGCCAAGCGTGCTACGTTCATCAGAGTTACCCAGCAAACAAACGACATGTACGTGCCGTTCGAGGTGCCAACGTTGCCGAGATAATTTGGATTTTCAATGTGTTCTAGCTTTTCGTTTTGACAGTTTACAGTTTGCCTCTTTTTTATGTTTCTCGGCTTAATCTACCCATCTTTCTCTCTTCTCCCAATACATCTTGAACCTAGAGACTGGATCCAGTTTTTGCCCCCCTCAGCAGCAGAAGAAGCGGCAACGACGAACACACGCACACTATCAAAACTGGGTCGTTTTCCGATTTCGCTTTTCCTCACCCCGGGATATCATAGAGAGAGGCTTTTGCTTCTCAGTTTCCCTTGATTTCCCTGTCTCGAAAATGTTTTCTTCTACCCAATTTCTCGATTTTCCATCCAAAAACTCCTGCAGTTCTACCCTCTAGAACTGTGTCAAGTGTTGTTAGTTTAGTTGTTGGTTTCGTTCCCCTCTCTCTCTCCTAGATTCTCATTATCTACGCAACGTCATCTGCCAATAGAAAAGGAGTAGGAGGAAAAAACAAGACACACTTCGAGTAGGAGAAGGAGAGGAACAAAAAAGACCAAAGAAAATGGAATATATGAATGTAAAACTAATAGTTTTACTATTATTAGTTGAGTACGGTTCCCAGTTTCGGACACACACACACACGTGTCTTTTGTGAAGTTTTTTGGATTCGAAATTTTTGAAGGAACTAGGTGAAAAACACATAGTAGCAACTGAAAATACAAGTTTATGGTGTAAATTTCATTTCTTTTTATTAGCTTTTTCACACTTTTGAACCAAACACAAATCGACAGTACATTTTTTCAAAGTTGAAAGTTTGAATTCCCAGTTTTTCATCAATTTTGCGAGCTTCTTTTGGTAAAAAATCGGCTGAAAAATCGCACACCTATTTGAATTTTCCTAGTTCGCGCAATTTTTCGGAGCGGTTGATGCAAGCGCGCTCTATCGATTTTGGAGGTAGTTCAAAATTGAGTTTTTTAGTGATAACAGGAAAACCATTTTTTCTCCTTTTTCAATGAAAATTTTACAGATTTTTTTGCGATGACATAATGCAACAACAATTTTTGAGCTTTTTTGAGTAAAGTTTTCCTTGAAAATCTATTGCTTCGCTAAAAAATGAGAGGAAAACTAAAAAGCGGAAAGAAAATTATGCAACTGCGCTCCATTGAAAGCTTAATTTTTTGAGGGAGTTTGAAATTCAGTCTTTTCAGAATTTTTACTGAAAACACAAGTTTTTCTTCATTTTCGTGGTAGTCCTTTACGGTTTTCAGTTTTTGCTTACTGTGTCTGCTGGCTATCTTATCGAGAGAAAAAAATTTCGACCCAGTGTCGATTTACAAGGCTCCGCCCACAAAAGTTTCGAAAACAGTGAACCGCTCATTGCAATTTTGCAGGCAGGGTCTCGTGGTAAGACCAAGTTTCTAGAAGACCTTTTTTCTTGATTAGAATCTCTCCACCTCTAAATCTACTTATCTAATTTCCGTTGTGCGTTATAAAAGTCATGCTAATAACTTGGGTGTCCATTTCGTGTCTGCTGTCAAAAGCTAACCAGTCTCTCTCTCTCCTATATCCAGGAGAGGACATCCTCCAAACATGCACGTACACACACAAACCACCCTGCAAACAGACAAATAGACTGTCTGAAAAAGCGTCCGGTTTTTTTTGTGTGTCAGAATCGTCGTGTCAGTTATACCACCCAATTTATCATTTTATTATATGGTGTGATTGGAATGGAGAGGAGAGAAGGGGGAGGATGATGATGATGATGAGACTGATGTTAGTCAATTAGAATACAGAGAGAAGGATTGTTTTTATTATTCAGTTGTTGTTTGTAATCGCCATGGGAAAATGATCGAGGAAGGAAACGCTTTAGGAAAGAAGAGAGAAATCTGGAATCTTAACTATTATCTGTTTCCCTATTATCTGTTTCCTGGTCTTGACTGATCTGGAATTTCCCGCCTCTTCCTCTTTTGATGTTCCTTATTATCGGTTTTCTTGGTTTTGACTGATCCCGAATCCATCGTTTTGTATGTTCAAATTTTGGGCGCAACGACACTCCGCCCTATCTGATCTAAAAGGTTCGTAGTCCGAGCAGCTGAATTTGGAGCATGATTATGCACGGTCAGCTCCTGGTTCGAGCTGATCAGGCTCCAATGATTCCGGCTTAGGCGTAAAACGATTCCCCTTGGAAGTTCCGAAGCCACGAAATTGTTGAGTAAAACTTCTCCAGGCCGTCGTTTGAGTCCGACACTAGTAGAAGAGCCGTTGGCTTTAACAACTTGTATGTTCATTCTCCAATGACACAGGTAAAGCGCTGCTGATACGTTATGGATGGGACCAGGTTTTTGATCCATAGCTGATCCGTTTTGGGTTGAAATGGGCTCAAACGGATCAGTTATGGTCCATCTATAACCTCTATAACGTATCGGCAGCGCTTTACCTGTGGAGTTATGAAAACATGGTCAACTGTCAAACTGTTTAAAATTGGATTCTCTACATTTTATCAGTTCACAAAATGTACTTATCTTTATTTTCCGCAAAGATACGCTGTTTTCTTTTACCGGCACCACAGAGAAAACTAGAGAAACTTCAACTTTCAACTTTTAAAGACTCAAATGGTCTTTGAAAATGGTTTTTGAGTTGCAGACAGTTTTTAGTTAGACTACCACAAGACTGACTTCAACAACTTGTATCTCATTTGTCTAACGAGTTATGAAAAATTAGTCAACAACAGAACTGTGTGAAATTGAATTTTCTACATTTCATTAGTTTAAAGTTTTTGTTTATCTCTACTGTGAGCAAAGATATATCAATTTCTTTCAACCGGCGCAGAGCAACGAGAGTGTCTGCTTCTCTGCGCTCTTCGCTCTCTAAAGCTTTTCCGATTACCGAAATTTCTCTATATGAAAAATTCCCTCCAATTTTTATTATCGATTCCTATTGTTTTCAGTCCAAACACTACCCGAGACCATTGACCATCCATCGTTCCATAAGATACTCATATGTGTTTACCATTCATTTTTCAATTACCTACCCATCCTAGAATTGCCTTCCACCAACACCATCCGTTTTTTCGAAAAACCGGATCCCCCGTCTTTCCGTTCGTAATGAGATTCCGTATTGGTCACATGTACACAGAGAGACGCGATGACCACTCATCCTACAAAACGACGATTTGCAGGAAGAAAACCGACATCAGTTCCAAATAGAAATGCTGAAAATTCTAGTCATCAGTTTCACGGTGGTTCTTCAGCTGGGTCATGCCTTCGAGTGCTACACATGTAATACGGAGTTGACGAAGAGTGGGCCGTGTATCGATAGGGTGAGCTTGGGGGGAGAGAAGCAGACACTCTCGCTTCTCTGCGTCTCTTCTGGGCTCGGGTATTGAAGTCAGGCTATGATGGTTGAGCTAACGATTATAAGCCCAGAGAGACGCAGACACTCAGTCACCCTGGTTTCTTTGCGCCCTCTCATACTTTCCAACTATTTCCTCTCCATTAACACGAATCTTTTCAGAAAACCATCTGCGAGAACTCGACATCGTGCTCTATGGCAGTAATGTACCACGCGGGTCGTTCGATCGTCCGCAAGTTCTGCACCCCTCCCAACACTCCCATCTATCAGTACCTGATGATGATGCCAGGAGCGAGTATGTGTCAGAACATCGATATGACCGAGTTTGTGCCGCCCGTTCGTCAGAGACGGCACGTGGGACCACCGGCGTCTCCCGGCGAGCAAGCGTCGCTTCTCTGTGTCTGCACGACTCCGTTGTGCAATAAGGGAGTGTACTCGAAGGTAGGCGCTGGATTTGTGTTGCAGTTTCGGGGTTCTGGTACATCCCATAATTTTTGTCCCTTGATTCAACCCTGGCCGAAGAACCGATAACTAGGCCATCTTCGGCAAAATCGAAATATTCACATGATATTCCATCATGTTCCTTCAAAGTTCAGTAGCATTTCACATGCGGCTTTCGTGGTGAGATATCGCGATGACCGAGTTGTCGGATTCTAGACCAAAACTGACCCTTATTCGGATCATGATAATAGTCTTAGTTGATCTTTAGTTGATAATCAATATCAACCAGAAAGTGCGGTCCCCAGGTTTGTTTCTCGAGAAATCTCGAGATTCTCGACACTTTGGAAACAAATCAGATTCTCGAGAAACCTCTGGACCGCACTCTCTAGGAATCCTCAACTTCCAGTTCCAAAATCCCGAAAGCTTCCAGGTGCTGGAGAACACAATGCTCAACAACCTACCGCGCCGTCTCCTTCCTCCACTTCAAAACTTTGAAAAAGAGCCGAAACCCGAGCAGAACATCGAGTTCGACGACAACATGGCTCAACAGATGGCCGATGCGGGATTCTGAACTTCGACTGGAAATTCGAAATTCGCTAATATGGAAAATAAGTAATAACTGATACCGGTAGTCTTCGCCTGAAGTATTTTTTTGTGATAATTGCTCTGATTTCTAAAACTTGGTTTTCGCTTCCCATTGATAAGATTTAGCGGGTTATTATTTTTTTTCGTAAAATGATGTTTTAGTATTTATTGCTTTTTGAGGAATAAAGAATTTTCAGTTTTTACCCACCAAAAACCATTTCAACAGAATCAAGAAGTGAATTACCTATTCCAGCCTCAGCCACTTACTATATGCATTGTTATGCGTTTCAATTCATTCTAGAAGCTTCTCTCTTTTTCTCTGCATCTCTCAAAAGTCTACACTCTTTCTTCGCTTACAGTAATTACCGGAAAAGGATGCATTGACACTTTCGAAACCCCCTCGCCGGTTCAGGTTCACCACTTCCGCCCACTTTCATTTTCAACCCATTCAGCTATTATTCTTTTCCAACTATTTGCTGCTGTTGCGTAACTCGTGAACTTCTACCCAAGCGATGGTACATATTCTGTTACTATCCATGACAGTGTGCGGGCTCGTCAGCGGTCTCTTTTTCGGAGGCGGAGGCGGCTGTGGTTGTAGACCACAACAGTGTGGTTGTGCTGCTCCGTTGCCGGTGGCGAGACCTTATTGTCCAGTGAGTTGGAGAGGGGTGAACTGACAAGAATGGGAAGGAGCTATGTGTAAAGCTAGAACACAATTTTCGACCTACTTCCTCCTGACTTTTTCAGTTTTTTACGGACTTGTGAAACCAGAAATCACACAGGTCTGTTAGATTCATTGTAGGAGTTTTCAATCTGGCCTGATGTGTACCCTATGGGCTTTTGAACGAACCAATTTTCATGAGGAGTTTTCAAGCTTGCGTTGTCCACTTTTGAGCTTTGCTCCGTTTCAAGAGACATCGTGTACTCCTCGTGAAGAACCAACTCAAACTTTTAAATTCCTAGCGGATCGTGGTTCAGAGTTCAAGAGCCCATGGGGTGTACAGGAGTACACAAATTCACTCAACTTTAACGGAACGTTAGCTAAGGCTATGTTTCACTGACTACGCCATTCACTCGCTCCCTTTAAACCGGTCGAATCTTTGACATTCTGAAAATGACTAAGAACCCCAGAGAGAAGAGAAACCTTCTTTCAACTACTGTCCTTTTGACCAAAACTGTCTCGTTTTCTGTGACGGACAACATCGGCCTACTGAGAATGATTTTTCATACTGTACACAAATTTATTATTAGTTTGAGCCACTTTTTGATTTCTGTTACAGGAACCGAGATAAACTTGGTCTAAGGGACGGTGCACAGGATTCACCTACAAACTCTTTCCAAGCTTAATTTGTTTTTCAGCCTACCCCTTGCGGCGGTCGCCCTTTCCCGCCCTACCCCAGCTACCAACCCGTCTCCTTCCGCCCTCCACCCCCGACTCTCGTCCAACAACCCTATTACGCCGGACCGCAACCAATACCTCAACCCATTCCCATTCAAACTCAATTCCACAATTCCTATCAACAGACCCCGGTGTTTACTAGTAAGTTTTCTCAACTGAGAATCGAAGTTCCTTGAAAAGTCTCAGGCAGCTACAATGCTCCGTTCACTCAGCAACAACAACAACAACTACCCTCCTATATTAATGGACCTCAAAACTCGCCGATCCAGGTCACCTCTGCAAAAGGTAGATCATTTTTGAATTCCCGCCTAATCACTCAGTTTCAGAACTTTCAGAAACGCCCGCAGACACTTTTGATACCGTAATCCAGAAGAGTCGCACCGACACCTCACCTGCAAAGAATGACCTGGATGTTGACGTTAGACCGCTAGTTTTTTTTCTAGGCCACCACTATTCAGAATTTCCAGAACGCCCTGTCCAACTTTGAGACCTCTCTTCAAGCGTACAAGTCGATGAATGGAATTCGAGGAATTCGACGGGCTCAAGGCGCCAAAATCGAGAAGCCGGAGAAGTGCTCGAGCGAAAGACTGCGTCAGATCATGGAGCAGGTACGCACATACAAAACGAGAAAAGTTTGACGGGGAATTGAAACCTTGTTGCAGTCAATGACATCGAGTGTGTCCGTGTCGAAGCTAAAGATTTCACAAGGAGCCAAGAAGGAGTTCGGCTACAATTTCGATGTGGTCTGCAGTCAGTTTGATTTCTCCTACTTGATCTCTTCGAACATCTTTTGTCGAGTGGAGTTGGATGGGCAGACGTGTTTGGCTTACGAGAATTAGTGGCCATCTTAGGAACTTTGACTTTCTGTATATTTGGAATAAAGTTTGTTCATAAAATCACTCGTTTCCAGAGTGTGCTGCTTGAGTAATTTGGTACAAATAAAATAGTTCATTTTCAAATCAGTTTCAGTCAAAAACAATAATCGCTTTTGGCCGCTTCCCCTCATTCACATCCGTGCCGGCTTGCTCCAAGTGCACAGCGATTGCTCCCAAGAACTTATCCATCGTCTCCTGAAGAGTGAAGTCCGAGATTAGGTGCATGACACTGAAACAACAATTTCTTAGTCGCCCATTACTGTTTAGGCCGTACTCTCCACGTGCAATTTTCATGCAAGTCCTTCCCATTTGTCCCATTTGAGTGCCGCTTGCCAGTGCAGTCATCGACATTTGATTTGGATCGAAACAATCCTGAACTGCAGAGGGTACGGACCCCTCGAGAATCTTCTTTGGCAAATCTGGCTCGGCTGTGATCGGCCGCCCGAGTCCGATTCCTTGAGTTGCGTTAGTGGAAATAGCATCGACCATCGCTGCGACGGTGCGGAATCCTCCGGTAAGGTACACCACGGTCTTCTTGAACACTGGGCGAATCTAAAAGATACGGTACAATGTTTTATATAAAAACACTGGCTCTACCTGCTCCGCGAACTCGACAAAGAAAGCCTCTCTCTTTCTGGTGGACTCCCTTTCGTAACCGAACTGAAACTTCTCATAGGTGCCTCCGGAAAGTTCGACGAAATCGAATCCCGTTTGCTCGTACACTTCACACATCGCCTTGCCCTGTTCCAGAGTGGTTCCCTCCGCTTGAAACTCGACAGAATTGGTCTTGATTCCGACAAGAAAACCGGTGGCAGCCGGAACCTCAGCTCGAATCGCATCGTAGATCTCCAGAATCACTCTCTGCCGGTTCTCCAGTGATCCTCCATACTTGTCAGTTCTCTTGTTAGTGGTGGGCGACGTGAATTGAGATAGAAGATATCCATGCGCGGCGTGCAGTTGGATGCCATCGAATCCACACTCATAGGCATACTTGGCAGCGTACACGAATCTATCAACCACTTCAGTGCTCACTTGCTCCGTTGTCAATGGAATCGGCTTTCCGTAGGTGGAGAAGCGGACTCCAGACACCAGCTGAATATCCGAAGCGGACCATGGATGAGTGTTCACATACTCGGGAGTTTGTCGTCCTGCGTGGGAGAGTTGCATCACCGCGAGAGCGCCGTCTTGCTTCATGAGCTTGGCCCAGTGGGTGAAGAGAGCACGACGCTCATGAGAGTCGCCTTCCTTAAAGATGATCGCGTTTCCAGCGGACTCGAGGTTGGTCTGCAACAACTTCTATTGGTTCAACATTCAAAAACACACTCACCGGATCCACCAACACATTCGACGTCAGAGTCATCCCGAACTTTCCGTGTCCCCACTTGTCGTAGATGTTCAGAATAGTGTCCGTGGGCAATCCATGCTTCTTGACATCCTCCGGACAGTAGGTGGACTGAATCTCCGTCAGGGCAGCTTTCAGAAAACGATTCTGCGCTTCTCGTCCATTTCGGAACTTTAGAGATTCTCCCAGAATATTTGGAGAGACATCAGAGACGATTGGGAAACGGCGAAGAGACATTTTCGGTACTAGGTAATAGGGCGCCGCGATATTTATACTTGTCTCCTACGTTGCCTACACTTTCAATACAATGTGATTTTTTTTTTCGATTAGTGTTTGTAGTCAGTCTGTGTGATACACAGAGGAAGTGTCTGCGTCTATAAGATTTCTGTTTGTTCTAGTGTTGAATTTTCGATCAGTTGATGGTGATGAGGAAAGTACAATCTTTATCAGTTCGAGTTTTTTTTTGATAGTGAGGGTTCAATTTGACCGGGTAAAAGTTTGAGAAAGGTTCCACGGGTAGATAATGAAAGAAGTAACGAAACTTCTACCAATTTTTTCTCTCATCATTCATTCTGAAATTTTTTTATGGACAGAACGTTTCCTTATACTTGTGTATATTAATAGAACAAAAGAACAAAATGCAAAGAAAATACGCAAAAAGTTGCGATACAGAGGAAGTCTCCAGTCTACAGAATCCAGAAGCAAATAAACGCATGTATTTTTCGAATGGGTTCAAATCATATTTATGAGGTCTAATTGATTGCTAATAAAAAAGATTCAAAGAATGGTGATTTAAGATAGGGGTTTAAAATTCTAGAATTCGGGGGTAGGGATATAGTCTAACTGGGTCTGAAGTTAGTGGAAATGCGAGAAAAAAAAACAGATGAAGAATAGATGAGAATGGGGAGAATTTGGGAGCGTTGGGTTCAGGAGAACATGAACGGAGCAAACTATGGAAGTCGGAAAAAAAAACATTGAGAATCTTTTGGAGTGGGGGGAAAATGGGAAAGCGGAATGTCTAGGGGGAGAACAACGGAGAACAACTGGACATGGTGACAGTAAGGTCTAACAAAGTTTTGAGAAGAACACGTTCAAGAAAAAAACTTCCAGAGTTGACGGAACCAGAAAGAATAGAAACAGAAAGAAATCAGAACATGACAAAATGGAAGGTACATGATCAGGGTTGTGCGGAAGGAGCTTTTTAGAATTTCGGAACGTTTCGAAATTCCGAATTCCGTTCTGCACATCCCTGGTACCGGACAGCCACAATTTGGGGAACTTCAGCGCAAAACGGTCAACTTTGAGTTGCTTAATACACACAAGAATTTTCAGAACAAACGGACCATGGGAAACCACTTTATCACCAACTCAAGGATGATCGGTTTGAAGTGAATGAGAGAATGATCGGTTTGAAGTGATTCTCATTATGCAACGTTACTCGGACCAGCACCATCGTCTTCATCATCGGGACCAGTACCTCCATTACTGCCATCTCCATCCTTACCGCTTCCTTTTTGCTGCAAACGTTTGAAAGTTTTCCTTGTATTCCGAAAGTTGAATATATCTCACCACTGCTCCTTTCTGCAGACTCGACAACGTTGCCAAGAGTCTACTCTCATATCCGACGTTTATTTGGCTCATACTCTTGATTTTGTTATTCTTCCGTCTAATTGCCTCCTGTAAATCAACATTTGTTAGAATTGAGACAAGCATTTTCACTGGTCGTGAAACTTACACTATATCCAAAGTTCGACGGATGACTGGGATCGTTTTCCGTCGTGTATCCCGGAAGCAAGACTCGCAGTTCTTCAACTCGCTTGTTCTGGAATAGTAATCGAGAAATTTCATTCAAAACTTTCGACTAGATTCTTCCTACTCACTCCTTTCTTATATCCTCTTGGATCTGCAGAATCCATCGGATCTGCTTGACTCCGATTGATTGCCTCCACAGTTGCAATGAGACCATTTTCGTAGTCGACGGAGAGCTCTTCTATTTTCTTCTGGCTCACCTAAAATTATTTGGAGCCTCATTTCATTTGGAACCTCAAAAGTATTATTAATCAATTGAAATCACAGTCAGAAGTTTTCCAATCAGCCATACCCTCTTCGGTCTGTTGTTTGGATGACTGGGATCCGTCTCTCTCGAGTAGCCGGGTAGAAGTTGCGCCAAACGAGCGGCTCTTTCGTTCTGAAAGTTTTCAGTGATGGGCTCTAAACTGTTGTCGCTGAGAATCGTACCTTCGATGATTCTCTTTCAGCCATGTCGTGATTGCGCGAGTCTTCACTTCCGGAGCTCGAATTCTGAAAACTTTGCAATCCAGGTTGTCTCTTTGTTTCAGATCCTTTGATACCTCAATTTTCCTTTTGATCCCACATGATTCATTTGGCCCCTTGTCTCCTTCCTCCCCAGTAGAACTGACGGCTTGTGGTTGAGCTGCTTGAGTTGGCTCGACCACACGATCCTCAACCTTGTCACCAGTACAGTTAACGACTTGACGCTGAGTTTCTGGAAGAATTGGGTCGACCAGAAAATCGCCAATCTGAAAGTTTACATTTGACGGCTTAAAAAGATCAGTCTACAGTGTACCTTTGCTCTTTTTGCAGGCGGAGCTTCGTTAGCAAGCACTGGGCCTACTTGAGGACGAGTATTGCCGGAAGGATCTCCACGACGGAGTTTCAGAACATTCTGAAATGATTCAAAGTTGGCCAGAATTGGAAAAAAGTTGGAAAAAAACCGTTTGATTGGCTTGATCCATCGCCGCCACGACTATCTCAAGGCCTTGCTTATGGAGTTGAGCTGCTTCAATGAGTCGACGGATCTCCTCTCGCAGCTCGCTCTCCAATCGTTGGCTTTCGCGTTCCGCTTCACTATTTTCGATACTTTTCGCTCTGCTTTCCGCCTTCTTCTCCAGGAAACTTTTACGCAAACCGGCTGCAAACTGCTTCATAGCTCGTCGTTTGTTCTTGGCGTTTTGAAGTCGTTTCGAAATCTGAATGTTTCCGGCGTTCGCTTCGCGGAGCTTCCTGTCTTTGACTTTGTTTTGCTCTCTGCTTTCCTTCAGCTCCTTTTCAACTTTCTCAAGTTTCTCGTGAGTCTCCTTGAGCTGATTCTCGACTTTTTGATCTTTCTCCGCACTCTCGAGTTGATGCATCATGTGATCAACGGCTTGGCGAGCCACATTTTTGATCTCCTCTTGCTTCAGCTCGTTCTCCACATCTTGACACTTTCTGGAAAGTCGTTGATTCTCTTCCTCAGCTTTCTGGAGCATATGATCCTCAGCGTCGTTCTGCTGCTTTCCTTCCACAAGGTCATTCCGTAACATCTTTATTTCGTCCTCCATCTTCGCGACCTTTTTATCGACTGCCTTTTTCTCTGCCATGGCGTCATCAAGCATTTTCTTGTGAGACCGAACTTCATCGTTAAGTTGACGGATCTCTTCCGCGTTGTCGTCCAATATCTTCTTCAACTCCTCAATCTCGTCTTCCAGCTCTCCCTTTTCTCGTTGAACTTTTTTCACACTTTCTTTAGCAAGCCGTTGTTCTTCAGAAAGTTGGCGGTGAATTGAATCCACACTAGAGGTGTTTGCTATCAGAGCCTCTTCATGTTTTTTTTTCATCATGGTGCACTTCAATTGTTCCTCTTTTACATTCCGATCGAGACGTTGGACAAAGACGTGAAGCCCTTCCAGTTCGGACATTACGAAGTCGGCGGTGGTGGTGACGATGTTCTGTAAAACCTTTGTTTTGAAAATTCCTTATTTCGAATCAGTTATGATCTGTCTGATTTGACAATAGAAGTTGGGCACCCTTGTTCCAAAAATATCAACACCCTCTCTCACCTCTTGTCGATGACCTCTCCCTGGTGCCCACTGTGCCCTCCACTCATCTGACGAGAAACGCCTGGTCACGGCGTTTCTGATACGGGCGAGCTCTTCGTCCAAATTGAACTGATCTTGTTCTCGTTGCATTTCTGAAATATGTTATGATGACGAAGCGAAAAGAAAAGAGAAGAGAAAATCACGGAAGGAAATTTCGAAAAGGTAGAGTATGAGAGAAGGGAAGAGAAAATCACGGAAGGAAATTTCAAACCAGTAGAGAACGAAAGAAGAAAGGAAAAAAGAGGTTGAAATCAGATGGTGAAAATCATGAGATAGAGGAGAGGAAGATTGAAATAGACTTGGATTACTGAGCCGAAAGTCTCCGTAAGAAATTCAAAAACTGTGTTTCTTCTAACAGACCGGTACCCATTCCCGTCACTTTGACCAAAATTATCTCGTTTCCTGAAAAGTGGTCAACCAAAAAAATAAGTGAAACACAACATGAGAAAAATTTTGTTGGTTGACTACTTTTTGATAGCTGATTCAGGAACCGAGAAAAACTTGGTCAAAGTGACGAGGGGAACTGCTGGTTTATTAGAAAGAGAACGAAACAAACTTGACAAAGTTTCTAGACCTCCCCAAAATACCAATCCAAAAATTGTTAAAAGTTGAAAATTCCAACGAGCCATTGTCTCGATTCGATAGGTTTGTGTTTATTGAAATTCTTGGAATCCCTGAAACTTCCCGTTACTTTTCATGGTTCTCTGCAATCCATGCAATATTGTTGACGAATCACTTGAGACTGATTTATGAGGTTACAGACTGTACCGTACAGTACTCTGAAGTAGGAAACACAATCCGACCAATTTCGTTGAAAAACGGTCCACTTCGGGAACTGACATGTGAGACAATGAGACGTTTCCGGGCACCTGATCGTTCTGAAAATTTTGTATCAAGTAACCCTCGACCTTCATTTTTGTATTTTAAAATGAATTTTTAGAAAAGTATTTACCAGTCGTAATGAAGCTGATGCACTAATTTGCAAACCTCGCCAGAACTTCACAACAAAATCGGTCGAAGTTTCGTATATTTGGGGGCGTGGCCTGTTCTGACAAGACCGGCAAACATGCGGTAGCTTGACGGTGACGTTATAAAACTTGAACTTTCCGGAAAGAAAACAACGAGATCGACCTTATCAGCTTTTCCAGTCCAGTTCAAGTGATGTTATTTGTGACTCTTTGATAAATGATTTTCTGGATTACTTGGTTGATTAAAAAACGGACAGTGTTAGTGATTCGATCTTTATCTTTATAAGATACAAACAGAAATTGAGATGCGAGTGCAAATTAAGAGACAAAGGGGAAAAGCAGTGAATGTGAAAGCAGTTTAGGTAAATAAATGCATTTTATCCTGGCACATAAAAGGGGAAGCAGAGGACAACTTTAAGCATTTTTTATATTGATACAGTAAAACTACATGGCACCCCGTAAGTTTAATATTGTCCCGGTTTACCTTAGGTTGGAAATTGGTCGGATTACGGAAAAAAAAACCGGTTTCTAAAGCCAACTGAAATCCGACTAACTTCCAGCCACCCACAAAATTATTAACAGGTTGAAAGCGTAGTGGCTTCAACGGAAATACTGCAAAAACGAATCCTCAAAGACCACCTAAACCCTCTTTTTTATTCTGGAAGCTTCCCGGAAACTGTGCAGAAGACGGGGTCTGAAATTTTCAATCAATTAAATTGAAGGCCAAGAAACAACTGGGTACCTCAGAGAGAGAGAGACAATGAAGAATGTGGTTGAGTGGTGTTGATGGGCAGATTTTGTTGCACTGGGTGATTATTGGTCTGGGTTCCAGTCAGTTATGCACTTTCGAGTTTGAACGTGGGAGTGTTGGCCTGAAAAATATAGGATTGGAAATGAGGAAGTTGAAGTTGCTGGTGGGTCTTGTGATCTCGATTTTTAGATCATTTCAGATCATAGCTCACCAGAAAGCCAGATTCTTTTCATGCCATACTTTTTCTCATCCATGCGTCAATCACATTTATGACACCTCTTCCCTCTCACCTTCTCATAACACTTTCCAACTTCAGATCCCCCGGAAGCCGTTGCGAACAACTCCTCTGCAATCATCTCCTGTCTCTCCTTCTCACGACGCTCCAGACGATTGTTCTCCATTGTCACCCGATCAATCTCATCCTTGTACCTATCGTTCTCCTCCTTGAAAATCCGGCAGCACTCGTTTTTCATATCAAGGAAAACCTTCGTTTGCTCAAGTTCCTTCCGACACTTCTCGAGATCGCTCGGACCTCGTTTACTTCTGCTGCCAACCGCCTGTCTGCCGGACTTTCTAAGCTGAGTAATCTCCTCGTTGGCTTCCTCCAGTTCAGTCTCCAAACTAAGCACCCTCTCCTCCAAATGCAACATCTTGAAGCAGTCGTCAATGTCCACCATGTCTTCAGGATTTTCGTTCCCATTCATCAAAAAGAAGTTCTCTTCTTGTTGTTCGTAAAACTTCTCATGGGTTTCATCGAGCTCCTTCTCGAGACATCGGATAGTTTCTTCTTTGCGTTTCAACTCCTGCAAATAGCTGCGCAGGACCTTGGAGTATCCCTGCTCTTTCAAAGTTTTCAAAACTTCCTTATTATCGATTTCCAATGTCGAGTTTCGATGCAGAAGGTCGCAAATTGTCTCGTTAGCCTGCTTGAGGTCATCGTCGAGTTCCTTGTTGACGCTTCTGAGATGGCTGATTTGATGGCGCAGTTGCAAACTCGGTGAAGATTTCGCTAGAGCATTCTCGCCTGCCATGCTATTGATCGTCTTGTTGGCTTTCTCCAGCTGGTTCTCCAGATTCAGAATCGACTTCTCGAGGCATTGAAATTCGCGTTGCATTTGCAACTGACGTTCCTTCGGTTCTTGAAGCTCCTTCTCCAGCACTTCTTTGACCATCTTTTCCAATTCACTGAGTCCGCTGGGAAGTGCTGGCTGCTTCACAATTTGGGCTACATGTGGCCCCAAGGCAGATTCCGAATGGTTCCAATAACCTTCAAATTTTTCAGCCATTCTCTGCCGACCGATCAATACATCTTCCAACTCTCCAATCTGCTTCTTATAAGCATCCACCTCATGCTTCTGCTTTGCTTCAACTTCGACTTTTTGTTCGAGAAGTTTCAAGGTGTTTGTAAGGTCTCTCGTAAGATTGTTGATCACTTCCGTCATTTGCGTCTTCGTTGTTTCAGCTTTGAATGCCTCCTGGATGATGAACATGTGCGCAAAGGCGGCGCATCTTCGGATGATCTGAAAACAGGACCAGATTTTGACGTCCGGATGAACGGATACAAACACAGAGGTCCACAAGGTCACATTTTGAAACAGACATCACATACACACTCACCGTCTTCTCCAAAGACAACCCATCATATCCATAGTCGTATCCCGGATGTTCGAACGGCAGATCGATCATGATATTGAAATCTCGGTTGATGACTTCATAGAAGACGCGGTTCAAACTGCCAGGCTCGTTCATGGGTGACTGAAAATGAAGATTTGCGGTGGGAGGAATGGAGAAGAGAAAAAGTGAAAAAAGGAGCAGAAAGAGCAGTGATGATTGCGGTAGAAAAGGAAATGAATCGCAGGGTGATCCTGAGACTAGGGAAGAATAGTAGTAGTAGCAGAGAATAAGGAATATGCCAAGTGAAAACTTGCTCCATTGTTTCGCATCCCTTTGAACCCATGATGTCACCAGATTCTGAACAAAGTTCAAAATTTTGCTGTGACATGTTTCAAACTTATCTTTTAATCCATCCGCCCACAGTTTGCCCATGACGTCACAAGCTCCGCCCACTGTCATGAAAAATGGGCCGAGCGTAATAGGAGATATTGATTCAATTCTTGAACCTCTTGAGTTTGATTGTTTTTCTGCAAAAAACAGGACTTCAATTTCAGTTGTGAAATCTAGAAAAATGAAGCATTGTTTTTCACCTTGTCCGCTTATTCAGTCGATTGGTCGATTGATTTTCAGCCTTTCCCCCAACGATTGCAACTGAGGAGTTTGTGAAGAAAACGAATCTCAATAAATGATTGTGGTTATCTGCATATGAAGTCAGTCGTGGCCTAGGATCCGACAACTCGACCATCGCGACCTAGGATCCGAATAATTTACTTCAAAGCAATATGTTCGAATTTCAAGTCAACTTTCAAGCTGTTTTCAGCCAAAACTCTTCAGTTTTTGTAGAAGAAGTTAGGTACCTGAGATGGGTTGCACTATTCAACTGCAGAAAACAAACGGAAATCAATGAAAAATTGACTCAACTACGACCATGTTCCTTTAAATTACAGTAGAATATGTTCGTAGTGAGATACTACGGTGGTCAAGTTGTCGGATCTTCGGCAAGAACTGACAACCGCTCAAACTGCTCATTGTTACACTCTGGAATCTGATCAAATTATCCTGAAAATCGATGATCCACTTCAGAGAACCTGTACCGATAGCCTTTTTCTCAAAATTTCCAGTTTCGGAACAGTGAACTGAATTCATATGTACTCAACCGCGCAAAAATCATAAACTTCCGTGACAGCAATCGCGCTCTATTGACTATTGCTCCAGAAATCGCGCTAAAAAATTCAAATTTCACTTTCTTCCCGCGTAACTTTCATGCCCACTTTCACCAGAAAAGTTTCCAGAATCAATTTTTTCCTCAATTTTTGATTTAAAATGTGAACAAAAATCAAAATTTCCGCACATAAAAAGCAAGAAAAACTAAACATGAAGTGTTACTACCAAAAAAGAATACTGATAAATCGGGAAATTAAACAACAAAAAAAGAAACTACTGCCGGTGATGGACGAGATGAACAGAAAGCGATAGTATTCAGGTTTAAAGGGAACACGGGGGAAATCACAGTGGAGGACTAGAGTGTTAAAAAATCAATCAGGTGTTAAAATGAATTGATAATAAGGAGAGAAAATCGAACGGTTTCCTTGTGGTTCACTTGCAATCGTAGGCGAACTCGAAGTTTTCCTCCGACCACTCGCTCATGGCTAAAATTGAGAATTCTGTCGTTTTGAAGTTCACTTTCTACACATGCAAAACTCGAAATCTTCAGGAAAAAAGTTTGTATATTGGGGGTCAGCAAACGTGCTCAACCGAGACTACCCTAGCAAGCATTCAAACACAACCAAAACGACACACCACATCAAACCCAACAATAGAAACAAAATGAACTAACTGTCATCCTCGTATTCCGATCCCAACTCCAGTGATGAATCTGTAGACGTTTCCGATGCCGAGTCCTCATTTCCACCTTCCATTTGATTCGCTGAAGCTCCATTTGACGGACCGGAGCGTCGACAGAGGGCAGCTGAAAGTTTTTAATCTCTAGTGCAATAGAGCGACGTTCCCTACCATATCTCTCAAAATTCATCATCTCCTCCTCATCAAACCCGGCGTCCGAAGACGACGTCTTCTTCAACTCCTCGAACTTTTGATACCAGTAGAAGTACTCCAGCGCCTCCACAGCCTCACTATACTTGTATGGTGGAGTTGACGAATCCGATGTTTCTGACGCCGACGACCCGGCTGAGGACACACGGCGCCAAATTGTGCGGGCCCCGTTGATGAGGTTGGTTAGCATTTTGGGAACACCTGAAGAATTGTTTTTTGATGGGATTCGAAAATGAAGGGGTTGAGACGAAGAAGAGAATCAAGCGATAGAACAGAAGGTTTCGACGGCGAATAGAAAATCATTCGGGGTACAATAAGGTTGATAGAGTAAGAGTTAGAAGCGGGAGGCAAAGGAGAGTTGTGGTCTAGGATCCCACAACACGGTTATTCCCCGATATCTCAATATGCAGATAGTGTGGTGGCCGACTCGACGGATTCTACGCCATCAAAGAAGGAACTAGCACACCGACCTACAGTCCAGAGGGAACAGAACAGGTAAAGCACTGCCGATACGTTATCGAAGGGACCATGTTTTTGATCCATAACTGATCCGTTTTGAGCTGAAAGGGGCTCAAACTGATCAGTTATGGATCAAAAACATGGTCCCTTCGATAACTTATCGGCCGCCCTTTACCTGTGTGATGGTACCTTCTGAAATGGGGGAAAAACGAACAAGCGGGAAAAGTCAACGGAAAAACAGAGGAGGCACCACCTTCTGTGACTTTGAAGAATGAAAGAAGAGGATGGAAAGTTCCAGAAGCTGGGAGTAGAATTAAGGATAGAGAAAGTAGCCAAGGTACACTTTTGAAAGCGTTGATAGAGGATACTGCAAGAGATAGAAGGAACCCAGTTCTAGATCAGAAGACGCAAAGGAAAAGTTTGAAAAAATCTTGATTGACTTTTCAAAACGAGATGTTGTGAGTTTTCGCTTTTCAGATCACCACTACCGTAGTTTAATAATCATCATCATAAAAGCGTCGTCATCTTGCTCACAAAGTCTCACTAGTCACCATAGATTGGTCAGACTGACTTGGGTTCCAAAGGCCACCCGCCACTTTCAGAATCGTATTTCTCATCTTACCCGTCTTGTGACCCCAAAAAAACTCATTTTCAGATTACCAGAAACCATCGAAGTGTTCACAATTATTCATGGTCATTCCATTAGTCTAACTCTTCAAATTATCAAAGCACCACATTATTCGTTTCCCATCGTCGTATCTTTTTCGGCATCCTCTTTGTCCTTCTCCTGAAAATCCCCCAATGTACTGGCCAGAAAGGTATTAATTTTTGTCATTTTCAGTGCGAAAATCAACGATAACTTAGAAGACCAAAAGTTTGATTTCCTAGGCCGCCATTCCTCTTCCATCCATTGCCTTCCATCTTGTCCATACTCAACCTATCCCAACTCACGTCCTTTGTCTCGCTCTCATCCTGCTCTTCCTTCTTTGCCTCGTTTTCCTCTTCAATAGTCTTCCCATCCTTGAGATCCGAATTCAACGCCATCTTGCTCAGAATCTCATGCACATTGAAATTCGATTCGGACTCTTTTTCCTTGTCAACACCATTCATTGAGATGCGTCTCTCCACGATTCGTCTCCAACTGGGTTTGGCGTTGGTCGGACGATCGTAGGGCTTCTGAAAGAAAGCAACTTCGGGCAGGAAAATGATTGACCGAAAATTGAAATACTAGAGTTTAGTGAGTCTGAAAACAGCCCAAACGTGTATACGTCAGCATTGCATAAACAAAAAGGTGAGAGCTCATGGAAAAACGATTCTAGAAGAGTCCAATTTGTTTATATACACCTAGAGCGGGGGAAACTCATTATATGTATTAATATACGTCGATCCTTTTTTTTTCAAAATAGAACTCACATATCTCTTGCTCTTCTTTCCCTCCTCGTGCTCATCCATTTCCTTGTCACCCCACAGCGCTCTTCGGGTCGGTGGGCGCTCATACGGCTGGAAAATGGAATATGTCTGTGAGCCCATACATGTCCAAGACCAACCTCAAACTGTTCCCCGAAAAAACTTGGCACACTGATGGGAACCTCTCTCGATGGATTGTCATTGAGGTAGAGCGTCTGAAAACTTGAAGAGTGTTTGAGTTCTATCTACAGTTTGATCTACCTCTTCCATTGTGTCCTCCGTTGTGGCTGCCGTCGGAATTGAGGAATCCCGCTCTTCGAATGCAAAAGCTTTTTTGAATTCCGAAGACGTTGGATCTTCTAGACAAGATTCCGAAACTTGGTCTTTCGCCATCTGAACCCTAGCGGATTAGTGAACTGTACCACAAAAACACAAACCATCAGGTATCGAGCACTGTTAGCAACAGAGTTGTGAAAAAAACCACGAAACAAAAAAAAACCGAAAGTCAAAGCAAAACCACCAAACCAAATCGTTTATCACCACAAACAAGTACAGAAAAATTTCAACCGACCTGATGAAAGACAGTTTGTATCCTTTGTCTGCTATTCGAGAACGATTGGAATGTGGGCGGAGCCTATCTGAAAAAAACAAAAAAAGTGCCAAATTTTCAATAAGCCTAATAAGACACCCTCTACTGAAGTCACAAGACCCATTTTGAGCAATCTGACTGTTACTATATAAAAATTGGTAGGGAGTGGGGTAGGGTGCACAAGACAGTTTACATGATTCTGGCTAATTTAGCGACAGATGAAAAAAAAACGGAGGCACTTAAAAACAAAGGGGAAAACTTTTTCACGACACTAAATGGCTCCATATTTGAACTTCGAAGGGAGAGAACCTTCTGACTAGAAAAGTAGGAGGAAATGAAAAAGGCACACTTAAACAAACGGTCATATCTCAGTTGAAAGCTAATTTGGTAAAAAGTGATCAACGGAAAAGTTGTTTGAAATTTGAAGTAGATCATTTTTGTAGTTGGTCTCTTTTTGTTATCTTTCATTTGAACAGAGATGTAAAGGAAAAACTAAAAAACCTTTCTTTGAGTCCAGGACACCAACACAGAAACTCGTCCTTCGTGGAGTCGGCGGTCAAAACTGGACGTTGGGGTGTCTAGTCAACCTCGAACTGGTCCCTGGTTCATTTTCTTTGGTGAGTGGTCGTTTGGATAGATCATCTGAAACTTGTGAAAATTTGGAGATTTTCATCTGTTTGGTTATACCTTTTCCTATGGGTCGATGAAGCTACTGACTGTGATTCCCAGAAGTTGATTTCACAAAACATTCCGGGGAGGAATCCGAACAATCTCGTTGCTCAGACATCTGGACCTCCATCGGATGCAAGAGCTTCTGAGGAATGCCGATTTTCGAGAGCCGTCATGATGTGTAGTCGTCACGAGCTTCGAATATGTAGAGCAAAGAATGTGTAGAAAATATCTGAACAAACGATTATGCAGCCAAACTCCGCTCGTTTCGAGCCCGATTAGAAGGTGTTAGTACCAGAAAAAGAGTCAACACGAAGAGATTCATTCTCAGTATTCAGTTTCTTTTCAGAGAGCAACATAAAAGAATAAGAGCGATTTCGGGAATCTCGAGAAAAAATAAGCATGGTTCAGTAAAGCCCAAGTTATGAAGCAAAAAGGGGCGGAGTCGGTTAGAAATCGGAAAGCAAATTCAATTTTTGTGAGGTTCAACTTAAAGGGGCGGAGTCAATTTGGAGATTAGGTTTAGCTTGGCTGACAAGATTTAGGTAAAGTGTGAATTGGATTCTATTATACAGTTTAAAATTGGGAATGGATTCTTGTTCATCTTTTTTTAACGTTAGGGTTGTGAAGCTGGATAAAGTGAAAGTCTTATGGTTAGAGTAAACAAAAAACAAATTTCTTGAAATCAAAAAGTGTGGCGAAGCAAAATCAAGCCAAGCGAAGTAATCAGAAAGCATATGTGAAGCATGAGTTAGTTAGTCATCGACGAAAATTTTGAAAATTTCAAAGTGTACTTTCTGGGTTAAGCAAGACTAGTGATCTAGAGCGCGGTAAGCGAAATCAGTAAGCGAAGCAAGTGGAAAGGTATGGTTAGTATGGTTAGAGACGCCAGCGGCAATCAGTGTCTTGGCTGGTTATTCTCATGATTCTGCATCTGAAAATCGCGGATTGACAGAGAAGCACAGAAACAGACATACAAGCAAAGAAGGAACTAACACTATTTGTCATCTTAAGCAATCGCGCTCTACCGGACATCTTTAGACAAAATGCTCCATCTCAATCTTCTCGCGCTTTCCCAAACTGATGGATCGAAAACCCCCATTTGATCTCCTAGTGCCAAAAAACACGCGCTCAATGTTGCACTTGCAACAAGGAGCAACAAGCAGCTATGAGTACTAAAATCGCGCACAACCCAAAAATTGAGATGAAGCATGTTGACAACACTAGTGTCTCAAAAAGTAGATCAAGTGTGCGTCCAACAGAGCGCAAATTCAAGACTCACCATCGCCTCCAACTCCTCTCTTCTCTCCTCCAGTGCCTTCTTCTGATCGGACAACTCGATGATGAGCTCAACGTGAGCCAAGAATCGTGGGTAGTCGTCCTCCTGGATCGCTCCGACCTCGATGAATCCGCCGACGAATTCTGGAAGTTTCTGGGGTTAGGACGGTCTCTAGAAGTCCTAAAGATCTCTGTACCCTAACCCCTGAAAAAGTGACATCCAAATGGATTGACCTCGTTTGCCCCCAGCTCCCTAAACCTCTCTACTCACCATCAAAGTTGTTGTGCGCATCCACCAAGCGAACCTCGAGAACATCCAAGACCCGATCGATTCCAGCGATCTGGCGCTCCACATCTTCCAATTCGTTTTGAGCCGGCATCCTTACTATGGAAATTCCAAAAGCAAAAAAAAAAACGATTAGTTGGGACAGGACAAAGATAGAGACGACTTAGAAAAATATGACGATCTGACTCAAACAGATCTAGATTCACGAAAATCACAACGAACAACATTACAATTAGTAACTTTATTAACATCAGTAACCAGAGTACAACACCGACTCCTCAGCCGCCATACTGCTTCCTAGTCCTTCTGAAAACTCAATCTCATCTGAAAATTTCGCAAGACCAACTCACTTTTTTCTCACAAAGTTTCGCGAGATTCTTCTTCAGCTCGGCAAACCCGTCTAACAATTCATCCACCGACTTCAACCACTCATCGTGTCTCGGGCCTGAAAAAATGCATTTTCGAAGTTTGCGTTTTTCATTGAGCACTCACTTTTCGGAAACGTTTGCACATCCATCCGCATCACCGTAAACTTCAGCTCCCATTCGTTGATCATCGCGAGCTCCTTCTCTTTATAGACTCTCAATGAGTCGGGGCCGTTGTCTTCGCTCATTCTGTGGTAGTGAGAGAAGAGAATTCGAAGAGTTAAAAGAAAACATTGAGACGATAAGGTAAGAAGATCTGTATTTAACAGGTCGAGAAGAAAATGAAAAAGGCGGAGTGGACAACGATAGGAAACATTTATTAGCAGTGGAATGGGTGTGGAAATGCAATCGAGTTTTAGTTGTTATTCTCCTCTTGTTCCGTTACCTAAACAGAAAGTTGTGGCTAGATTACGGTGAACGGTGTTCCAGTTTGAGTTCCAAATGTAACCCCCAGTGTCTTAAACTTCATGATCCAACGAAAACATGAGCAGTGTCTTACTCAATCCACTTTCTGCTTGTTTAGGCAGTACTGTAACAAGTTAGCGTATCTTAGAGATCTGCAGAACACGCCAGATGGTTTCGAATCTTGTGTTAGAGCTGATCAAACGGTTATCCCGCATGTTAGTTAAGATCGGATCACGGGGATCCTGGGACTGTTCCAGGCCAGCTGATGGAGGTCTGTGCTATTGCCCTAGGTTCTACCGTAACCCTTCCTTTCCCCCACTCACCGATCTGCGCAACAACTCCTTCAAGACCGCCCGCACCACGACACTGTTCTTCTCCAACTCCTCCAAGTTCTTCATGATCTCCAACAATTGCGGCTCATCAGGATGCTCTGAAACCAGAACCACCATTGCTCAGAACTCCCCTCAATCACTCACCATTCATTTTTTCCCGAATCGTCTTTTGATCCTCTTTCGTTTTCATCATCTCCGCGTTCACATCATCCAATTGCTTTTGATAATCGACCGAGGTGCTCATTTCTTTTCAACATAAGGGGTCGGGGAGTAGCCAAAACAAGAAAAGTCAAAGGTAAGAAAGTCTCTGTCGGTGGACAGATTATATAGGGAAGAAGGTGGTTCAAAGTGTATTGGTGATTGGAAAACATTCATTATCATACATATCAATAAAAGTGATGCGCTCACGCTCTACTGAACAAGCTCAGTAGAGCGTTATCAAGCCGGTGATGAGGTTTCAGCTGCCAGTTTGGCTCAGTGAATATTGCTCACGCCTACGCTTATGATGCGTCTAAAGATCGAAATGTTCAGAGATTCAGAGTGAAGGAGGAGCATGAAAGTGGTACGATACACAAAAATAAGAGGAGTTCTAATAGTTGAGCAAATATAAAAGGGATTGAGGTTTAAGGGAAGGCACATGCACCGAGGAGAAATGGGAGTATCAAACTGAGAGTCGGAAAAAAGAAACTTCGGAACTTAAAACCTAATAATTTTCAAGCTCAAGACCATGGCCGGAACAACATCCTTCCAGGTCGATTGTTGAACTCTCGAACCATCCGTCTGGTCTTCCGACGTTCCTCTCGGTGCTGAAATTCGCATGCACACAAGCTGACCACCCATCCACCCCACCAACTAACCTTCTGATTCGTCCTGTGCATCGCCTGATACTCCGGCAGCCCATCGATGGCTTGGCTGATGGCCAGGTACCTCTGACGATCGCCGACGTCGTGGCAGAACTTCTTGGGCGCTTTGCTGGTCTCCAACTTTTGGTAGGCTTCCGGGATTTCGGTGGTCGAGCAGTAATCGAGCTGAAACAGAAAAGTTGGAACTCGTAACACAGGGAAGCTTACCACTTGGTCAAAGAGCTCTGTAGGATTCTTGTCAGCAGCAGGAGGTTGGGAGGGACTTGGTTCTTGGACGACTGCTGGACTCGTCTTCGGATTCGGAATCGCCTCCACACCAACATCTTCTTTCTCATGAATCTTCTTCTCAGCAGCAGGCACCTTCTCAGGTACTTCTATCTCTAGAGGAATCAGAAACGAACCTGTTTGACTCATACTGCAAGGATGGGATAGCGAAGAGACTTATGGACAAGTCGAGATAAATTGATCTCTGTTGGAGACAGAGTTGAGAAAGGAAAACGCAAAAAGGGGCGGGGCTAATGAAAGATCATTTATAGAAGATAAGAAGCATTTCACGATTTACCGAGGCGATCACATGGTACCGGGAGTAAAAGATACTAGAATTGGCAAACATTGAGTTAGATGGGGGAGGGGGGATAATAATAAAAATGAAATTTCAGATGAGGGGGTTTTGCAGATTTCAAAGAAGCAAGTGAGGGGGAAGGACTTAAACAGTTAAAGATCAATGAACTACTGAAAAAGCGCTATCTGGAATCCAGATTCTAGATCCCTAGAACCACTGATCCCCATATCTTTCCCATCGTCTTCGTCGTCTCCTTTGCTCTTTCTGCTTCTAAAAAGACATCCACAAGTTACAACTCAGCATCTACAGTACTCCTACCTTCAGTTCCTCTTGGAGAGCTTCGTACTCCGGCTCGGCGTCGATAGCTCTGCTTGCGGTGAGCCATAATGAGCGAGCTGGAAAATAGGAGTGTCTTACTAGTGAACTAGGCTAGATGATAAAGAGCTCGATGGGTTTGGTGCAAAGTGGACGAGATAATAAACTAGAAAAAACTACTAGAACTTACCCTCACGGCAATCCATTTTGCGCTTGAACTTCTTCTTCTCCATATTCCTCTCCAACCTCTCATACTCCGGAGTGATCTCCGTGTCTTCACAGTGATCCATCTGAAAACGATATGAATTATACTGCTACCTAGTCCAAGACATACCACTTCTCTCATCATCGTCTCCACATCCACACTATTGATCTCCGTTGTCGGAGCGAGAGAGGTTGGAGCTGGAGGTGGTGGCGCGGCTTGGTGGATCTGAAAATGAGGAATAACCTCGTAAGAATCCGTACAGATTTAGTACCTTTCGTCTCTTGGCAGGGACTCTTCTAATAGAGTTTCTATCTGGCGAATAGCGATTGGTTGCTGCCTGAAAATATGAAGAATGCAAGAACGCGCTATTGATTCCAACTCACTCTGCTCCGCGTTGGACGATCTGGCTCGGGAAGGTCTTCTTCCATCTCCTCATCTTGCGCGATTCGTTTCCGCGCAACCCGACGAACCTGAAAATCAAAGTATGTTCATCATTTCTACAGTATCAAATGGCTCACCCGAGCTCTGGGATTCCTTGGACTCTGCATCGACGAGTCACTTGTTGTGGGACGCTGCCCGCAAACACGGCATTTCCTCGTGGTGTCCGCTACCACGACGGCTCGAGTTTGCGGTGCTTGCGGTGCTTCTGGTTCAGAGCCATCATCTTCCTCGTCGAACACCGGTCCGAGGTCAATGGCGATATCGAAGTCTGGAGTCATTCTTGATTCAGGACGTTGCTCTCCATCTTCATTGTTCCCTTCATGGACGACGTGCGCTTCTTCTGGATTCCGATCTTCTTCAGGGCTTTCAGCTGCTTCTGGTTCAATGGTCGTTGGAGTCGTTGCCGAGTCACGTGAAGGGACTAATTGGTCATCTTCCAGAATCATTCTCGGTTCAGAGCCATCGTCTTGTTGAGTTTCTTCAGGTTCAGCTGCCGCTGATTCTGGGCTCTCCGTTGCTTCTGGTTCTCCAGTGGTCGTTGTGACAAGAGTCGAATCGATTGCCGAGACATCTGTAGTGAGTTGTTGAGGGTTTCCATTCTTCTCTGGTTCTTCAGTAGCTGTTGCGACAGCCTCCGCATCCAGCGTCAAATCTTCTGAAGCCCGATCTTCAGGAAGGGTTCTATCCTTTTGTGAATCTGCTTCCTCTGGTGTGATCAAAACCACTTGATCTATTGGAGCGACCGCATCATTCTTTCCTTCATCATCTGGAGCCGAGCCATCCTGGACATCCGAGCTTTCAATTGCTCCTGGTTCCACAGTCGACGATGTGACAATCTCCGGAGACACATTCAAGTCTTCTTCTGGAGTCTCTTGTTGGTCTTCGAAGAGATCCTCATCGATTTCCAATTCTGCGACATCTGATACGACTTGCTCTAACACATCCTCCACAACATTGTTTGCATCTTCATCTGGAGTCCCGTCATCTGACTGAGCACCTTCAGCTTGAGCCTCCCCATCGAACGCTGCTCCATGATTTCTATCCATTTCCGAACCCGAGCTGGTACTTGGTTCAGATCCATTTCGCTTATGTTCTTCTCCACTGTTCTCATCAGAAGCATCTCGAGCGTCTTCCGGGTTGCGTTGTTCCTCCGGATCCTCATTTGCTTCTGGTTCCGCAACTGCAGCAGTCTCCCGAGCCGATTCTCCTGAATCGACAACTCGCTTTTCCACCTCTCGATCAGTTGGAGTCGAAACTTCTGCGGTCCCCGAAACTTCATCTCCATCCATCTCCAGTGCTTCAGCGTCCTCCTCCGGAGAAGGATCGAATCGGCTGATCTCCTTCGAGAAACGAGCAATCTCCTCGTAATCTATCACATCGTTGCCTGCTTCAACACTTCTCACGAGGTCAAACTTTTGGGGCGGTCCCTGAAATAAGTTAATTAAGGTGTCTTCTGTATAACTTTTGGCATTCACATACCGCCACATTCGGATTTGCTGGTGGGACAGCTTCGGGGTCGCGGTGAACTTGATTTTCGAAGGGAGCAGCACCATTTTCTTGGTCGCCCTCAACTTGGTGGTTCTGGACTTGATTTTGGACTTGATCATCATCGTGAATAACGATGATTTCCGGTTCATCGTGAACTTGTCGGACTTGTTCACCTCCGTCGATCTCCAAGATTTCTTCATCTCTCTCGATCTCTAAAACATTCTCAACTTGGTGGACCTGTTGAACTTCTTCATCTCCCGGGATTTGAATAACTTCTTCATCATCGTCGACCACCAGGATTTCTTCATCGTCTTGGACCTCCTCAACTTGCTCTTCTTCTTGGATCTGTTGAACTTCTTCATCTCCCGGGATTTGGATAACTTCTTCATCATCGTCGACCACCAGGATTTCTTCATCGTCTTGGATTTCCTCGACTTGCTCTTCTTCTTCTTGGATCTGTTGAACTTCTTCATCTTCTCGGATCTCGATGGCTGCTGCTACTTCTCGGATCTCCTGGACTCGCTCTTCTTCGTGGATCACACGGACTTCTTCACTTTCTTGGTCCATTTCCTGGGAGGATAAATAGCCATCTTCAGACTCATCTGGTTCCGATCCCTCGACGATGGGGTTCCCATACTGGTCCCGTTCTCCATCCATATCCACTCCAGCAGGTGTCGGCGCAGCAGCAGGGGCAACTATAGGATGGAGTGGTTCAGGGCCAGAAGACGAGGACTCTACGTCGTCTTCAGAGCTGCCGGCAACTTCTTGATGCTAAAAAAGGTAAACGACAATGAAAGTGCGCTCTGCTGAAGAGTCATGTCATGAAATCATTCCACATTACATAGCCACAAGAATCAACACAAAATCTACAAGTTCCAACTCAATCACAACATTCATCCCCACGTTTTTTCAGCTAATCCAAATCATGGTGCAGTGCACCTGGCACCCAGAAAGAATCAGATGATTGTAGCTCCTCTGAGGGAATGTTCTGAACAAAAAAACAACGATTTCCTATTCTAATTGTTCGGGACTAGTGTGAAGTGAACAAACCTCCTCGTTCCCCTCCCGAATGGAGAGATCCAATGGTTCCTCTTGAGGTTCTGCCAGAACCTCAAGAGGACGAACCTCAAGAGGAAGTACTGGTGCCGCCATTCGGCTCAGCTGAAAAAAAAACAGAAGATTTAAAAAAAGATTGGTTGAAACTAACCAAATGTCGCTCGGCAGCCTTTTCCCTCTCCATCACAGCCAGAAGTTGCGCGACGATCGCGGGTCCTTGGGCAGGCGGATCCACGATTGGGGCAGCCGGAGGAGCTGGTGCAGGCTGGTTCGACGACGGCTGGCCCCAAGATGGATGAGCGTTGGCTGGGGGGAGGAATGACTGGAGTGGTTGGGTTGGTGGGGCTGGTTGGTATGGGCGGAAGGCACCCTGAAATTCAGAAGGTTTGGGGTCATAAATGAAGCGGAGTTGCATGAAAACAATTCTCAGATTCAACCAACCACACGACATAGAAGCAAAAAAGAAACCAAATAGAACCACAACAACACAACGTATAGAAGAGGTCAAACTAACCAAACCATCTACCATGGGCTCATGTATACTTCCGGCTTGGAACCCTGGTAGATCTTCCGATCCCCCTACATCAATGATACCATCCTCATCATCATCAGACTCAATTTCTCTCTGGAAGGTACTTAAGAATCTAAAACTGACAATCATTCTGAATTCGTGGGGTAACCCTGGACAATAGAGTAAGTATAATCTCAAAGTCTATGAAAAGGGACAACCATGAAACTTTGTTGATCAGACCAGTATAAGCCAACTAGATCTTAAGTTTCTTCAAGTAAACTTATCTAAGAACGGGACTCTTCCTGAAGATTTAAGAAAAAAAACTAACCCCGCCCAATTGAACGACGTTCCCTCGCGTCGGGATTCCTGGCACCGGTCCCCATTCGGAACGCCGAAGTTGAGCAGACTCGTTGTGTTGCATTCTCATCGCCTCCATCGCCTGAAAGTGTTTGAGGTTATTAAAATTATCTAACAGAGTCTGATTCATCAACGGTCCTGAAATCCCCGCAAATCTCAATGACACCAACCATGTCCTCTCTCTGCCATTGTCTCAGTACTCTTCTCAGGTCCCGGTGCCGTTTTCTAGTCTCTCTAGCCGGTTTCCTAGTTACCTCTCTTTCCGCTTCCTCCCTCTCTTTATCCTTCCTCACTTCATCACTCGTCAACCGCCTACACATCGCCACATACATATACCCAACATTGAAGAATTCTGTGTCCTACGAAATAAAAGTCAAGGGTTAGTCAAGTAAGGTGCATTTAACCCACATCTAGACCTCCTTCAACCCCCGCATCATCATCATTTCCAATCACAACTTCCATTCCGACCTCGATGAAGTTCTCGGGAAACTGAAATGGTTGAAGGTGAGCATACACATAGACACAAGGACAGGGATAGAAGCACACATAGACACAAGAACAAGGACTAAACACAAGGCACAACAGGGAAAGCTAACCAGACTGGAGTTGTCCTCGGCGAGTCCATGGATCTGAATTTCGGTAGGGAATTTAAATTGAGGTGAGATTAGTAATGTTGGATGGGTTAAGGTGCAAAGGATTACGGAGATTTGAGGAACAGTGGAACTTTAAGATTCAGGTTTCGGAGATTTTGAGGTTGTGAGATTCTTATAGTTTCTGAGATTCTGAGGTTTTGAGAATCGGAAACTCCTGAATTCAGATTCTTGGATTCAGATTCTTGGATTTTGAGATTTTTCACGTATCTGAGAATGTGAGATTTCTGAGATTCTGAGATTCCGTGACTCTTCAGGTTTCTGAGATTCCGAGATTCTTGGATTCCAAGATTTTGCCAGGTTTCTGAAATTCTGTAATTCCGTATTTTTCTACTCGAACCTCATTAACCAGGACAAAATCCAAAAAATCCAATCCAAAAAATATGGTATCACAGAGAAAATTGAGGCAATCTGAAGACTTTAAATTATCGAGAAAAAACTGAGAAAAAGCTCTCCAAAGCACGGAGAATAATACGATGAAACATGTACATGGATTTCTCCCCAAAAACATTCCGACAGAACTAGAACTTTCAAGAGGATTCCCATCCCCAAATCCAGGATTAATCTTTTATCTATGTGTCTCTTCACATCCCAAAAAAGTTAGCCTAGGCTTAGCGCATAGACTTTGAATTAGAGAAAACAAGGAGTGTGAAAAAGTAACACACCTGTTGGATGTTGTTGCTAGAAGCAACAGCAGCAGCAGCAGAGGAATCCGAAGACGTTGGCATTGGACCAGAAGACGAGGAAGACGATGACGACGACATTGTAGCAGTCAGAAGGCGATGAAGTTGAAGTAGACCTGAAAATTTTTATTTTCAGTTTACGAAAATTCACAAAATTAAAGAAAGACAAAAGAGCACGAGTGATAAAGAGACGGAGAGAGAAGAAAGGGATAAAAAAGAAAAAGGGGATAGTGGGAATCCGGAGAGTGTGTGAAACAAAAAAAGGAAGAAAATTCGAGTCGTGGGATTAAAAAGTGTGTCGAGGAAAAACGAAGATTTGTTGTTGTCCGAGCGGTGCATATTTCGTAGGAGCAGGAAGTTGGACAGAGATGGAACTTTTGAGATTCTGAAATTAGATGATTGAGATCTCAAAATTTCTAGAGAGATTCTGAGATTCTGGAATTCGGAGACTCTGAGATTCTGAGATTCTGGGATACAAAGAACCTGAACTGAGATTCTAACTCGTCAAGTTCAGATTCCAGATCTCCTGAATCTCAAACCCTCAGAACTTTCTTGAAACCTCTGAATTCATTACCATGAGTTGAAGTCTGCTGGTCCAATAATAGAAAGTTAATAGTTCTCCAATAGCCAATCAGTAGACGTAGACATGTCGGTTGTTGTTTCTGGAACTTTATTTTGAAAACCACTCATATCTCAAAAACTAGAAAAGCAGCAGAGAAACTTTCAACTAGAAAAATATCAACCAAAAAAAGTTGATCAGTTTTGTAGTTGAAGAATTTTTTCTAGATCTTCTAGTTTTTGAGATACAGAAGCTTATATCGGAGACAACTATACACCATAAGAAAACGAGAGAGTCCCGAGAAGCGAGAGTGTCTGCTTCTCTGCACTCTCTCAAACTCACTCCGCCCACTCATGCTTCAACATGATCGGCGCGAACAATCTTCGGATCTTTTCACGAGTCCTCGGTTTCTCGAAAATAGTGAGTAGAATGATCACGCAGATCATCGCTTTCAAAATGTAACGCTGAAAAAAAAATTCATATTTGCAAAATTCCAAATGCGCTCCATTGAACTCACCACTACTCTCTCAAGACTGAATCGTCGCAACTGGAAGGCTTGGGCCGGGTGGACAATCATAGATGTTTGTAAAGTTTTTAAAACCAGAATTTTCCAAGAAAGAGAACATGATTAAAAAATAACGATCTGGAGTTTAAACCAGTAGAGTTAGTACGAAAAAAGCAAACTTAGGAATGGATTCTTTTTCAAAAAAAAGTTAAATCAAATTCCTCATCCAATTATAGACGTAATAGACCAGAATCCAAGTCGCTGTCCATTGGATAGTGACGATCATGAGCCACTGAAAAAAAGTACATATGCGCTCCATTGCACAATGTTTAGTGGCGCGAATTTGAACTTTTCAATCTTACGATGAGGAGCGATAATAGAGCAACAGCAAATCGGGAGAGAAGATTCGCCAAAACTATGATAACAATTAGATAATCGTAGTATCTCTGAAACTTGTATATTTTTGTTTTTTCGGATGTCCATTCTCTCACCAATCTTTCATTACGAAGAACTTGCAATCGCGCTCTTCTTGGGTTCATCATCTCCAAAAGTTCAAGAAAATTTTTAGGATAAAAGTAAGCTAAATTCTGAGATATTTCACCGACTGAAACGGTTCAAAATGTTGTCCAAATCATTGAAAGTTTCGAAGTCTCACAAAAACCCTTTATTCAACCCGCCCGTCCCTTTTCAGCTGTCTCCAATTATCAATGATCCATACAAATTCTGAGAAAACTTCAAAGCATTGCCAGGGTTTCTTCTGAAATTTTCGGACTGATTATATGACGATGAAGACATCAAATACCTTCTTATATCTTCGTGGTTTTCTAGGAGCCCTTTTCTTGGGCCCAGAAGACGTCAACGATGGTTTTGAAGGCTTCTGAAATTCGACTTTCCGATATCGGGATTTCGAAGGATTCCTGACCTTCACAGTTCTTGACACTCTCTTCTTGTACTTTTTCAGTGTCTTCCTCGAAATCGTCGATAATTTCCTAGTCAGCTTTTTCGTCATTTTCATCACAACATAATAGCTGAAAAAAGTTTTAGGGGGAAGTCTAAATCTCGAGATATTTGAGAAATTTCACCGTGTTCAAAACGGATTGAAGTTGACAAAAAAGGTGGAAATAACAGTAGACAATAGAAAAGTGTTAGTACTGGCAAACGTGGTTAGAAAGAAAAGCAGAGGACGAAAAAAGATGTTAGCATAATACATTCGAAGGAGAAGTCAATGCTGGCCTAGGATCCGACAACCGGTCACCAAAGAGTTCCGATAAGATGGTGCAGGATCCTAGGTCATTTTGTTGAGCTTCAGGTTTTTGAAAGAACTTTTGGCGTCGAATAAGTGGCACTAGCAATCAAAAAACTTCCAAAAAACCCTCTTCCTCTTCATCAACCTCCTCCAACCGTCACTAGCCTTCTGAATCCTCTCATCATTCTTGATCATCAACGAAAACCTCCCCTGACACTTCCAAAACGTCTCCAGACTTCCATCCTCCAAAACTTCATCCAAGTCCTCCAAAGTCTGCAGTTTTGATCTCTGAAATATAGAGGTTAGATTACTGCAACTCAGTTTAAAGGTACATATGGATCCCCTGGAAGCTGCTTCGATATCCAACACCATCCTTTGTCCATGGCGACATCTTGGTTTTTCCAGAAATTGCTAACCTTGAATCTCTGGAACATCTTGTCCGGCTTCTTTTTCTGACGCCGTCGAACCATTCTTGAAGTATGAGAAAAAACTGAATGTCAGAAGGCAAGAAGGCCAAGGTATTTCACCGTATCACAAGACGGTTTAGAGATTCGAAATAAGCAAAGAAAACAATACGATTCTTTCCATTCAATCAATTCCCAGCCGGATGAATTTTAGTACAGTAGAAGTAGAAGTTTGAAAATATGATGAGCAATCAACGGTGAGAAGTAGAAGAAATTACAAAAAAAAGAAGGGAGGAAGTCCTTGGTTAAGTGGGATCTAAGAGAGTGGCGAGATTTTCTGAAGTCACAGCTGAAAAATCCCAGAACTCTCAGAATCCAAAGCATCAAAATGGATATTTATGGAGGCTCTAGAAGACTAAAAAATCCCGAAACCCGGAGAGTCCAAAGTTTCATAAGTGATCAGTCTTAGAGTATCAAGTCTTCAAAATCCTCGAATCCTCCGAAACCAAAATAACCAAGTCTTCTAATAAACAACATCGCTGCTTCTGATGCCTTCTAGACGTCTCCAAGAATCATCCCGACATCTATCAACGACGACTCTTCTTATCCTTCTCGACCAATCTTACAAGACGGGTGCAGCACTCCTTTAGGGCGCCCAGTTGGCGTCTGTTCAATTGCGGAACCGGGTCAGCGACTGGGGCGATCTGAAACTTTGACCGTGAATGGGGAGTGTGGTCGTCAGGGTGGTCAAGAACCATAGGCGGACCGGCCTAGATCTCACATTGGGTCATCAGGTCGGTGGCCTCACAGACCTGATGCTTATTAATAACTTTTTTCTTACGACCCGACCACACGATAGGCAGTCTAGGTTTTCAGAGTAAATACCTGAGCATGATTCGAGTTGAACGGGTTCTTGATTCTTCCCCACACGTTGACGATGTTAATCATCTGATTCATCCAGAACTTGGTGACTCTCATTCGCATCGACCACTTGTGATGGTGCTTCTTGACCGGAGCACGAGACATCATCAGGATTCAATAACAAAACTCAAAAAACTAAAAACAAAGCAATAACTAAGAATGACTCGACAAGTTTCAAAGATATTCAACTGTTTCACAAGAACAGGTTGGCTTATTCACAAATCAAGGTTATAAACTTTTTTTGGGGTTAACTGCGATTTATTTGAATGGAGAGCCGAAAAATGAGAAAAAAAGTTGAAAAACTTCACATCGAAAGTGCAATTGCGCTCTATTGGAATCAAGATGGATGAAAAAAAAGAGATTTTTCCATAGAGCACATTTGCAGTTTCCAGATAAAAAGATGGATGAAGGAATAAATGTAGTTTGAGGAATGACAGTGGAGACATGCTTTGGGTGGAGAGAGTTGCAAGATACATGCAACAGGCTTCATCCAAACTACAGATGGGGGATGCAAATGCGCTCGATTTCGAATCCAAAAACCGAAAGAACGTTCTCAATGGAGCGCATCTGCTAAAGAGTAAATGGAGAATTGAGGACCAGAAGAAAGAATTTTGAACCTTTTTAGAGAGAAGAAAATTAGAAGTTATGTGCCATGGAATGGAACAGTATCTAGCAGACTTCACCCAAACAAGAAGATTGAAGACGATTCCTATGTTGTAAGTACGCTCTATCGAAAGTGGGAAAACTCGAAAAGTTCATTAGAGCGTATTTGCAACATTAGAGTTTCAAATGCGCTCTACTGAAACGTCCAATAGAGCGCATTCGGAACATTTGCAGTTATGAGAGGATTAGATTATAATATGAGCTACCAGTGACGATATTCACGGTGAAGAAAGTTAGAAACATCGAATTTTTAGGTTCAAATTATCCAACAGGCTTCACCGTGAAATCAAGAAAAATAGAGACTTTGGACAGGCTTACTCCTAAAGTATTCTGAAAGCATCAAGATCTAGAAATGCTCCAGAATTTCTTAATTGGGAGTATGTGGATACAGTAATAGGCCAATTGTGCCAAGTTCGAGGAATTCTAGAACTTGAAAAGTCTCTTGAACACCGGATGAATCGGAGCAGGCATGTTCGTCTCATGAGCCACTTGTTGAGCAGCTTCGAAGTAGTTGCTGTTCATGGTCACATTCAGAATGTCTTTCACTTTCTGCTCCATCTCCCTCTTCTGCTTCTCAGCCGCCGACTTCTCACTTCTTCTCTTCCTGACCATCCTCTCCATCTTCAACATCTCCGCAATGTGCTCATCCTCCACTTCATCCGAATCCGTCTTCTCTTCCACATCCGACACCTTCAATCCCCTCATCTTCTGTTGCACCTTCCGCTTCTTCTCCTTCGTCAAAAACTCTTTGTACTTCGACTCGGAATTCAGAATGTCCTGAAGAACCCAATCACGTTGATTTTCAAAAGAATGGCTTCCTAGTTCTACCTTTCTCGCCTGTCCCATTTCCACCATGGTCTTCAAGAGACGATTCACGAAATCACGATGCGCCTCTTTGGTTGTTGGTGCAACGATGCTGCTGCTGTCCTTTTCATCACTGCTGTAGGAAGATGGAGGAGTCTCCATTCTTCCCGCCGTCAAGTTCGAGACTGATTTAGGAATTACCTGTAAGAAAGAGCATGTTAGAGAAAGAAGCGAGGAATCTAAGAGAGTATAAGAAGAATGTAAGAGAGAACAAAAGATGGAGAGTAAATTGATGAGGAGGAGGTGAGCATTCAGAATCAGAGAAGATGAAGACGTGAGTGCAAGGACCAAATAGACAGGTTAGGAGGGCTGGTTTTTGCTGAGAGGTTAGTAGGTTTGGAACGTTTTTGATTCAAATAGAGGTTAGCGAAAATTAAGTTCGTTTTTAGAAAAGTGGAAACTCAAAAGCTGCTCCTATATTCTTGAAGATGTGGGGAAAATGTCATGAGAAATAGATTGAAAAACGAGAAAACAAAAAATAATTGTGATGCCATTTCGGCAGGGGGTTTCAGACTGCCGCAATCCACCGTTGCTTTGCGTTAAGGTTATCTCACACTTCAGAGAAACGCAGAGAAACAGACCCTCTCACTTCTCTGAGTCCTCTCTGCGACATGCGTGTTCTCTCTCTCTCTCTCTCTCTCTCTCCCTCTCTCTCTCTCTCTCTCTCTCTCTCTCTCTCTCTCTCTCTCTCAAAAAGTTGTCAACTGCAAAAATGCAGAGCATCATAATTTACATATTTTGTTAGTTGACAACTTTTTCACAGCAAAAGTAATTTTGGAGATACACCTTCCTTTTGCATGTCTTCCTGAATCAAACCAAAACTAAACTAACCGGATCTTCTTCGGACCGTCTTGGAGACCTTTGCAGATTCAGGTAATTTTGCGTTGAGCAGATTTCCGTTGCCGTCAACTACCTGAAATTTTTTTGTTTATTATTTCGAATTTCAGATCAAACGAGTAGAGATATGCGAAGAAATGAGAACGATATGACAAAAAAAGGAAAATTGAAGAAAAGGAAAAAAAATCCGTCGTCGTGGTTGGAAAAAAGGGTTAAAAAGCGAATCCTCTTGACTCGATTTGACTCCAAATGAATTGCTCATCAAGGAGCTGGAAGAAGACGTGCATTTGGATGAAGATGTTCTGAAAGAGATGGAGTTAGAGGAGCAGAAACTTTCTTATGGTTAGAGACTGTTAAGCTTGTAGAGGGTCCAGGGAATCAGAAAATCTCCGTTCTATCAACTCTCTCACTCACCCATTCAACCTCGTTGTCTACCTCTGTACCGATGCTCATATCCTTGACCTCCTTGTCGTATTCCATCTTCAGACGGATCCCGTGCTCCTTGTACCCGTGATTCATGCTCAAAACCTGACCTATTGTATTATTGAAGAGCACAGACAGAAAAGAGAAAGATAGTTTGAAAGCCAATCTTAGAATGGTTGCTGGGATAGCTAAAAAGAAATGAAGGGCAAGAAAACTGAATTTATGAGAGATCAAGATGGCGAAATTATTAGAGATCTGTAAATGATAGAAAAATTAGATATGAGCTTTAGGAACTTTCAGTTTTTAGTCTCTTGACCGCTGGGCCATGGTCAGCAGTTTTAGAGCCATCCGATTGCTCTGAGCTCCGTTTCAAGTGAACCATTGGTGGTTGTTTGGTGCTCTGAAACATTATCGAATGGGTTGGAGTACAACCAGAGTTGTGCGGTATTGAAAGTTCTGGAGCCGACAGTTGGAAATCGGACCCAGATACCCTACCATCGTCTCCATATATCCCGAATAATCCACATCTTCTTCGTTGTTCTGACGACGTGGTCGTCGTGTCGGATGATGTGTTGGCGTGGGCGGTGGCGTTGGATGCGGTACAAACTGTCTTTGGTTTTCAGTCATGGTTAGAGACAAAGGCTGAAACTCGACATGATGCAAAAGCGGTTAGCAGTACGAAGAGGTTAAGCAACGGAACATGGAGGGTGAAAGGGGGAAGAAAAAAGGAAACATGTCGTTTTACAACCAGCCATTTCGCAACTGGACACTTCACAACTTTCTCTTACAAAATGTGATAGTTCAATGAGTATCAGGTTTAGTGGACTTGTACAAATCTCACTTGGTTGTTGCCAAGACTCATCATTTACTCATTTCGACTATCTTGCTAGTGAAACCTTGTGATTGGTTGCAAAGTGTCCAGTTGCCGAACTTTATATCATGCAAACTCACAAACCTCAAAAAAACTTAAACCACTCAAAATCATTATAAAAATTTAGACCTCAACGATAGGGACCACATTACATGCTCAGACCATGAAGTATTCATATTGATGAGACAACGATACATATTCGTACAAAATCGACACAACCCTTAATGTAAGTTCATGATTCAACATTTGCAGAAAAAGTGAAGTTTGATTGGAACAGTAAGTAGATCAAAGAAGTGAGATCACCAAGTACCCAGGTATAAACGGAGAGGTTCAATGGGGTTCATCTCATTTGTTGGATGTACCACAAGACACGTTCCACTGCGATTTCCATGTCTTCGCCGAAGCGGTTCATTCGATCCCGTATCAGCCAGTTGAATCGCTGTAATAAAAATAGCATGGAAGGTAGGGAGAGCGAGCAGACGACCAGAGTGTCTGGCTTCTCTGCACTCTCTTACTATTAGTATTAATGTTAGACTTAAAATGCAATTATCTTCAGAATCAAAAGAGGCAAAAAAATGGAGAATTGGAAAAATGTAGCACTCCAAATTTCCCAACTATTCTAATAACCTAAAACCCTTTCAAACCTTCATCCCCACGTACTCTCACTCTTCTCATATACGCTGTCTCCTCCACCGATGCCCCATGTTCCTCTGTGATCTCCCGGAACACCTCGGAGACTGGCCGATTTCCCACTGTTAACGTTGGAGTTGTTGACGAGCCAGCCATTGTGAAGAAAACTACAGAAACAATGAAAAACAGTTATAGAAAATAGGACGTTTCTAAAGGTAGAAGCACCGATAAAGACGGCTAGCTAATGGAAAATGCAAGACAGGAAAACTCAGGAAAAACTGGAAAACTTCTTTATTGGAAGTACGAGAGGAAAAAGGAAAAATGACTAGGATTCAAAAAAATCACTACCGGGAGAAAAACACCGAGATTTGACTAGAAAAAAAGAGAACCATGGAAATCGAGATGACTAGGAAAGGGGAAAGACTAGCGAACAGAAACTACAGTCTACTTATTACCCGTGAAATTGTTTGGTTTACAATGTACCTGACGCCAAATGTAAAGATACAGTAAGAAATATTGGAAAACAAAGGTAAAAATAGATATAGCGCGCAAATGGACATCGACCCAGCGATGTGGAGCATAGTCTGAAATAGAGATGGCTTGTCTAGAAGAATCAGTGCTCTTCTAGTCGCTCTTATTAAAAACCTACACTCCCCCGAACCGCGCAACCTGAATCATACCAAAACAAACTAACTGTGAAAACATTCTTGTTGACCTGGAGACCACTAGAAGCTTTCGGGGGAGTTGAGCTCAGGACTTCTTCTGGAAAAACGAAAACATGAACCTAATTGTAGAAACTTCTCTTCATTACCGCTTCTGCCTCAGACTTGGCTGCAATCAGGGCTGCTACCATCGGACTGAACCTCGACGGGGCTCTTGTCCGGGTTGTTGAGCTCACCCCGTTTTCATCATCCTCCACCTTGAAGGTTCTACTGGGCGGGGTCTGGATTCAGTTGTACTATAGTTCGATGGGTTAGTGCTGCAAACTTACTTTGGGCTTCTTGAACTTGGGTTCTTTGTTGGAGTCGGCATCTCTGGATGTCGACGCAATCATTGGCTCTGAAACTTGAGGTTAGATTCTAGAGAATAATTCATGAAGAATATAGACTCTAGACAGATTTTCACAGATTTCAGCAAGAATCGAAGGAAGTTGGTAGAAAACTCAAGGCTATCAGAAACTCTAAAGAGTTATCCCCTCTTCTCTAATAGAAACCCAAAAGGGCTCCTCGCCTTTTAATGAAAAAATGAGCGAAGAAAACGATGTGTAATGAGCAATGAGCAAGAGAAAGAATGAATGTTGAGCAAAGGAAAAGAGGAAACGAACATGGCTCTAAAGAAGCGAGTTAATGGGTGTACGGATTTGATTGGATTTTGAGAGAGAGAAAAAGACAAAACCAAAAAAGTTTAATGTGTTTCTTGGGATTGAGAGTGGAAATAGGAAATAGAAAATAGGAAAATGAAAGCGAAAGAAAGCTGTTTCTAGAAATTCAGTTGATAGATGCACATAGGAGGAGAAAAAAACTGACTACAGTAGGAAAAAAATCAAGAAATCCAAAACCAGTAATGAAGATTCTAAAGTTCTTCAGGAGTCTGGAGGTTCGTGATGTCTTCAGAATCTTGCAACTTGCTACTAATGGTTCAGTGTGCATGTACGCATTGGAGACACACAAAATCTCAAAGAAAGAGAAACAAACGGAAGAAGATAGGTTGCACATGGTCCCCCTCTATCCCTAGGTTACCAAAGATCAAAGGCTACTTCCAGATTCACAAAGATAGTTCCCTCCAACTCACCTTCTTCCTCCGTTTTCCGATCAGTGGAAGAAACGACGTCTTCTCAAGGTCTCCCTGAGAAGAAATATCCAGCGAAATCCCGACGAGAGAGCCTTCTTTGGGCTGAGCTCTGGAATAGAAATGGGATGTCGAATATGAGCTGAGGTCCGGAGTGAGAGAGCGAGAGACGGCTGAGAAGCGTGAGACAAGAAAGTGGGCGGAGTTCCGGCGCGACTCGGGCAGTTCGCCCGCCGTTAGAACTACGGTAGAAAGAGCGAGTGAGAGGGGAAGCAAGGAAGAAGGGAGATGGAATGAGAGACAGAGAGAAATGAGAGAAAACATGAATTGGATGTTGGAATCAGAAAAAAAACTCGAATATTCTGAGGATAAATATCAAAAACAACTGACGAGGAAGGTGGGAAGGTATTCCCTATGGGTCCGATTAATAAGGTGAATCAGAAAACGAGGAGTAAACATGTGAAGAAGTGGGAGAGAAAAAGGGTGAAAATGAGAATGCAAAGTAAGACAATTTTGGATCTTTTTCGAGGGATCGGTATCATTTTTGGTTGAAACTTTCGGTTAGAAGAACTTCTGGATTTCCGAGGACAATGGATCAAAAGTTTTCTTTTTGGGCAATTTGTCGAATCAATGTTCCCTAACATCGTTTTTCCAGTACCATTCTATATCTTAGGAAAATTTAGAAATGACGAAAACCTTTGTGCGCATTGCATATTGCCATCAGGCGTTTACCCTCATCATCACGCTGTTTACTAATTAGAAGAAAGAAACTTTAAATCTCTGGTGGTTAATTAGTAACCAGAAACTTCTCCGAGAAGTCTAACAGCCTCTTCGGGTTTTTCTCTTGTATTAGTCATGAAATCAAAGTGAGAGATACTGATGTGTCTGAAGGAAAAAGTCGAAGTTTTTCACTCGATTGTTTGTAAACTGAACTTAACATGAATACTCAACTTTTCCAGCTAAAGTGGTCATTTTCTAGCTCAAGCAATAGTTCTCTCGGTTAGGTCTAAAAAAAGATCCCGATAAAGTGTCATCATTATGATCCGTGCGGGGGCCATTGTCTTTCTAAATGACGTTTAGATGTGTGGGCCAACATCACAGTGGGGTGTCTCTTATATACTCCAGACACTCCGCCGCAGCGACAATTATTGTGCTAATCCGTTTTTACGACTACCTAGATATACGTATCATGTTCATTGGTCTACGTTGGTTTTTTTTTGGAGGCAACCGCGATCATGAGCCTGTACATTTTCTGTTGTAACTTTTGCCAAAGCCAGAACAAAAATTTAAGTTCGAAAAAGTGGGAATGAAAAAGACAACATAATTTGAACTCCAGAAAACGAGAGAATCCCATAGATGACGTTGTCATGCATATGCCATAAGACAACCAGATGCGAATCTAGTGTGGTTCAGAAACTAAAAATGATGAAGACTACTAGACACGAGAATGGTAGTCCATGACCAGGTGGTCACTCCTCCAAGACACGAAGGATGGACTGTCTTCGGAGGGGGAGGCGTCTGGTCCCATCTCATGGACACGCCCCGTCTTCGAAGTGTTGTCTAATGTGATCTGTTGCGCAATCATCGAAAAGAGGTGCAAGAACAGGGAGAGAGAGCATGAGGTCGGAAATTGAAGCCATTGTGGGAGAGTGGGTGATGACTAGTTGGGATGAGTTACTCTAGAAAACTTTAGAACTGAGCAAGCAATTTACCAAATTCTGTCAACACAATACGGAAAATTCATCCTCTGTCTTTTCGCTAGATCTCTCGACTCTCAATTGACGTGTTGTTTTGTTGTTGCTCAAAATAGATGACAATGAATCATCACCAATCCCCAATTTTAGGTCCCTTGAATACCGGAAACATCAGAAAAGACGAAACATAAGTTCTACTCATCACCACCAACCTGGTACCAGGTTTAGACAGATCTGTACAACTATTTTCTCAGGTGCGCTGTCTTCTTGTTGTCTACTTGTTGTCGCGTGCGTACCGATGTGCTTCGGGTCATGAGGAAGGGGATAACGAGATCTTTACTATTAACTGTGTGCATGTGTGTCTGTTTTGTTACCAGGTCGCTCTCACTCCCTCTCTCTTTCTCTCTAACTTGGCTCACTCTAGACAGACAAAATGTTCTCTAATTTTCACAGTTCATCAGAAATGGCATCTGAGTGATGCCCATCTACATATTTAGACTTTTGATGAATCGAAAAATGAGACAAACTGTCTACTTGAACCCCCACCGAATTGATCCTTCAAGTTCTGAAATTGTATTGTGCTTCTCCATTTCCTACCCCAAAACTCCAAACAACAATTCATCATTTCGAGAGTCTTCATCTCTCTCACACATAGACAAACTTTTTTGTCGTTAGAAACATGACGTCTCTGCTGGACACTTCCCCTCTTCACACGGACCTGCCGTATCTATGCGCGTGCACACGTTGAGGAAGGCAAGAAGGCAAGGGAGGACCTCTCATCGAGGGCAGAAACAACCACAAGAAAGCACGAGAAACAGTCTGACCAGCGAAGAATGGCGGAGAGATATGAGGTGCAGTTAGACAGGGTTGCGCAAAAGAGTTTTTTCGCGGTGAGACCCAAAAATCACTTCTCAACTCGGCGAGAACCTCCAGTCAACTGCGAAGCTTCCAAAACCGACCTCGAGTCAAGTTGTAATTCAACAAAAAAAAATCCTATCAAAAATCAAAGAGCATCATCCTATTGATGGATGCTCCTATGGACTACTCCTTCTTGTAAACAAATTGATCTACTTATTCACGAGCGGCCATCATGAATCCATTTTTATGGACCACCCGCTATAGGCAAGGTTGTGTGAGAAGAAGAATATGAATCACACTTTTTTTGATATATGCCGACTGGGAAACGTTTATGGGATGGAATAAATATCGAGTGTTGTTATCGACATAGCAAAATGTTTGAAACAGAAAACAACATTGATAGATTTTGTGATGAATAATCAGAGAATGAGAGAATGAAAATCGATATAGAAAAGCATGGTGAAGTCAATAATTTTGCAAACCACATCTATAGAACGGATTTTAGAATGAGTCATCGAGATTTGAAAATTGAGAGATGAGGATAAACATTGAGAAGATTGAGAGACTTGGGTTGGAAATTGGAAACGGCAAAGATATGAAAAACATAGTGGATTTGAAGGTCATAACTTGGCACATTAATTTGAAAAAAGAGCGCATGCTGTTTTCTGCAACACCTTCCGAAATTCAAAACATGTCACAAATTCTAGAGCTTCAAACATGAACAATCAGACACACACACTTACCGACGCATGCTTCCCAAGGAAGGTTGGATGATAGAGGGCGACGATTTGAATAAATGCGGGGGCAGCGACGGCGGGCGACAAAAAGCAAAACAGTGGCGATGGGCGGCGCAGAGAGAGAGAAAGACTGTTCGAGAAGAAAGTGAAAGTGAGAGCTGGGTGGTCGGCGCTGATTGGCTATGATCGTTCATTGATCGGTATGGAAAGGGGGGAGGCGCGGGAATTCGAATTTGAATATGACTTAAAAAGTGTGGGATGAGAGAATCGGCACTTCAGAAAGATAAAGTCATAGGAGTAAGAATGAAACTCCAAGAATCAATCCGAACAAAGTCGGTCTGACTTGACAAACGCGTTCAAAGTTTAGGTGTAAAAGTAGATGTTTTAATCAAAATTTTGAATTTTTAAATTTTGCTCCGTGAATGTCAGTCCTCATGACGCCAGATCAAAATCCGTGGACGAGTTTTTCGAGAAATTTTCCGAGAAAGCACTATGATGTTGCTCTAAATTCAGAGAATGGAACTGAACTTTCATCTCTCAAAATTTGAATTCCTGCAAGGTTCAAAAACTCAAAAAACTCTATTTTCATTTTCTATCCGCGCTGCCAAATTATACAGTCCGAAAAATTGAATCTCTAATCCCAGTTTCTCCGCACAGCGGATCGAAAACATCACAACAAGATTGAATTTTTCATCTCTTTCAGATGTCCACAAGTACAAAATTCTGTACTCGATCCTCACTCTGAAAAAAGTCAGAAGGGCTTCTCTTAGAAATGAGCCGCCCAAAACTTCCATTCTCGACACCCCTCAATAATAGTGAAAGCAGAACATGTACAAAGAATCCAGTCTTACTGTAATTATCTCGATGACCAGGCTATTAAGACAAACACTTAGTTTTATGAGAGTACTACAAAAAAGGCTCGTTTTTGGTCGGGACAAAAAAGCAGTCGGTGACTCCTCAACCAGCCCCACGAAAAGCCAATTCAACAAATGGTGGGTTTTGGGAATGAAAAGGGGATTGAACGAACGAGAAGATTCCTTTTTCTTCTTCTTCTTGTATTCTTCTTCTTTTCGTCACATGCAGTCCCTGAACTGAGCCAAGATGAATCGCGAAAAAAAGGAGACAAAAAAGACAAGGAAAAAGTGGACTGCATGAAGAATCGAAAAATCACACTCAGGGGTGATGAGTGACGGTCGTGGAGGGGACAGGATTTTCGAAGTTGCGAACTTTTATTTTATTTTTTATTTTTTCTTATCTTCAGAATCCGCCCAAGCTAATATTGTTGGGAAACTCCAAAACTGACCGTAATTTCCTGAAGATTTACAATTGAATTCTAGTCGCCTGATTCAAGAGATAAAACTGATCAAAAAATGTACCCACTCCACAATGGAGGTTGACCATAATTTTTCTAAAAATTTCCCATCGATCTGTAGAGTTTTCATCGAAATCGGTTCCCCAGTTTTTCGGATATGCAACGTATTCAGATTCAGAATTCATGCAAAAAAGAGCAATCCCTCAAAAAGTGATAAATCATCCAATTTCCTTTCTTTGCCGCCAACACGAAAAAAAGTGTTCAATCACAAACACATAGACCTGATTCCACATCGACCATCGAGGGCAACGGAAATTAATATCCAAACAAAAAAAAGTATGCAAATGTGGAGACGCAAGATGGAGTGGGAAGAAAGGGAAGAAAGCAGAGTTCAAATTCCAGAATTTCATTCTTTTCAGAATAATAAAAGGGGATGTAGAAAATGGAGGAATCGTATGGATGACGTCTACACATGTTTGTACCTAGAAGTATTCAGAAAGAAAAGTATAGTCAGAAATAGAAGTATTCATGATACTAACCAGAAAAAGCCTACCTTCGAAGAGAGTATGGAATTTCGTTCCAATCAATCCACATATTTTTGGTTAAATTAATTCACTGGTTCTTGAGGTAGAGCAGGGGTTTCGTTCCAAGTATTACGATTTTTTTTTTCGAAGGAATTTTCCAGGAAATGAGGTTGAAAATCGAAAGAGATCTGAGAAAAAAATCAAAATTTCTGGTCTTCTCTTACAACCTCAGAACGACAATTTTTCCCACAAAACGTTAAAAAACAAACGAAGAGGCAACTGAAGAGTATCCATGGAGTTTCCATGGGGAATTAGCAGTTTGTGGTTCAGTAAACTTTTCGAAAAACTAAACTTTTAATTTTTCGACGACGTCTGATAATTTTGATTGCTCACCTCAGTAAACCAACTGGAAAAAGGGTAATGGTGTTTCAGAAAAATTGAGAGCATTTCCCAATTTTTTGCAGATTTTCGGTGTCTCTTGTGTCGCCAAGACTCACATAAAAGAGCTCATACTCAATTGAAATAAACTCCGAAAAAAAAGTACCTTCTGCCCAAACACCCTCAAACTCCAAAATTACTTGGGAGGTGCAGTGAGCCGAGTCCAAATATGAGTTAAAACTAGAAAAGTGGGAATGCATATTGATATGTTTGCGTTGGTATCAGAGATTATGATTATGAAGGGTGAGAAAAAGAGAAACGTCGTTTCGTTTTTTTTTCCTCTCCGCTCGGGAAAATGGAAATGCATCCATGGTTGCAAAAGTATCGAGGGCTGGGAAAATAATATAAAAAAAACGCACAAAAAGTGTTGTGGGAGTCTAGAAAATGTCAAAAGGGAATGCAAAAGACATACTTCAAAAATTTCGCTGATGGAAACAGTAAGTGGATCAGAGAAAAGTTCGAAAGCGGGGTGGTGGGGAGCGGAATTCGGAATTACGAAATTTCCGGAGATTTCAGGAACGAAACTGATTGGAATGATTCCGAAGAATAATTTCGGAACGCGGGAAATCTTGAAACAGAAGACGAACATCGGAATTTCGCCTTACGTCGAGAGTACATGTGGCTTATAGGACAGAATATGACTTGCAGGACTGGTACTCTAGAAAATAGCGTAAATTGTATCCTAGTCAGAATCCTCCAATCAAAGAAAAAAACGATAGTAGTGCTAGCTAGACACTGGATGAAGGTACAGCATACAAATTCTGAAGAACCAGCACAAAAGATCAAGAAGAGAATGAAATTCTAAAAACGAAAGATCTAGTTTTAGCTCGGAAATTTCGATAACAATGAAGTAACTTGGTCGATGGATTGTGCTGAATGTCTGAGATTTGACCCTTATAATCTAAAAGACGTCTTAATGTCAGAAGAAAGTTGTCACACCATAGAACTAGCAACTCAATTTACAGAAATTCGGGTTTCCAGCTGACACAGAATTTATCGAGTCTAGAAGACGAAAGACGGAATTCCGCCCAAAACAGTTCCAGATGAATCCTATTCCCTGTAAACTGAACAACTTTCCTATTTCTGGTGTTTTTCTCTCCACCCCTGCTCTAAAATCGGGTTCAACTTTCCCACCACCATCGTCATTCTCCAAAAATCAGCTCGCTTCTTTGTATTTTTCCCCCTTCACAACCACTCACACAAACATCTACACATGTAGATATAAACGCACACAAACTAACACTCTCCGTTTCTAGGCTAACACAGAAAGATTTCGTGGGTATGGAAGATGGATAGAAGAAAACGAAGAGCACGAGTTCATCACAAATCCCAGTAGTAGTTGTCATGAGTCATCGACATTTGAGAAATGGAAAAATTGAAGAAACGACGAAGTGGGGATGGGATGAGGGATGTGAAAAATGAGAGTGTTGGTTTTGGGCAAATTGGGTTTTGGGATACGGTAGTTCTATGTGAAGTGTGCAGTAATAGGGCTTTGATGAATGACGCAAGGCTTTTGATAGAAATTGGTTTTTGGGGGTACGGTAGGTGCTCATTTCATATGATGTGGGGGATGATCAAGGTTTGATCAATAAACGATTGTCAAAAAAAAAATATGATAGTTCCAAACCAATTCTCATGGTAAAATTGAAACTTCACATTACTCTTATCTCTCTATCTCCCAGTAACCTGACAAGAAAGAGACACACACCCAAAAAACGGTTCATCATCTTTTTCTACTGGAACTTTTCTCCGTCTCGACTATCCACCATTCGCGCGTTCCCTAGATGCGTTGTTACACTGTTACACTCTCACTATTGCCCCTTCGGACACAGTCATATCACACACGTACATCTGGCCAATAGACCTTTCTTTTCGAAACGAAATGAAATTTTGGAAAAAAAAACCTGTGAAAAATTAAAGGCACTTCATTCGAACATCAATCGAAAACAGTTCAAGGGACCGGCATTTGACCCACTTTCGCTCCAGCTTTTCATTGCTGCCACCTTCAATTTCTCGCCTCGGTTTCGATGGCTCAGCTGGGTGCGCGCGCGGCTGGCGTTCGACTCGTAGCGGGTTCGAATCCTTCGTGACGCAAAAGTAGCTGCTCCTCTTTTTACTCTTTTGCTCTCCAAAATTATGATCGTCGGAGTCTGAAACTACTTTTCGACTCCTCATTTTGCATGCCCCTGTCATAAGACATCCGAATCAAACAAAAAAGTACAAAACGCAATCCTATTCAGGCACAAAAGAGATGGATATATATTATTGCGAATGAGAGAGTCATTATCTTTTATTTCTCATGCCCTTTGAAAAACGAAGAAAAAAGTGGTTATGGCGTGTCGTGGAGAGGGAGGGAGGGGATCAAAAATTCCGTTGTTTCGTGTAGTGGGTGGTGTAAAAATGGAAATTAATTTTTGGAAGAAAACAAAGTGCAAATTTGGGAGGTCAGAAGGAGAAAGAGAAACGGAATGTTCGAGGAATCATGAAGAGAATAGCGAGAACTCAACTTCAGTTTCTGAAAGTGCTATACAAGGAAAAATGTAATAAGTTTCTTACAACCAGATCCAAAAGAGAAATTTGAAGACCAAACCTCACCTTTCAAAACTCCATTTGTCGCTGGGAATCCTCCTCTGCAAACTGTCGCTCCGATTCTTCTCAATTGTCGTTTGTTACTCTCTGCTCTTCTGGAATAAACATCTTTCGGGTTGCTAGGTTTCAAAGGATGCAAAAATTTTGCAAAAAAACTTTTAGATCCTCAAACGAACATCTTGTTCAGCTCTTCTTGTTCAGCTCTTCAAAATAATCAGAAACCCTCAGCGGCTCACCAAAAACGAGTCTTTCATTTCTGTGTGGGCTCTTATGAACAAGAACGAATTGATGGTCGTCAGAACCAGAAAGGAAAAGGGTGTGCTGCTCAACGGGACGACGAGCACACAATATGGAGGAACGAAGAGAAAAGGGCGTCAGTTAATGGTATGGTTTTTTTTTGGAGGAAAGGGTGATTTTTATGGGCTGTGTCGTTGCATGAGGGAGAGCAAGTTAAACGGGAGAGGAACTGAGGCGAAAGAAGAGGAAGGTTACGGTATTATGCTTGTCTGAAAAAATGACGCTCGGGACCGAGGAGCGCCGACTTTCCCGCGGCGATATCTCGACACAAAAATAGCTACCGTACTTTAAAGGAACATGCACGAATTTTACGCCATTTTCGCGATTTTCAGGCTGTTTTCAGCTAAATTAAAAATTAAAAAAATATTTGTACTTTTTTGTAACATTTTTGCGGAAAATTGCTGAAAACAGCTTAAAAATCTGCTAAAATCGCGAAAATGGCGTAAAATTCGTGCATGTTCCTTTAAAGTACGGTAGCTATTTTTGTGGCGAGATATCGCCGCGAGAAAGTCGGCGCTCCTCGGTCCCGAGCGTCATTTTTTCAGACAAGCATAATAGAGCAAATAAAGTGAGAGAATGGGATGTGAAGAGAGTGATAGAGTTGCAAAATTTTCACCAGGTAAGGTGGCCTAGATTTTCTTGTTTTGGGAATTCTTGTCCATCCTAGATTTTTAAGATGAGAAGAACTTTTAGGGCCACAAGCTTCGGCAGCTACAAAAAGATAGTTTTCTGCTGAGACTCATCAGTTTGAGCACATAAGAAGGTTCCCCAGGACCCGATTTTTGAGAAAAATCCACGCACAGTTGAAATTGCTCATCAATCCTCACCACCAGATAACCACTTTTATAATCTAAAAAAAGTAGAACATAGAAAAACGGAAATTATGGCAGGAAATGAATATTTTAGAAAGAATGTAGAGCGAAAAAGAGAAAGAAGACAGAAAAATACATAAGTGTATGCAGAGGAAAACAGGGAGGCGAAGGAATAATGATGGGAGAATGATTGGTGCTTGGGTTCATGATGAACAGTTTATTTGAGACTTTGTTTTCGGGGGGTCAACGAATGAGTCATAGATAGGAGAGAAAATGGGAAAGTTGATTGGAATTTCGAATTGCGAAAGCCCAATACATCGGGTTTTGATTATACATGCTAGGGCTGTTTTCGTTGTGAGACCCACGAATGCCGATCAATAAGTGTTTTGAAATCGAAACTTGATGAATCTTCATCACTAGTCAGGACTCGTAAAAACTTCACTAATGAGATCAAAGCTAAAGTGAGATGGTTGTAAATAGACCGATTATGATCTAGATGGCTCTATGGGTATCACGTTACAAAAGTGACCCCGAGACGATGGTGATCTTGAGATTACTGTCCCGAAACTATGCGATTTTGTACTCATGAAATGAATCTTCAGCAGAAATGGACTGGAATAAATGTTTATGTTCCGGGCGTCGTAAAATGATAAATGAAGCATTCCGCTCATCTCTATGTATAAAAATGGTTAACAAGAAGACTGCACGAATCCTTCTGAAGATCTTTTCTTCAAGATCTGGGTCGACGTCATATCGACCACGAAGATTTCAGAAATGGAGACTACGTTACAAGGTCAGATCGATTTCTGATACTACTGATCTTCCACGAAAAGTTTTGACTACTACCTTCAAAATCTTCACTCTTCTCGATCCCTTGTCTCTCCATTTTCCTGCTCCATTTCACCCCAAAACCCACTTCTTACCTTCTATCCATTTCCATTTCACTCACTCTTCCTGTGACACGACATGACATCTTACTTCAATTAGACATCTTTCCTTTCTTTTTGCACACTTACGATACCCACTCCTCCCGCCAGATATATATATATATATATATATATATATATATGTACTACTCAATTTGTATGCTTCGAGACATGAAAAATGTTCATCTCTTGGTCCCTCGCCCACTGTTTTTCTTGCCCTCCTTCTTAATTTCTCTCCGTCAGCTCTCCGTTTGTGATTGATTAGACTTCTCACCCAGAAGAGGAAAAAGGAACCCTTCCAAAAAAAATGAATGAGGAGAGGAAATGGTGGATGAAAAATTGGAAATAAAGGAGGCAGGGAGAAATATGGAAATGAGGGTGTCGAAGATTTGGGGATTGATGAAAGGAGGATAAGATTGAGTATCTTTGTTTTTGAGTCGAAACGACAATTCGAAGGATTGGCAGACCACCATGAAAATTGGTAGACAGAGATGAATAGACATGGGTCATTGGAAATCAGCTGTACATGAACTGGTATCAGCTGTGAAATAGAGTCTAATTAACACAAGGAATTTTCTTAGAACTTTCACCGAACTTGGTCAACTGAAAACTGAAATAAAGCGATCAAAGTTTGGTTCGTTAAAACCAATCAAAACATTTAACCAATCGAAGAACTTCTTTCTTCTGATCATCAAGAGATTCGCTATCGATGTGTATAATTTTCGTCAAAATCAACCCACTGGCAACCGAGTTATGATAGAGAGAGAGAGAGTACACGCAGAGGTACGAATGGAGCCTAGTCCCCACCTCTCAAAGTTATTTCTCTCGCCACATTTTCAATTCAAATCCCACCGTATCCCTTCCTTCGCTCTTTCTATGTTTTTCTTCCCGCCTAGACCTCCAAGGACATCAAAAAAAAGAGGGTGACCTCCACCACCCAACCTCCTAAATGTAAACATTCAGAAGGTCCGAAAAATGTTGTTTTTTCTTTTATTTCAAGTCTGAAGAGAACAGGTGGTGTTGCGTGAGATGGTTCTGAGCGGTGAAATCAAACAGAGACTTGAAAAAAAAGTTCAAAAAATGGTATGAGAATCTGTAAGCGGAGGGAAATGTTATGGGAATGAGTGAAGTGTTGCATACTTCAAAGGGAATGTGATTCAGAGAAGAGATGGGAGAGAATGAAGTTGAAAATTCGAACATGGGAACCAAAACCTTTATCGATAACTAGCTGCATTTTAAGCTGATCCAAAGTTAAACAGGCCAGGTATCGACATTGAGTCTTCACGGCAGTGCAACGTTTCGCAACTATATGACGCTTCACAACTAGTCATTTCAAAACTGCGACGTTTTGCAACTAACTTTTCAGCTAGAACAATGAATGGACAATTAAAAAACACGAGAAGTTGTGGAATGCCTAATTGCGTACCGTCCTGGTTGCGAAACGGAGCAGTTACAAATTCGTGAGTTTTGAATAGCCGCGGAGACTCAAGATCAACCATTTGCATTGGCCCCTTTTTCTCATAAACCTCGTTCAATTCCCTCTTCTATTCTTGGCTCCCCCAATCATTTGCTCCTCGAGCCCACCCACCCCTTCGAACCATTTACGCCAAGGGTTTTATTAGTTGTCGTTAACTACCCCAAAATGTTATGTACGCCAAAAAACCCATAAAAGCGACCCTAAATTGTGTGAACTTCTCTCCTCTCGATTCGACTTGAGGGCTCATTAAAAAGTGACAAGAGGGTGGTCATCAAATGAGAAATGAAAGTTACATACCTGAAAAACCAACAACGTTCTGGACCATTCCTGTCGATGTGTTGACTCCAAATATGAGAAGTACCAAATTCTGTAGATTGAACCCGACGGAAAGTGAGAATGCTGAAAATCATGCAAACTAAACAAATCACAAAAAAGAAAAGTGAAAAAACACCGAGCGATATGAGAGAGGATAGAACTCAGAAACAACCAACAACACAGGATAGAAAACAGCAACAACACAAAAAAGATTGAGAAAAAATCTCAAATATGCAACTTTATTAGCCAAAAATCAAGAAAGTGAATGGAAACGTATATCACCGTGAATTGGGAGGGGGGAGGGGTCTAGAAAATCGAATCTAAAACAAAGTGAATCCATGAGAAAACAATACCAAATGTAATGGATAATGAATAGATAATAAATGCAGAATTCAAGAGAAGCGGGATAACATGGAGAAGCAAGAAAACATGTGGAACCGAATCAATTTTTTTTGGGATTTTTTAGAATTTTAGGAAAATGAATCAAAGTTTGTTTGGGGCATCAGAATCTTATAGGAAAGCAGAAGATGTTGTAGAGTAGGAATGAATGAATCAAAAGATTTGAAGAAGTGGTGAGCGAGGGCGGAGAACAGAAACATGTGGGGAGGGGAACATCGTGAAGAAAGCGGAGGATTCTTGAACTTCAGAATCCAAGACGGTTATGAAATTGAGAAGAAGAAGAAGCAATGGAAAATCGGGATGGGTTGCGAGAAAGGGGAAGACAATATCATTCGACTGGTCAAAGAAGATTGGGAGCAGAAGTGAAGGTACTTGAACAGATTCTGATAGAGGATAGGGAGCAAGTGAACACAGGGAATGGAATGACAGAATTTTGGGTGACGAGAATGATTACCGAGAAGAGTTCAACGTGGGAAGAAGACTCCCCGGATTCCAAGCAGGGAGTTGGAGTGTCGCTGCTCTTCTGAAAATTCCCTGTTGGATTAAACTTTCACCTAGAACTTATAAGGATTCTGAGCATTCTGACCACTCTCATTATCAGTATCACACACTTCCCCCAGACACATAAAACTCAAAAGCATAAAACCAAGACCCCATCACCATTACCAAACGCTAACCTATTTCCTTCCCTTCCGACGGGAGCGCCTTTTTCCCTCACTACCCGCATTATGCGCACCATAAGTTCTTGGCTGCTGAGATCGATGGTGCTGCTGGAATCTGCCGCCATGGGTGCTCCTACGGCGGGTCATGAACTTCTCGTCGACGTCATCGTCCGAGTCTGAAAACTGGAATTTGGGAAACGACTCGAATGGGGAAGAGTCCTTACCCTGGCTTGGAAACTCCAGCCGACCTCTAAACTGCTCCGGCACCTCGATCTTGGGCTTCTTCTGCGGCGATAGCCCACTTCTCGGCGGTTGAACAGATTCTGAAACTGCTACTATTTATTGATTCGTAAAGTTCAAAAAACTCACCTTGTTCCCGCTTCATTCTTCGAGAAGTTGATCCTCCTTTCGAAGACTTGTGGGCCGGAGGCAAGACTGGAACTCTGGGTGGCGGAGACTGAACGGTGAAGGGTCCCTGAGAGAAGAGACTGGCCTCCAGAGAGAGACACGGGGTGACGAACTCCTCCTTGATGGGGTGGCAGGCTCTGACCTCCTGTGGAGTCTCCAAGACATCGTTCTCCGCTTCAACGACAATGACGGCTACCGGAGTGTCTTGCTCGTCGGTCTGAGTTTCGATCGACACGACGACATGTTGGAGTGGTGGCTCAGTCTGGCTGGCTGCATCTTGATGGAGTTCCTCTTCCGCCTCGGTCTCATTTTCTTCGTGGAGTTCATCTTCGATCCGAACATCCAGGTTCTGAGGAAATGCCACTTCTGGGATCTGAGGCACAAGCTTCTCGACCTCCCGTGCCTTCGAGCCATCGAAAACCTTCTCGAAGGAATTCAAGTGTTCTTTGGCGGCACGAAGTCCTTCCTCCGAAGAGAGAACGAAGACCTGTTGATCGAACACGGTCTTCACATAAAGCACCTTCTCCTCTTGCCACGATCTGGTGACCTCGCGTCTTTGGTCCTGCTTCTTCATCAAATGATGGACCAACTTTCCCAATTGTTGGTCCGTCATGTTTTTGCTCCACTCGTCGACGTTCCCGATGATCCACTGCTGGGTCTTCTCCTCGAGGCTCTCCTTCCCGGAAACCACTGAAAGAAGGGAACAGTGAATAAAAAAAAACACGTACATAACTTTATGTGTTTCGTGCTCCGCCCGTTATGCCGATTGGTTGTGAATAGGGGGCAAAAAACGGAATAAAAAGGAGATGAGAGGGAGTGTGTTAATTGGAAAAAAGAAGGGAGAGCGAAAATAAGAAAGATAGAGAAAAAATGATTGGAGGAAAAGGAACGGACAAATTCTAGAGACTAGTTGGCAACCTTACAAGATATTGAAATCAAGAGTGAGTAGCACAAGATGACCTTCGGAGCCCAAGAACCTTGAGTCCTTGCCCCTTCTCTAACAAGCAAATTGCTCAAAAAGCTGAGCAATCAAATTGAATCTTGACCTCAAAGGAACAGGGAATTCACTAAGTATGTGGCTTTTCTGATTGAGCCCCTGAGACCGTCACAAGTACTCCATGAACCCGATACCCATTTCGAAACTAACCTTTCTCCACAATTGGAGTCACATCCGTCGGGCTCTGGCTCCGAGAACTGGAGCTCTGCTCTCCACCCAACGCCGGGCTGCTTTCCGAAGATGTTCCAGCTTGAATTCCATCTCCATAATCGGGATCTGCGAACTCTTCTGAAAAAATTTCAAGTAATACTCCTCGAATGAAGTTCCTTTAAAACTCACGCTTGATGGCGGCTTTCAAAGGGAGAGCATTGGCGACTGGGTAGTCATCCTTGGGCTCCTCTGAAAATGATCCATTGAAAGTGTGAGTATTCGGAAACTTGTTCACTTACGCTTGATTGGGTGTGGGTTGGAGGATCCGCTGGTGCTCGGCTGGTTCGCTTGGACTTCAGCTTCTTCCTCGACGTCCAGGAAGTCGAGCAGATCGAAATCCTCATCATCAATTTCGATCGGGTCGTCTCTGGTGCCGGCGGGAACATGGATCTCCCCAACAAACTGGGAAGTGTCCACGTTCTCGGTTTGGATTTTTCTAAAAATCTTCATGACTTCAGCGCTGAAAATTGCAGAATGTAATTATGTTCATGAAGGGTGATTTTGAGAAAGAAACGAATGCGATACGAATGCCCTCTTGGTTCGAGATACAAAAAAAAGTGAATACACGATGAAATGGAATAGAGTGGAGAGAGATAGAGAGAAGAGAACGAGCAACAAAAAAAAGGACATGGGAGAATATGGAAAAGAGAGAAACGATTGAATATTCCTTTTTGTTTTATGAGCGTTTTGATTTTAGCGAAATTTATAACAAAAAGATGAGACGGGACAGAGCTCGAAAAAAAAGAAAAATAGAGAGGTCCCAAAATGAAGGCGAAGAAAATGGGATTGGTGGCGATTAGGAGGGGATAGAATCTTCTCGAATTCTGGTCAGTGGTTCACTGAATGGTCATGAGATTTTGAAATGTTGGGGGGAGGGCGGCGCGAATTCAAATTCAAATTCAAATTTTCGATGAATCACCGAGTTAGTTCAAACGCTAGGAGAGTCGAGATTTTGGTTATTGAACATTTAAGATGGGTGAAAACAGTGAAAAGTCGGAACCGTGCTCAAATATTGCGAAAACTTACGGTATCCTGATGTGGCGACCGAGTGATAGAACCTTGAAATCTAAGACACCAAAAACACGTGTGTCCACCTCGCCCAAAAATCTGCGACGATCCAAACGAAGGAGGGGGGAGAAGCGCACGCGGGGGGATGACGTATCTCCTGTATGTGTGGCACATCCATGACCCCTTCTTCCAAAAGTGATGAGTAAGAGTCGAAAATGGGCGGAGCTAAATGTGCTGGGAGATTGAGAGTGGATTTAGCTTGGGTTAGAGATGTGGAGAGCGAGGGAGAGCGAGGAAGAGGGTCAGATCACTAGTCGTTTATATAACTTACTTATACAAAGGTTCGTTCGGTCATGTTTGCTATCGTTTTCCACAATGAAAGTTGAACAAAATGCCACAACACAAAATCGAACCGGCGACCTAACTTCAGAAGCTTATAACTCGATTTCTGACAGTCGAAAGCAGCTTTCAACTAAATTGAAGAGACGTTTCGAAACCTCCTCTTTCCAATGCTACACATCCCATTCGGTTCTCAAAATTCCTTGAAAATGTACAAAGCTAGAACTTGACCAGCTTCGGTTTTGGAGGTCAAACCTGGAAAGCCGAAAAAGTGACCCTTCCGAGACATGTGGTCGGGAGGAAGGACAACTAGTCTAGCAAAACGCGTAGAAGGTTTTTTCTTGAAGAAGAACGTCGAACCCACATTAGACAGATTGCCGCCAACGGATTTTAGAGGAAGCTGCAAAAAGAAGGGAAGGGTTGGAAAATTTGCCTGGGCGTTTTCAGATGTGCTCACTTTTGGAAGGTACCAAGTTCAGCCTTCAAGATACACAATTTCAAACCTTGAAGACGTTCCCAGCCTGAAACCAAGAATCAAACTGTCACATGATTTCACAAGAATAGTTTTTAAATCAGGTGACATTCCTTGCTTCTGAAACCTAGGAAAACTTCTTCTTTCCGCGTTATCGAGACATCCAAAAAAAAAACGTCCACTCTCTCGAGGTTTTACAGTCTTCATACTATCTTGTTATCTTTTAATTGAATCTTCAGGAAGTTTCGAAAATGTTCCAACCAAGTTTCCCTCTCTATCACCTACTTTTCATCTATACTTTTTACGGTACCTCACCGGTTCATGTTACACTGTGAATCAAAAGACCAACAAACCGTTGTTCACAGTAATGAATAATCATGATGGCCACGTACACACTCATTTACACATCAGTCATCCACAATCATGTCCGGAATGAATGTTCCAGAAAAATCTCTCCCCACCCCGTGAGGCCTCAAAAAGAGTCGAGTGTAGATGTCTTTTCCCTTCATTTATACACTTTTCTTGTTTCCGCTGTTCTCGTCGTCCCCGTCGTCGCTTCGTTGTCCTGGTGGTGGGGAGGACGCGAAAATGAAGAAGAACAAGAGGAGGAGAAAAAAGCGAGGAAGAAGAAGACACGGGTCTGGGGCGATACAAGAACAGCAGAGTTATGGAGAACATTTTTTTGGAACATGAAGAAGAAGAAGAAGGAAAGAGGCGGAAAAAAGGGAACGGAGGGATTATGAGAGGAAGAATCGGATGAGTTAGAAGACTCATGAAGTAGTACTTTGTTGGAGCAGTGTTGAGTGGGACGCAGTTTTGGATGGAAAAACAGAAAGTCAGTGATAGTGATAGTCACAAGTTTTCAAAACTGAGAAAATCGTGGAGAACTCGGGACATGTTTAAACAGTCCACGAAGAGCCCGAAAAGCAAGTAGAGACATCTTGAGATCCAAGTTTTAGTCGTGTTCTCAATACTGGTATCTTCAAAACTATGGTCTCTGCCGGCTCTACCCAGTCCTAGTTCACAGCTTTGTTCAGAACAAAATGACCCAAGTTCTGAAACTTTTGAAACTTCCGAAAATCCTCATTACACCCAGTAACACGAATCTCATCACCTTCCCGACCCCCCGACAAAAACGAGGAAGAAATGTCAGATTGCAAGAGGAAAAAAAGAGCGCCATAAAACATGACGATGGGAATGGGTGCTCAATTATGGGAAACTCGTCGGAGGGGTGCGGAAGAGGAGCAGGGGAAATGGGAAACTTTGTAAAAAAACATCGTTGAGATTTTTGATGGGTTACTGTATGAGAACTAGGGAATAAGATTGTGAAACTCGGGTGGTGATGGGAGCAATAAACTGAACAGGAAACATCTGGAACCACAAGTGTTTCATACCTTGTTTTCTATCTAGACATAGCTTACACATGATCACTAAGTTTTCCTTATATGGAGTATTGGAACGTCCCAAAAATTGCTACAAAACTTTTTGTCTACGTGCCAAGAGCCAAAAAACAGCACAATCTTCAACAAGAAAAGTGTACATGTCGGAGGAAAAGAACCAGAACAACCGAACTGACAATTAGCTGAAATTTAACGTTTCAGCGAGCATAGCCGAAAGAAGGATGAAAAATGATGATTACGGGTTATTATAAAAGATTGGAAATGTTGTGATGCGTAGATAGAGATATCGACAAAAAGTGTGCAGTCTTCCAGGTCATGTGACGTCCCCAACACGTTCAATGCTCAAACCCCCGATTTGTGGCTAGATGGATACAATATCTCTCAGAATTTTTTATCAAGTCAGAACATTTTAACGAGAAAAGTGGCACGAAAAACGTGCAATCAGTTCGAATGGAAACAAATGCAACACTATGGGGACACAAAACTCCCTGCAATTTCTAGATAAACAGATGGGAATTGTAACAAACAGAGCAACCGGGGGTGAAACGAAAAGTAACCGACACTGAAAAGAGAAGGAGAAGACATTTTTGTGTTAGGGGTACTACATACTTCACAGCTGTGTGTACTTATCATGGGTCATGATGAACACGAATAGGGGCATTGGTTTCTGAGGTCATGGTGAAAAAGAGGTCATGGTATGACTGGCAATGTGTTGGATCCAAAATAGTGACAGCCTTGATGGGACATATTTTAGGCACTTTGGGGAAAGTGTTGAATGACCTTGAGAGATCAAGCCCTCAAAATTGTTTTTAACAAGCGTTAACGTGTTCTAGGTTTAAGTCCGGGTCCTAAAATTCAACGAACGACTTTTGACGATTCGAAAGTTTAGAATTCGAAATCACTAGTTGTGTGCATTGGAACTTCTGTTTTTTGTTTTGATTTTTTCTTTGGTACAACCTGTGGGAAATGTTCGCTGAGACATGAGAAACTGGGACCATGAGAAACTTTCAGACTGAACCAAAAAAAATTCAGCATCCAGTTCACTGAAACAACCATTTCTGCTTTTACTATCCCGATGTTTCCCACGAACATTTTGTTTCGATTTCTCTGAAACTGAATTTTGCACGAAAACCTTGTTCCCATCTCCTTTCTTTCTTCTGCCGCTGTGTAAAAGAGATGTTCTCACAATTGTGTTCACACAACGCAACACAAACTGGCGCGCGCCGGAAACCTTTTTAACCGTAGAAGACGTCAAACTTGGAGTTTTGCGAGAAACAAAACAAATAGATTATCTCCAGAAAATTCCCTATCTAATGGTATAGATTTCACTCAAAATGATGAAGGTTACATTATGAAAACAAACGTTCTCATAGCGAGGTCTCACAGGAATTCTATGATCTAATCAATACTTCCAACAAAATATGGCTCCTGTAAATTTCTTCCCAACATGCGACATTCCCAATGATCAAGAGTAAGCTTATAGAAATAAGGATTCCGACTTCCGAGTAATCAACCTTTGCCTCTTGACACATCTAATACCAACACCTTCCCCACAAGTCAAGAACATCCGAACAGTAGCCAGCTTGTACCTATGTAACCCGATACTCTGACAGTTCGTCAAGTATGACGTAATCGTTCATGTCCTCTCCCCTCGATTGACCTTTCCCCCTCCCAACAGACGCCTTCATGCTCACACCTGCAGCCTCTAGTTTATAAACATTCGCTTGTGAGGAGAAGAAAAAACGATAAAGTGTGTCGGAGGAAGAGAGGCACTCTCGCCCTCGTACATTATATGTACCTGTTGCTCGTTGGCCATCCGAAAAAATCGTATTGCGCAATTGGGGCGTCTGTTGAGTGATACATGCACGCTTATTAGATTGGGGATGGACCGGATTTATGAAAAGCGTAGAGTGATTAGGGTATAAGAATTCTGAAATCGGAAATCGGCAGTGAGACTTTTCAAACGGAAATCGGAAGATGAAAAAGTACCCAGAAGTCGGACTTTCTACAACCAAGAGGGACCACTACATCCGATGTAAAAAATCAGGACTTTTCTTTAGATCGAGGAAAATTGAGCATAGACTGTTAAGACTGCTCTACTCTGGTCTTCCTACTTTGAATCCTGAGAACAATATCAGGATTGATGAAAATATCGAAACGAGAACTCACTCAACCTAAAGTCTCTCCGCGAAACCATCAATTGTCTTCTCTTCCACCCATTACTCTCTTTCAAATCCTCGAAAAGAGCAAAAAACCAAAGTCGTATAGCAAAGCGAGAGTCGGTCAGAAACCACCAGACGACAAAAAAATGCAAATGCTTGAGGTGGATTTTTTTTTGTATTCAAGAAGATCAGCAAAAGGGGTATCGTGGGAAAACACATCGTACGGGTTGATACAGCACAAACTTTTGTATGCGGAGTTTTAGAGGAAGGGGGAAGAAAGGAAAACGGGGACCGAACAGAAGAGTTGTTGGAAAGTGAAAGTTCATAAATCGGAATCAAAAATTTCGGAGTCAAATAACAATCAGAATCTTCGAGAAAAATCTCAAAAAAACTTTTGGTCATTTTTTTGGGAGCAACTCGATAGCACAGTAAGAAAACCACTTGAATTGATTCATAAATTGTACTGAAATATTTTTATTAGCTCCATTTTATTAGGATTTTTAATGGTCTCTTGCATGGTATAGATGCCAATGTGGTTGGTTGCAAAACGAGACTTTTTTCTATAAGAGATTGAAAAAAAACGGAAAATGGAAGGGCTTTATTCCGGATGTCACAAAGGAAATTCTGAATAAAAAAGTAGAAATTGGGGCGGAAGTCGGAATTTCGTGCAACTGTCGGACCCCTAAAAGTTCTATTTGCAAACCGTCTCGTATTTAAAATTGTTTATTGATGTTGCAATCGTCGATTTTGGGGAAAAAATACATGTCTTCACGAAAGTCTTCTTGAAACCCAATACTATAATTCTTCGGTTTATTTATTACAGTTTAGAACTAAAAAACCCAAAACCGATACTTTGTGAAATGAGAAGGGAATGAACATTGAAATGAAATGATTGTTGTATACGCGAAGTTGATTGTGAGATTGATGACGCCAGTATCCATTAGTTCTTGTTGCGCTGCTCACATCATGATGACTGAAAATTTTCAAAATATTGTTCAACTCCGAAGACTCTCACACTCACCCTGCTCGCTCCAAGTTTCGCCATCCTTCGCTGCGGATCCACGACGAGCGTTACGACGGACTAAACGAGGCAGAACCTCCCTCTCGATAGCCTTTCTGGTTTTCTTCGCCTTCTTGGCAGCTGGCTCCTGGAGCTCCAGGTCTTCTTTTTTGATCTCCACTGGCGAGTTCCGACCGGATTTCAGCATCTTTATGATCCCCTGCACCGCCTCTTCCTCCTCCTTCGCCTTCTTCAAACCCTCGAAATCGTTGATGCCCCGCTTGTCAACGATCTTCTGCAGATTCTGGAGCATCCGAAGTCGTGGAGCATCGCGTTGTCTCTCGACCGAGTTTTGGAACCTCGGGTTCGGAACGATACCTGAAAGTTTTGCACATGGTTTTTAAGACCCTAATTTTTTGAACCTAACCAATATCCACCGCCGGGGTCTCGGAGATATTGGCAATTTGTTCAGCGTAATTTTCCATTTCGCACTTCAAAATCTCTGCTTGCTTTCTGGTTCTCTTCTGGTCCTTCATTATAACTGAAAAATCTATACAATCTTGGAAAGAAGAAACAGAAAAAAACAGGAGAAAAGAGAGCCCAAACCCCAAAACTTTTCGTTGCCTGGAAACGAATGAAAATTCAGATTCACATGAAAAGTTGTCTCTTTTAGGATCTCCTCTTGTCCTCTCTAGTTGAGTCTCCATTCTCTACGAACCTATTCTCAATAGAGCGTGTTTGCTTCTAGAAACAAAAAGCCCAAAAAATGATGAATTTTCTCCGAAATAATCGATACTTGACGGAAGAGACGACCAAAAAAGAATGAGGTTAGTGGAACGCTCAAGGTCAAAAAACGGAAATGAAGTTCAAAAAGTTGGAGTGAAATTAATGAATCATAAAAAGAGATGGTGCAGGTGTGACTATTTTTTCAAGAAAGGGAATTTAGGCTTTTTTTGGAATGAAGACAGATGTAAGGACACAAGATGGCAGATGGCCGTGAATGGGAGAAAAAGTGGAAACGTTCGAGAAAAAAAAATGCATTGAGGGATCGGGGGTTTTAGATGTAGAGTTGCGGAGATATTGGGATTCTGAGGGATTCTAGATTCGAAATTACGGAATTTTAAGGAGGAGTTTTTTTCGAAATTGCGAAAAAGTACTTCGATCGTTAATTTGCAGTTGAAAAGACTACAAAACTTTTAATCGTTCCGGGTATGGAACAGAATTTTGGAAATTGCGCTACTAAGATCTGGGCTCATTTCTGCGCTCACGGATACCAAAGCTATATCTCGACATCTAGACAAGTTTAGGCCAGTATATATCCCTTACTTCTACGTGGAAGTCTCAAATTTTTTGTGTCTAGTTTATGATTATTGCTTTCACAATGCTATCTGAATATCACGATATCTATTAGCATCTAATTCTTCTCTCACTCATATCTCCCACTCATATAGCCAATGATTTACAACCGCGTAACCCTATCTTCCGGTAATCGTCAAAGGAGACACCTCGTAAACATTTGTTTATACGATCTGAAGACACCAAAGAGAGGTGTGAAAGAGAGAACAAAATTGAAGAGAAAACCTCTGGATGAACCGAGTTCTCCATCTCATTCATGAAAACCCTCGTCAGGTAGATTTTCTGAACCTTCATTCTCCAATTCTCACTTTCCAGACAAAATATTAGAAAAAGAAACTCCAACTTGTCAACTATACACATTTCTAAATCAAGCACTCACACATTTTATTATCGTTTTTAATCTTGTTCAACCTTCGGGAATAGTATAGCTGGAGAAAGAGCAATTTGAACTTTTTTTCGGGGATATTCTCATTTTTAATCAGTTAAATGTCATGTGAAATGCCAAAGAAAATTGAAAAAGGGAATTATGGATTTCGGGTTCAAATTGAACAATCAAAGTGAGAAAGTTAAAGATTTATGAATCGAAAAGAGAAACAGATTATGGGTGTTGCAGAAAGTTCTAACTAGGGAAGGGTGTGAACGGGGATATAAAACTTCAGTATGTGATGGGTACCATTGGAAAGAGCATGTTTTGAAATGTATAGTGTCGTTTTCAAAAACTGCTGCCGACTTCTAGAAGTCGAGTTATGACCTTCTAAAGTTTGATTTTCTGCACGCGCAACAGATTTGGTAGCCTTAGGCCTGCAGAGAGCCAACTTCAGAAGATCATAACTCGACTTCTAGAAGTCGACAGCAGTTTCTGAAAACGCCATTATACGTTTCAGAAGGTGCTCTTTCCAATGGTACCCATCACATACTAAAATGGTATATCCCCGTTCACAACCTTCCCTAGTAAACGGAAATCACAATCCGAAGTGCGAGAGACGGAATTCCTGAGATACATTTGTACAGATCACTGTCAAACTATGGCTATCGAAATTCTTTGTGCTAGAAGTCAAGTGAGTTGAAGATCTTCCGACGTCTTCTGGAGACTCAAGGTTCAAAGTTTCCGATGGCGATAGCGTGTAGATTCCAGAATCTGGCGTCTTTGGCAAACCCAATCTATTTGAACTCGACATGATCGATTCTGAAACTTCCCCTCATCTTATTCATCAGCTTCAGATTCCCTGAAAAGAACAGAGCAACTTTCAAACTTTTTATCACCATTCCCAACCTCGTATGTATGCAAATTTTGACATTCCCATTCTCAAAGCAATAAAAAAACTGACCGATTTAATGATGGCCAAGGAGTGGTTGATTATTGACAAGCCGTTTGAATTAACCTTGAGGAGCAAACATGGGCGTTGAGTTTAGAGTAGAAGGCACCGGGACCGGGAGCGGAGATGAGAGACGTCATGGAAGTGGGGATTTCGGACGAGAAGAATTGAGTCTAAAAAACAGATAATAAGGATAAAAGGGATAGCCGGGCAACGGCAGACACATACAGTGGCGAGAAGTGGTTAGGGGTCACTTTGTTTGCGACTCATATAACTTTGCTCAACCTTGTTTGAAAGTCATAAACCTTTTCTGTAGTGGTCTATTCTAGCTGTAGTGTCCATAAAAATATGAAGACTCGATTCCTGGTCCCTCCCTCTGAGTACCTTCATACTGTGTGGGTGACTCCAAAATCACAAGACGAGAAAAGTATTCAAATGTACATTGAAAGCAGATGCTAATGTAGTCAATTATTTTGTATTCAGTGTATAACAATGGGTATCGTGAGAAAACAAACAGAGTGTTAAGAGTGTATAGAGTGTAGACACAAAAAATGTGTTGGAGTTTTATAGTTGATACGGATACTGTAGCAAGAAAGGGATGTTAGGACTTAAAAAACCAAAAATGCAAAGAGTTGAAACCAGCACAATAAGGTTATCAAGTTCAGATTATTGAACCGAAATACTGTAGATGAGATGCTCTTCAATAATGCCCGTCACTGTGATTCTTCTTGCTCTTCTTCTTTTTCTTCTTCTTGCTCACCTCCGAACCCATGGTATCAGATACCAATTCGATATCTGAAAGCTCATATAATAAGTACTTTAAATCTTCAGTTTCATGCGCTCACCACTATCCTCGTCGGCGTCATGACCTTGCTGTCCATAGCCTGTCTGCGCCACTCTCGATTTGGCACTTCTCACCGGATTGAAACGGGCTCCCGAAGAGTTGCGTTCGTGGAACTGTTGGACGGCTTTCTGCTTTTGAGCGAGGAGCATTTGTTGGTATTCTGGAAATTTCCTGAGTTAACAAAAACTGCACAAGTTGGTCAAAGGGTAGAGGTATCGAGTCTGACAAGATCGCTGCTATGAAATCCTGAGACCTCAAAAATCATAAGGCCTATGCCTTATACAGTTACTTGTGTGTGCCTCTAAGAGGGACCAGTCTAGAGCGGAAATTGAGTTGCGTTGCGGAAAACGGAATAAGGAAGCCGACACTGCTTAGGACCCCACGACCCTCCCCAAACTCACTCGTGCTGTGCTCCATATCCTTGCGTCTGGCGAACGGCACCACCTTTGCCACCTCGGCAATGTTCTTCGTCGTCTGGTCCAGAATCCAACCTCGTTCCTCCGGGTCGAGACGGTCTGAAATAAAGGGTTGGTGAATTTCCTATCGATCTGTATAAGTTTCATTCGATTCGAATCATTTTGAGGAAAGTTATGACCCAAAACTTATGAAGGCAGAATTCAGAACTCACTAATAAAATCATCCACATCCTTGATCTTCACTCCCAACTCTTGCATCACATCCGCGTAGAGTTGTTGTATCGGAACCTCATCCTCATCTTCAGAGCTCACTATCTCCTGCTTCACTTTCTTCGGGTCGGGGTCGAGCGTCAAAGAAGAGCAAGGGTAAGCAGAAGGCGACGACGACCCGTTATTCATGATGATGAACAACGGAAATGGAGAGAAAAACGAGCACTCGTCCTGTTTGCAGCGACAGCAGTCGAAAGTGGGCGGAGCCAAAAAATCGAAACACACGCGCACACAAGAGTGTATGTTTTATGCGACCCTCTTCCCCTTTTTTTTGCAGCGAGAGGCGAACATTTGATGTACTAGTGTAAGACGGAAGTGTCATAAGATGTAACCATTTATTAGCATATATAGATCTGTTCTACATACATATGTAGAATGAGAGGTGGGAAATGAGGAGAAATTGCACAATTTTTAGTAAAGGTATGATGAAATACAATTATTAATAAGGATCTAGTGAAAGTCTACGAAGACTGCTTGAAGGCGAAGCAAGTGGTTCCGTCCTTCTCGGTCTCACAATAGAGTTCGGTGTTGACGATGTACGAGAAGGTTCCCTTCGAGCAGATGACGTCGACGTGTCCTCCGATCGCGTCGGCCGCGGCCGATTGGATTTGGCGTTTGGCGACGGCCGTGGACTCGTTGATGTTCTGGAAATTTTTGAGAGGTACTTTGAGGAAGAGGAGGTGAAGAGATTTATGGGTCTGGAGATACTATAGGGTATCTTAAAGAAGTTTGTTCACAAAAGGGACCTAAAAAAGATCAGTTCATCATTCAGTTTAACTAGGGAATGTTGTGAACGGGGATGGTGACACTTCAGTATGTAATGGGTACCATTGGAAAGAGCTGGTCTCGAAACTTTCAAAAACTGCTCTCGACCTCCATTAGGAAAGTATGAGTTTCTCAAATTTGCTATCTCCTCGGAAAAGACTTTTCGCGGGAATTCAAAGTCACGGGAAGTTTGTCATCTGTGAACTCGCATCACGAGTTTCCAGTCCAGAAATTCGTCTCCACTGGAACCGTTGATTTTTTTTTTGATTTCTCTTTCGAAAAGTTTTAATTCTTTTCTTTCAGCGAACCGATAAGAATCTAGACTTCAAAACATTCCAAACTTTTTTCTTAACGTTTTTCTATGAATCGTCTGAAAAAGCGGTCATGGTTTCTTGAACCTAATTCAAGTCAATTTTCCGACTATCGCTTTTCACGCAAACAGTTTTTCTTTTCTCAAACTGGAAATGAAGTAATAGACATGAAAACGAAGAGGTTTGACCTAGAAAATTTTCGGAACCCGAGAAACGAAAAACGAGGGGTTTGCAAAACTTGTGATGTTGGAATAAGCCAACATTGTTTTTTTTTTGTGGTTGGCATTATTAATGGCTCTATATTTGATATATCTGAATCTAGAACCTCGAATTACTACGCAAAACACGAGTTTCTATAAACTCACAGCAATAATAATAGCCTTCAAGTCCTCGGAGTTGCACTTTGGATCGAAAACAGTCTCCTCGTCTCTCTTGACACGAGCGACATATCCCTCGGTCTGGTCAACTCCAGTGTCCTCCATGTCGTTCATGATGTGTCTCTTGTGTGGGGCGGCGTATCCTTGTGGTGGCGACACAATTGGTTGCGGAGCAGCTTGAGCGGCGAACGGTTGTGGTTGGGCAGCGAATGGAGCTGGCGCGGCGGCGAACGGTTGTGGTTGAGCTGCGTAGGAGGATCCGAACGAAGCTGGAGCAGCTGGTTGGTAGGATGGTTGAGCTGAAAACGTTTGATTGTAATCTTGGGTTCAATAGAGGTATTAGCAACTTTCGCAACCCAAAAACCATTTCAAAACACTCACGCTGATAAAGTGGCTGTTGTGGGTAGGATCCTCCTCCAGCGGCGAATGTCGGTGCAGAGTAGGCTCTCGCGTATCCACCTCCGCCACCTCCACATGGAGATGGTGGCGGTGGTGGAGGACACGCTGGTGGTGCCGAGCATCCACAAGCGGCTCCACCGCCTCCTCCGAAGAAGAAGGCCTGAAAAAAGGGAAATTGTGTTGGTTTTGTGGCTGTTGTGTAACCTGGTAAAGTCTACCTGTATTCATTATGATTTGATAACTGGGCCAAAAATCGTAGACAAATATGATTCCGTGGGAAATTTCAACAGACACTCAAAAGAGCAACTTTTCAAAACTCGAGTTCGAAAATTTTCAAAGTGTGAGAACTTGGAATCCACTTTCCAGTCTTGATAGAAAAACTGACATTTTAAAGGATCATAGAGTATATCTCATTCATAGTTTGCGCGAGTTTATTTTAGCAATTGGTAGGACAAATCAGAATCGAAATCGGAAGATCCCTTTTTTGATCTACCAGTGCTAAACAATGTGCACCGATGATTACGGTAGAGTAGTAACAAATGGTACCAAAATGGTACCAGTGAACAGTTTTTCCCGCGTTTTGTTAGCACGGGTAGATCAAAACTCTGACCTTTGAGTGTTTAGTTCGTTTTAGGCTATCAGAGACTAAATGTGAATGTTCGAAGCGTTAGGAACAGTAGTATACTCAACACAAAATAGCTTATCAAAATCACAGAAAAATGTTCACGAAATCGAAAAAGTATCTCAAGGAATAACTATTAACTTTTGATAACAACCCAAACATCATTCAAAATCAGAAAAACCACCAAAAAGGCAACACCAGAAAATGAACATACCTGCGATGTAGCAAAACTAACAGCCAACAAAACCGTGGTTCTCATCATGATCCTCGATTCCAATCCAAGGAGATCCAAAAGAATGAAATGGACAATTTATAGCAGAGGTGTGTTATATCCCCCCCTCGGTATCATCATCGTCCTCATACCCCGCCTTGTTGCGACGAAACGGGTTTTTTTTGTGGAGACATCAGATGGTAGAAAAAGAGGAAGCTTCGTGGATGGTGGACGGGATCGGATTTTTTTTGGTCATTTGTTGTGAGACGAGAAACATGCCTTCGACATTAGCATGTCACACCTTGGCGACAACAATAGAATACGAAATTAGACGGCGAACAAGGAACTTTTCCCCGCCGCTCTTTCTAATCTCATCCCACCACTTTGAATTTCCAATTAAAGTTCCTCTCTAATCGGAAACACTCCATTATCACTCTTGCTTCTCTCTCTCGCATCAATCAAAAGAAGATCGGATTGTATTGCGTAAGGCTTTTTGCTGCTGCGGCCGGCAGATTGGATGTATTGGATATGTTGGGTTGATGACGGGCGGGAAGAAGAAGAATAACGAGATTTCGATATCTCCATGTATGTGAGAAAGCGCAATGCTTGCCGTGTAAGCAGTTCAGCGGATGATGGCATTTGAGGATCGAGGATTGGGGGAAATGATCTGGAGAGGAGGGAAACCTCTTGGTGGTCAAGGATCCATTTAGATGGATGAGTTGTAACTTGACTTGAGTTAAGCCGATTTCTAGGAAGTTGTTTCTGATGATGCCTGCATTTTTTTTTTGCGATATTCCAATGATGACATATTTTGAGATCAAGCTGCACTGGAACACGCTTACTATTAGAAGGACTCAGGGGTCTGTTTGCAAATTTTGGTCATGGGTTGAGGAAAGTCGGATTTATGGATCTTGGCTTGAACAAAGTGGACCTGGTCACATCCCATCACTTTTCGGTTATGTATGGATAGGGATTCATCAGTTGTAGCAATTTCCAACCAGTTCAAACTGTGTGGGATTTCGGTGTCTAACTCGGAGTCTGCATATCTTAAGAACTGAACAGATTCATAAACTAACTTTTCAGATTCGAAGTTTGAAATTTGAGTGAGTTCCGACTTGGAATTGCAGGCGGCACCTGCGGACTATCAGCGTCATTGACATCTGCTCTTTATCCAAAACTAATTACACACATCACACAAAAATCTCCACTTCATATTCACTCATCCTTGACAACAACTTCTCCTCTAATTTGAACTGGTCAGATTAAATCTTCTAGGTTTTCGGGTGACTATCCATAGTGAACAAGAACGTTAGTGAAACTTCTCATCTCTACACTCAACAGTTGCAATTATGAACATGGACATTATCTAGTCAAAGATCTTGGTTTTCAGAAGTCTCTATTAAAGAAAATTATCTATCCTAGAACGATGACCGATTGAGGAAGTGTGGATTCCAATCTGTGGAAGATTCAAAACCCTATTCAGAGTAGTTGTTCGGAGTTTGATTTCAAGCCATCCGTTGCAATCTCGTAATATCCTTATCGCCCCCTTACACAATGTTTTTTCGGAGGTGTGTTTGTATTGATAAAAAAGCAATACAAAAAACTTGTTCAGAATTCGGGAGACGTTTGTTTGGCGGGATGAAAAAATCGCGTACGGATGGATAGATTGCATAATGTTTATAGAACGATCGAGATGAATATGCCCCATGTGGACTAAAAACTCCCTGGATTTCTTGAAAATGTATCATCAAATATTGCTGCCAGAATCTGACCAAGATCTGGGTCTGATTTTACGACCAACGTTTGATTGAGAATTTCTGAAATTTTATGTGTCATCATCTGCTCAAGTTCTGATAATTCCGAGTGGTCTGAGATCGTCAGAATTGCTAGAGCACACTTCTCAACTCGAAAACCTCAACATTCATTCTTTGAATTTTCAAACCCCCGATCACCTGAACTTCTCCTGAAAATATGTTCAAAATTTCAAGTCTCCCCCACTCTCATAAAATCCTCAATTCCTTGAAACCTTTCTCCAGAAACCACCCACAAAGTGTAACACCATTCTACCTTCCATTTGCCAAAAGTTCACGGAGACCCATTACGTCTCTTCTGAAATGGGTCGTAAAGCCGCCGTACATACCCATTTCTGGTCATTGCAAATTTGTCCTCCTCCTCCTCCCCCTTTCACTCCTTCTTGTCTCTCCAATTTTCTGCGATTCAATCAAAAAATGCGAAAGCAGAAAGGACGTCCATGTCGTTCAGGACATCATGCACGACGACGACTTTTTATTCAGATTTTGGGCCAGACAGACACAAAGCAATAAACCACCCCACCGAGAAATTGCTTTTCGGCTCTTTTTCGGCGAGACATGTAATCAAGGAGATCGGATTTTGGGCTCTTTTTTTCGACAAAGACTTTTTGGAGTAGCAGAAGATTTATTCGAACATGGAAAGAGGGGACCAAAATTTTACGAATTGAAAAGTCAGAAACTTTTAGTGCTTTCTGTGTTGGAATCTTCTGATCGGAGTGAGAGCTCGACGCTGGAAGTGACGATTGTGGGCCGTGCGGGCTTTGGCTTTCTGGCGGACTGAAATTTGTGGATTCTACTCAAAATTCTGAACAAGTTGAACCAATGAACAGTTCTCTAGGATCTTTGGGAGCTGAGTTACGGTTTGAGTATTTTGAGTGAGAGAGAATGAGAGACGCAGACATTCTCGTCGTCTGCGTCTCTCATCCCTCCCACTCTCTATACTAACGTTTTAATGTGTTAAAGTTACGTTCTAGAACTGTGCACTTACATGTTCCCGCAGAATTGTAATCCCCAGTGTTTCCAGTGTAGGTCGCCGCAGCTGGCTGATAGCTTGGCACAGATCCAACAGCCTCACTATCGCTAGAAGTGTACCCGGATGGAGCTGGTGGTGGTGGAGCCGAGTAGGATGGCTTCTGAGCGTAGTCTGTCGGTGGAGATGGATACGTTGGTTTCACTGGATACGTTGGAGCAACTGGGTACTTCTTCGGAGCCACATAGGATGGAGTAGTTTGATAGGTTGGAGCCACGTAGGATGGAGTGGTCTCGTAGGATGGAGCGACATAGGACGGGGTGGTTTGATAGACCTGTGGGGCTGGGTAGGTCGGCGGTGGAGTCTGATAGGATGGGGTGGTTGGGTAGGCGTCGGGCACCGGATACCCGCATTGGACCAAGACGGCCAGAAGTGCGGAAGAGATGATAAGAGAACGCATTGTTGGTGATGAGAGTGTGTAGTGGGATGCTTTTATACCAGGGAGAATAGTTCAACTTTTGACCGAGTAAATCCACATAAAGAAAACCAAGAGAAAGACCATAGAGAAGAATGGGCTTTTCAACTCCTTATGGGTTATGGAATGACTTACTATAGTGTGTTTCTAGTTTTCTGTAGTGTAACTAACTGTCCGTAGAAGAAGTTCATAGTACTTTGTAGATCAATACAATATGGTTTCTTTATTCAAATTCTCGCTCTCCATTCTCCACTTTCTCTTCCTTGCCTTCACTTATTCTTGCGGGTTGATACTGTTTGCGATCCTTGACCCCGAAGAATGTCACTGTAGCCAAGAGACACAAACTGGTGAGAACCAGAATATGAACTTTTAATGGAGCATGTGTAGAGTAGAGCATGGTTAGAGAACCAGCAGCACTCTGAAACATATAAGGATTTTTGAACCGTTTTACCAAGATAGTGATCTACATACCTGATAGAACCTATAAACCGCGAACGCTTCAACTCTCTGACCTTCATCATAAATGTCGTTGAGAATCGTGTAGCATTGTTGATTGAAGATTGCGTCACCGAGACCCATGAGAAATCCGCAAATGACCACGAAAACGGGGCTGAACACAACACCGATTTTTTAAAAGTTGTAAGAAAAGGTTCACCTCGACGCGAAGTAGCTTGAGCCTTCCGTAGGTTTCAGCGGTGATTCATCGGGGAACGTCAGGAACATCAGTGTGAAACAGGTAATGTGAAGAATCGCCGATAATAGAACCATATATTTTCGTCCGATTTCACGTACTCGTGAGCCAAGAGCCGAGAGAAAGAAGCAACCTGAAGGAATTTGTCGGTGCTTGGTAGTTAAATTTATTAGTGTTCCACAAATTTTGATTGTATTTTGGCGTGCGCTTTATTGACGAGGGTAGGTCATCACTCGTAAATCAAACGGAGCTCAAAAGGATTGTTTGATCTCCCAGCTGCAAAAAAAGCTGGCGCAATATTTCACACCAAAGATGGAGATGGAACAGTTCAAATAGAGAAACATCATATTTTTCAAAATCGTACCACAAATATTGCCCAAGCCAACCGTGATCATCGCTACCACATTCAAATCTCTCGTATTCCCCAACGACTTTGTGAACGAAACTATTGTAGGGAAGACGGCAAAATAAAACGAAATTTCCATTCCGGTATAGATGAATGTGGCCAGCAAAAGGAGCAGGTTTCGATCGAATGAGATTTTGACGATTTCTCCTGAAAAAAACGTCCAATTCCCATTTAAAAAAAACGCTTTGGTCTCAAAATTACCAAGCTGCTTAAAATATGGCTTATTAGCTTTTTCAGCCTTGAACACAGGTTTCGGTAGAAAAGAGCCCACCAAAATAGAGACGATTGAGCAGGCTAGAAATGAGCCAACAATCAAGCGAATCTGCAAAACAAGAGATTCAAAACTTGGTATGACAAGTTTCTAGGTACCAAATCCATATCGAACCCGTTGCCACTCTGAAACCGGTACAAAACCAAAAGGTAGGCGCCTCCAAGTAGAGTTCTGAAATGATTCCAGACGTTTTGGTGCTCGAAACGGACTGACTCACGAAATCTGCGCCAGTCCCCATAAACTTGACGAGTTTCTATCCAAAGTGTGAGGTTCAGAGTTTTGAGATAAGTAGTCGAATTGGCCAGTCCACAGTACTAGAACCAAATTGAATGTGAGAGAAGAAAGAGATTCATTGAAAACCTACAAGATCCTCCAAACCCGGAAAACATTGCGGCAAAGTACAAAAACAGTTCATTCATCCACAGAAACGAGGCTTCGTAGATTGCATAACTGAATAGTCCAAAAACGATGGACCATTTTGGGCTGATGATTTCGACAATAGGAGTTGCGACAAAATGACCAAGTGTGAAGACCAAATAGCTCAGGAAACCACTGAAAAATGGATTGGTTTTGGGTAGTGCTAATGCGCTCTATTGGATACATATCGATCTGCGAAATGGGGGGTTAATTGGAGGTGCAATCTGATCAAGAGCATTAGAGCGCGTTACTAAAAATTTTTAAATCAAAAGTCAAAAATCCTACCTATAATACCCGGCATGCCTATCGATACCCTTTTCATCTGCCACACTGTCAATGAAAGTTTGCGATAAGGCCGCTGAAAAATTATCAATAGAGCGTACTTACTTACACGTAAAACTTTACTCAAAGTGCTCAACGCAAAACCATTGAAAAAGAAAACCGCCGCCAGTTGATAGATGTTTCGCGTCGGCTGTTCACCCATTATTAGTTAGTTCGAATGAAACAGATAGCGAAGGAAACTTGCGGGAGGTAATTCGATTAGTGTCACGATCAGTCGACTACAAAACACGCATATGATACTTTTTTGTAGTGGTGGTGTTCATCAAAACAGTGTATGACGCAAAAGTTCAAAAGTTCATTTTTCGTGTCACAAGCTTGTAAATAGAAAAAAGAAAATTGAGTTATCAAATGAATGAGAACATGAGAAATCCAAGATTTCGCTATTGCTTCTTCTGCTGGAATCTTCTGATCGGTTGAAGTGGCGCCCGACGGTGCGCTTTGCGATTCTGGACGGTCCGGGCTTTGGCTCGCTTGCGGACTGAAAGTTGACAATTAGCTAAACTTCTCAGAATCTGGGTCAAGCTGAAGTCATCTCCACAAATTCAGAATATGCATCAAAAATAGGCAAAATGCGTATTTAAATCGAGTTATAACCTCGTGAAGTTGTTACTACATACGATTGAAACCTTGTTGACCATGGAAACAACTTTGCGAGGTTATAACCTAATTCACGTGAGCATTTTTCCAACTTTTGTTTCACATTCTAAATCTGTACGGTTAATTTCACCTTGACCTAGATTATAAGGAAATGAGGATTCTCTTTATAAGATCCACACTTCTTACATTCAGCTGCCGCGGAGCCTCCTTCGGCGAAAAATCCCGATTCCTCTTCTTCAACAGCGACAACCGGAACTGCAGAGTAAACTGGCGCTGATGGATATGCTGGTGGCACTGCATACGTCTTGGGCAGTGGGTACGATGGAATCGGGTATCCGCATTGAGCCAAGACGATCAGAAGGGCAGATAAGATGATTAGACAACGCATGGTTTCTTGGAGAGAATCGGTTGATGATTTTAGACCAAACTTTTGTGTTCCTTTTATACCCTCAAAAGTTCAAAACTTCGACCTGCTGACACCAAAGCATGAAATCGTAAACTTTATGGGAACTATTCGTTTCAGCTACTGGAAATGGAAATTGAGAAATCAACTTTTTGCCTGCAAAATTCAATTTCAGGATCGTTGATTTCACAAGTTCAACATAAAGTTGAACGATTCCTGGTCATTTCTTGCCTCGGTTCAAACTGAGGGCGTTCCCCTTATTGCCTTAACGACCCATTTTTTCTATTTATGTTTTGGTGCGAACTGGTCAAAGTTGAACTTGTCGGAGGGGTATAAAAGAGAGATGGAAATCAGGAGGAATCATCATCCGATCTTCTTCATCTCAAGTGTACCATGCGTTCTTTCATCCTCTTCTCTGCTCTTCTGGTCGTCGTGGCTCAATGTGGATACCCGATTCCTGAATATGCGAAACCTCCGACTTACCCAATTCCACCAGCATATCCTCATATTCCAACGTACCCTGCTCCTGTTCCTGTTGCTCTTCCTACTGTCGTTGCGGAGGAATCAGAAGAGTCTGGATTCTTTGAAGAGGGAGGTCACGCGGCTTCTGGATGTGAGAGTTTCAAAATTGACTCTCTAATAGTAATCGTTTTCAGTCCGCAAACGTGCCAAGGCTCGTACCGCGCATAACCGCAAGTTCCAACGTCGCCCTCTCGTACCAATCAGAAGATTCAAGTTGAAGAAGCAATAGGTCAACTTTTGAAGACTTGAAACCAGAACTATGCAATTATCTGTCATGCTTTCACTGCTATAGTTTTAATCGAGACGCAATGAAATTTTGGAATGTTCGATATGTTTATTTACAAGACAAGATTAAGGAGATGCAAAAAGAATTCGATGGGTTTTGATCATTAGACAACCGGAACTTCTGGAAGGTGAACTGGTGGAACAACTCCTCCTTGAAGGCTTACGGCCAGTTGAGAAGCGATGAAGAGGATGGTGTCAACCTCCTGAAAACGAGAAAGAATAAGAGAAGAGGAATGGAAAACTGACGATTGGGGATTGCTGTTTGAGTGCAACCATAGCTTGAGTCTGTTGTTCGATGGTTTGATTCTTGTTGATAATTTCAGTGATCTCATCTAACATGTTTTGCTCACCAACGACAACGACGACTTTCGATGAACACATGACTGAAACTTTTCAGAATTAGAAGGATACTGTAGAAATAGAACTGATTGAGAACTGATGGTTAACCTGGCATCATGTCTGTCTTTTATACAGAAAAAAACGAGTGAGATCTTTGTCAGAATAAAAACTTTTCGAAAATATCGGATTAAATTTCGAGCATTTTTCTATTCTCAAACTAGATACTTATTCAAAACAGATGGTCTACGAACACCAGACGGTCACTTACTATCATCATTTCACTATCACTCTTCAGCATTTGCGTGCAAATAGTTGACCAACTGGGAAACTCTCATACGTGATAACACTGAAAGTACGCTTTTCAGGTACATGTTGAACCTACATTGTGAAAGCCTTATTCTCTAAGATCCGTTGTGAAGCTCACGATGCTTTTTGAATGCATCCAGATATCTACAATAATCCTAGTCGTAGATCAAATCTGCAGACAAAAACATCAGATTTGCATAATCCGATTGCAAATTAGCGTTCCAGAAATCATAATGTTTATTATGTGAAACTATAAACATCTACAGTATATAAGCATCACAGACATTGACAGAAAGCATCTGATATCAATTTCTATATTTTTAACAAATTCTAAAAATTCATTTTTCAGTCATGTGTTCATCGAAAGTCGCCGTTGCTCTATTCGCTTCCCTTGCACTCGCATCAGCTCTTCCAAACCTCGGAGGAATTCTCGGAGGAGGAGATGATGGACAAGGAGGTCATCACGGAGGATTGGGAGGAGTACTCGGAGGAAATGGAGGAGTCGGAGGAATTCTCGGAAATCTTCTCGGAAACGGAGAGAACAATATTCTGAGCAATCTTCTCGGTTCTCTCGGGTCCACAGGAAACGGACTGCTCGGAGACATCACTGAAATTCCAGAAGAAGTTCTCGGTCAAGTGACTCACATTCTCCAATCAGGCCTTCCACTGCATCGAATCGTCTCTCAACTCGAGAAACTGCTTCCGGGAGTTGGTCTTGGAGTGAGTTGTTCGAATCTCCGATTGTTTTCATTTCCTTTTTCAGGGTCTTCTTCAACTTGTTCTTGAAATCGTCTCCAAACTTCTCACTCAAATTGCCAATGTCCTTTCTGGTCTTCCATCTGTCTTAGATGAGATCACTGAAATTATCAACAAGAATCAGACCATCGAACAGCAGACTCAAGCTATGGTTGCACTCAAACAGCAATCCCCAATCGTCAGTTTTCTATTTTCCTCTTCTCTTATTCTTTCTCGTTTTCAGGAGGTTGATACCATCCTTTTCATCGCTTCTCAACTGGCCGTAAGCCTTCAAGGAGGAGTCGTTCCACCAGTTCACCTTCCAGAAGTTCCGGTTGTCTAATGATCGAAAAACCATCGAATTCTTCTTGCATATAATCTTGTCTTGCAAATAAACATATCGAACATTCAAACATTTCATTGCGTCTTGATTACAATTTCAGCAGTGAAAACATGCCAGAAAATGAAATAGTTCTGGATTGAAGTCTGCAAAGTTGATCTATTGTTTCTTCAACTTGAATCTTCTGATTGGTACGAGAGGGCGACGTTGGAACTTGTGGTTATGGGCAGAGCGAGCCTTGGCACGTTTGCGGACTGAAAACAAATAATATAGACGAGTCAATTTTAAAACTCTTACATCCAGATGCCGCGTGACCTCCCTCTTCGAAGAATCCAGACTCTTCTGATTCCTCCGCAACGACAGTAGGAAGAGCAACAGGAACAGGGACTTGATAAGTTGGATAAGATGATGGAATCGGATAACATGGAGCAGTTGGATAATCGGGAATCGGGTATCCACATTGAGCCACGACGACCAGAAGAGCAGATAGAATCACGAAAGAGCGCATTGTTGAGTAGGAACGGAGCCGTTTTGATTGATGGTTTCTTCGTTTCCCATGGTTCTTAAATACTCTCCTTGAATGCATCGTTTCGACCAGTTCATACTGAAGCTGAATTCATAAAAGGCCATAAAATTTATGTTCCAATTCAGAAATTGAATGTAGAAAAGAAACTATGAAAATGTTCCAAATGTAATTCAGTTTAGTTTCTGGACCAGGTAACAAAAAAAGTTCCCTTATAGCGACGTTTAATGTGATAATAACTACCTTGCCATTCTCATCGGTTTCCTCTGTCTTCAACGACTACTAGAACAAGTCAGACTAACGGCTGTTTCAATGAACGCTTCTTAGTTAGAATCGGTCAGAGTTGAACTTTTTGAATGGGTATAAAAGAAAAGATGAAGTGAATGAAAAGTATAAACCTCCTCTCTACCAACACCAGCCAGCAATGCGTTCCATCGTTTTTATTTCTGCTCTTCTGGTCGTTGTGGCTCAATGTGGATACCCGATTCCTGAGTATCCAACTGCTCCATGTTATCCGATTCCATCTTCTTATCCAACTTATCCTGCTCCTGTTCCTGCTTCTCTTCCGGTTGTAGTTGCAGAGGAATCAGAAGAGTCTGGATTCTTTGAAGAGGGAGGTCACGCGGCATCTGGATGTAAGAGTTTCCAGATTGACTCGTCTATATTATTCATTTTCAGTCCGCAAACGTGCCAAGGCTCGCTCTGCCCATAACCGCAAGTTCCAACGTCGCCCTCTCGTACCAATCAGAAGATTCAAGTTGAAGAAGCAATAGATCATCTTTTGAAGACTTCAACGCAGAACTATTCCATTTTCTTTCATGCATTCACTGCTAAAGTTTCAATCAAGACGCAATGAAATTTTGGAATGTTCGATATGTTTATTTACAAGACAAGATTAAGGAGATGCAAAAAGAATTCGATGGGTTTTGATCATTAGACAACCGGAACTTCTGGAAGGTGAACTGGTGGAACAACTCCTCCTTGAAGGCTTACGGCCAGTTGAGAAGCGATGAAGAGGATGGTGTCAACCTCCTGAAAACGAGAAAGAATAAGAGAAGAGGAATGGAAAACTGACGATTGGGGATTGCTGTTTGAGTGCAACCATAGCTTGAGTCTGTTGTTCGATGGTTTGATTCTTGTTGATAATTTCAGTGATCTCATCTAAGACAGATGGAAGACCGGAAAGGACATTGGCAATTTGAGTGAGAAGTTTGGAGACGATTTCAAGAACAAGTTGAAGAAGACCCTGAAAAAGAAAATGAAAACAATCGGAGATTCGAACAACTCACTCCAAGACCAACTCCCGGAAGCAGTTTCTCGAGTTGAGAGACGATTCGATGCAGTGGAAGGCTTGATTGGAGAATGTGAGTCACTTGACCGAGAACTTCTTCTGGAATTTCAGTGATGTCTCCGAGTAGTCCGTTTCCAGTCGATCCGAGAGAACCGAGAAGATTGCTCAGAATATTGTTCTCTCCGTTTCCGAGAAGATTTCCGAGAATTCCTCCGACTCCTCCATTTCCTCCGAGTACTCCTCCCAATCCTCCGTGATGACCTCCTTGTCCATCATCTCCTCCTCCGAGAATTCCTCCGAGGTTTGGAAGAGCTGATGCGAGTACAAGGGAAGCGATCAGAGCAACGGCGACTTTCGATGAACACATGACTGAAAAATGAATTTTTAGAATTTGGTAAAAATATAGAAATTGATATCAGATACTTTCTGTGAATGTCTGTGATGCTTATATACTGTAGATGTTTATAGTTTCACATAATAAACATTATGATTTCTGGAACGCTAATTTGCAATCGGATTATGCAAATCTTATATTTTTTGTCTGCAGATTTGATCTACGACTAGGATTATTGTAGATATCTGGATGCATTCAAAAAGCATCGTGAGCTTCACAACGGATCTTAGAGAATAAGGCTTTCACAATGTAGGTTCAACATGTACCTGAAAAGCGTACTTTCAGTGTTATCACGGATGAGAGTTTCCCAGTTGGTCAACTATTTGCACGCAAATGCTAAAGAGTGAAAGTGAAATGATGATAGTAAGTGACCGTCTGGTGTTCGTAGATTTGAATAAGTATCTAGTTTGAAAATAGAAAAATGCTCGAAATTTAATCTGATATTTTCGAAATGTTCCATTCTGACAGAGATCTCGTTCGTTTTTTTCTGTATAAAAGACAGACTTGATGCCAGGTTAACCATCAGTTCTCAATCAGTTCTATTTCTACAGTATCCTTCTAATTCTGAAAAGTTTCAGTCATGTGTTCATCGAGAGTCGTCGTTGCTCTATTCGCTTCCCTTGCACTCGCATCAGCTCTTCCAAACCTCGGAGGAATTCTCGGAGGAGGACATGATGGACAAGGAGGTCATCACGGAGGATTGGGAGGAGTCCTCGGAGGAAATGGAGGAGTTGGCGGAATTCTCGGAAATCTTCTTGGAAACGGAGAGAACAGTATTCTGAGCAATCTTCTCGGTTCTCTCGGATCGACTGGAAACGGACTACTCGGAGACATCACTGAAATTCCAGAAGAAGTTCTCGGTCAAGTGACTCACATTCTCCAATCAAGCCTTCCACTGCATCGAATCGTCTCTCAACTCGAGAAACTGCTTCCGGGAGTTGGTCTTGGAGTGAGTTGTTCGAATCTCCGATTGTTTTCATTTTCTTTTTCAGGGTCTTCTTCAACTTGTTCTTGAAATTGTCTCCAAACTTCTCACTCAAATTGCCAATGTCCTTTCTGGTCTCCCATCTGTCTTAGATGAGATCACTGAAATTATCAACAAGAATCAGACCATCGAACAGCAGATTCAAGCTATGGTTGCACTCAAACAGCAATCCCCAATCGTCAGTTTTCCATTCCTCTTCTCTTATTCTTTCTCGTTTTCAGGAGGTTGATACCATCCTCTTCATCGCTTCCCAACTGGCCGTCAGTCTTCAAGGAGGAGTTGTTCCACCTGTTCACCTCCCAAAAGTTCCGGTTGTCTAATGATCGAAACCCATCGAATTCTTTTTGCATATAATCTTGTCTTGTAAATAAACATATCGAACATTCGAGACTTTATTCGGAATCGGAAAGAATTACAAATTTAAGTACACTATTTTGTATGAAAACTCATTGTTTCTTCTGCTGGAATCTTTTGATTGGTACGAGAGGGCGACGTTGGAACTTGCGATTCTGGGCGGCTTTGGCACGTTTGCGAACTGGAAGCAAAACTTTCAGAGGACGGTATTACAAAGAGAGCCTACAATCAGAAGTCGTTGAATCCTCCTCGTGGAAAAACGTTGATTCCTCTGATTCTTCTGCAACTGGAACGGAAGCAGGAAGAGAATCAGGCACGGAAGAATAAGTCGCAGCAGATGGATGCTTAATCGAAAGTGCGTAGGATGGTGGTGGTGTTGGATATTCAGGAATTGAGTCACCACATTGAACCTTCTCAAAGAGGTGATGTTTTTGTATGGCTTCCCTAATTCTTATATACTGTTTTCAAAAAATCGATTCCAACTTTGTTCATTTGGCACCAAAACAGAAGTCAATAAAAGAAACAGTCGTTCAGTTTTATAGGGTAATTTGTTCTAGCTAGGGAAAGAAAACGCCTTGTAAGAATGAAGTTAGGTACGTTTGAACGTATAGTTTTCTGCAAAGAGTAATGGGTTGTGCGTCCATGGAGTGTACAGAAATCACCCGATCATCATTTAGTAGAAGTTCAATGGGTTGTGTTCTGATGGATCTTCAGTGTGTCCGAAAATGGAAAATCATCATAGGAATGTTGGTGATTTGAGATTCTTTCAGATTCTTTGAGATCAGTTTCCGATTGTTTTGCAGAGTTATCGGATCTATGAATGAGTAATGTTCAAAGATCGGAATTTTCCGATTTCTGAGTTTTCGATCCTTTCTCTGATTGACATACCAATGTGGTCTCTAATTGGACATCTCTGTAGTCAACCATGCGAATTTCAACTCCCGTTCAAGATTTTGCAAAAGGTTTTGCCTGCACTACTTCGCTCGAAAAAACTGCTAATCAGATTCGACTAGTTCACGACTTGTTCATTATGGCATCCACCTGTCCTTTCTGTAAAATGGGAACCCTAGTTAAAAGTATAAGTCCTAATGAAATCTTAAAAAGATAGACTGGGGACAGAACAACACCGATCACAAAGAAATACCCTTTGTCATTCTGATCCGTCATTTTTTTTCATTAGTGAAGGGCTTTCATCATCCGTTATCGAGACTCTAGTTGATTACACTATACCAAAGAAAACTTTATTGTAGAAGAAGAAAAAGAAGCATGACATTTTGAAAGATTATTGAGTCAAATTCAAGATGAACATTTATTGCTTCTTCTGCTGGAATCGTCTGATTGGCTGAAGAGAACGACGTTGGAAGTGGCGGTTGTGAGCGGTACGGGCCTTGGCGCGCTTGCGGTCTGAAATTTTAATTTGTTAGACAAGTCATCTGAATCCAAATCGAGTGATCTTGATTCTGGATGAGATTCTTTGAAGTCAAGCTTGGAGTATCTGAAACTGAAACTCTCCATTCCTAAACTCACACTCCGAGGCAGAAGTGGTGGCGTCCGAACCCATCAAGTACTCTTGGTCACTTTCTGATAGAGTTGATGGTGGTGGCGGTGGAGGAGGGACGGTGTAAGCTGGCTGCTGTTGTGGGTACTCGGAAGGCTTGACGGTGGCCACTGGATACTTCTTTGGTTGAGCATACACCGATGGAGTAATTGGGTACAACGATGGTGGTGGAGTCGGATAGCTTGGAGTGGTAGGGTAGCTATCGGCTACCGGGTAGGCGGCGTGAACCAAGACGGCCAGAAGGGCGGAGGAGATGATCAGGGAGCGCATTGCTGGCATGGGAGATGACAGTGGTTGACTGGATGGAATCTAGAAGATTCGGGAATCCTATTTATACTCCTAGATTCGACTTTGACCATTTGAACATACCAGGGGAGTAGTAGAACAAAGTAGGAGTAATTCCGTTTTATGAGGTTTCCCTACTTGCAGAATGTAGAATGTGACCGGTACTTGTTACTGTGTTCTGATCACTATCGGTCACGTTCCAGGGTGTGCCCCGAGGAACTGAATTTGCAGAACCTATACTCTTGGTAGTATATTGGTTTTTGGTGATCTTGAAACTGATTAGAAACTTTGACGTCGGGAAAATCATAATCTGGGAATATAATATGGTGTTTTGAAAAAGTTGGAATACCGACATTCTAAAATTTTGGTGTCCCGAAAGTTCCCAACTTCCAACTTCCGACTTCCGAAATGCGAAAACCAACAGCCGGATATCGACATCAAGAAATGCGCTTCCAAAAATTGAGGTCTCAATTCTGACATCCGGAAATCGACATTTGGCGAATCATCATCCGAAAATCGACACCCAAAACGCAACATCCAAGAATCGAAATCCCAAAAATTGACAACCCGACAATGACAGCAAAAAATCGACATCTGGAAAATGACATCCGAAACTCGGAATAGGAAATCCAGCTTTCAACTTTCAACTTCAACATCCGTGTTTCGATCTCTTTGTTCCAATTCCAATTTCCGATCAACTCTGTTCTCTACGAGGAACCAAAGTCCTATTCCCATCACCCCCTCTCATCAGGAGTAACTAACACTCATTACTCTTAAACGATTTTGTAGTACTACCAGTTCTCCCAACGATCAGAAGTCGAAGCCACTCTTCAACAATCTTCCCACTGACTATAAAAGAGAGGGCTTCCCAGGTCAGAACATCACCCAGCATTCAATCTTCCAACAATGCGCTCCATCCTCATCTCCTCCGCCCTTCTGGTCGTCTTGGTTCAATGTGCCTACCCGGTGGCCGACACCTACCCAACCACTACAGGCTATCCAACTCCACCGCCATCGTATCCAGTGCCACCAAAGAAGTATCCAATGGCTCCAACCTATCCAACCAAGCCATCCTACCCATCTCAACCAGTCGACTATGCCCAAAAGCCATCCTACTCGGCTCCACCAGCTCCATCTCCATCGGCCTACACTTCCACTTCCTTCAACGACAATGAATCTGGATCGGATGCGGAGTACACCACCTACGCACCAACTTCTGAGTGTAGGTTTCCAGATTTCTGAATCTTGGATTCTATAATATTCGTTTTCAGACCGCAAACGTGCCAAAGCCCGTACCGCCCAGAACCGCAAATTCCAACGTCGTGCTCTTCAGCCAATCAGAAGATTCCAACAGAAGAAGCAATAAATGTTCATGGTCTTCTATGCCTTTCTACTTTTACATAGAATAAAGCTCTTCTCGGATTCTCAAAACTAAACAGTGTTGAAGTGAAAGATTTATTGAAGGGAGCAAAGTAGTCAAAAAGTAGGAAACATCGGGCAGTATGGTAAATTGGTGAAAAAAACATTGACGGGTTTATTGCCTGGCCTTCTTGTGGAACCGGAATCTTCTAATCGGTTGCAAATGACGACGTTGCTTGAATCGGCGGTTGACAGCGGTACGAGCGCGGGCGCGGGCGCGAGCCTTGGCCTTGGCGCGGCGGCGGTCTGAAAAACTTCACCAGGTTAAAGGTCCTAAAATCTCGGACTCACATCCTGACTGAGTTTGAGCTCCTCCTCCGGTAACCGAGTTATCCGACCCGGAGGTTGCTGGCGAATAAGTTCCATAGTTCAACGAGTTGCCTCCAACGATGCCTCCAGAAGACATCGATCCTCCGTAGGTGGGGCTAGATCCTCCTCCGCCATACTGGGAGCTCAACGATGGAGAGCTCACAACCTGAGAGTCTGTTGGTGGAGATGGTGGAGCTGGGGCGGCATCCACAGTAATCGAGGCATCATCCGAGGTGTATCCACTTGGCTTGGATGCTGGGGGTGGAGGAGCTGGTGGTGGGGCTCCGCCCATTTCTGGAGCAGCATGTCCTCCGTAGCTGTGCTTCGTGGCATAGGCGTTTGGAGCAGTTGGGTACGAGTTTTGTCTCGGGACCACGTAGGAGTCTGGAGCGGTGGGATAACTTCCTCCCCCATGGGCTGTGGCACCGATGAAGAAGGTAGTGAAGAGTATGAGGAATTTCATGTTTGAGAAGTTGATGGTTTCTCAAGGAATTCAAATAGAGTTTTATACCCGTTCCATGCCTATTGTCTTTTCTCACCTTTGACCACTTGGACGGAAAACCGGAAGGGGAGGAGCCCGGTTTTCACACATCGTAGATGGGAAGAGTAGCACCTTGAAACGACCTCCAGTTATTCTTTTCGGGAAAGATGACATTAGAAGAAGTGAGAGAAGAACAAACCAAATTGGGAGGATTGAGTTTTGGGAAGATACATTTGGAGAAGATTGTGGGATTTATGAAAATTACAGAGTTCGAGAATGGGGTACCTCGTGAGGTTCGGAATAGGGGTGCGGGTTGGAAAGTGTCAAGAATCAAGATTTTCGGGTTAGTTAGATCAGCAACGGGCTTGATGAAGTTGCAGTCTGGAAGATCAACGTCTGAGTTTGGTAGATCAAAGCTCGACAAGCCAGGAATTTAGTCATATTTTCAGGCAGGTAAAGCTACTGGGTCATCCTTTTTGGTTGTCCGATTTTCCCGGTTCCAATTTTTCAGATTTTCAGCTGTCTTTTTTGTCCCGTTTCCGTCTGTAGTTAAGCCTCATGCCCAGATGTTCTCACACTCTAGAAAATTCAGACCACGAATCAAACCATCACTCTTTGATTAGTCATCTTGCCGACATTCACTAACTTTTCAAAACCCCCAGAAACTTCTTGAAATTCTCGAAATGAATGAATGAACACTTGAGAGAGAAAAAAGAGGCACTTTTTCAGTTTCAAGAACGTAACACAAACAGAACACACGAATACTAAAAAAGTAACAAGCAAGGACATTCGGGGGGAAAATTTTGGTATTTCGGTGTGTGTGTGTGTGTGTCGGAGATGTGTATAGTTTGAACTCAAAATTTCAGGTGTTTGAGAACTGCTGTATGTACCAGAGATGAGCGGAAAACTGTCTTCCGTTTTTCGTACGTTTTTCTGTTCTGTTTTCCGTTTAATGTGTTGGTTTCCATTTCCCCTCTTCCGTCTTCCGTAACCTTGTTGAGTTTCTCGGCCATTAGGACTCCAGAACATTACCCAGTCAATGAAATCAACTCTTATAAAAAACCCCTGATCTCGGGTTTTGTAACAATTTCGTAAAATAAGGAAATCTTGGATTACACTGACACCTCCTTGACCATCAAGACATTATTATAAGAAAACAAGTCGGAATCCCGCGAAACTTTCCCTTGGTTGGATGCCGAATTCGTAATGCAAGCATTACGTAATAGTGGTCAGCTTCTGTTTTGACGATGGATGGTCAGCGGAGGAAGAAAAAGCGGAAGAAAAAGCGGAAGCAAATTGGTGGTCAAATTGTCTTCCGCATTTTGAGAGGGTGGAAATTTGGACAAGTAGATAGACGGACGTGTTAAAGTACTTCAAGAATCAGGACTGGCAGATATTCAGTCGGAAAGTCGAGAATTTGTCATCTGGAAATCCGGACATTTGGGCAATCTGGCATGAGAATAGACAGTTTCAGACCATTTCTACCAAACTTTCTCTGATTTTCACACCATACATCTAGCACTCGACTATTTTACAACTGACACCTTTCAAAGTTGATTTATTTAAAGGTCGTTTCTTATAAGGCATTCCTTACCCAATCATTACACCACTTTATATTATGTCAATCTATTCTTTTTCCAGGTCTTACACCCAACACATACAATTGTACACAATCAAATAGTCGATAAAACATGTTACGTTGAACAACGATTTTTGCATAGCGGGCCAGAAGACAGAAGAAAGGAGAGAAAAAGGATCCTCATTTTCTTTTGCTTCTGGGTGGATGACGCAATCCTGTTCTTTTCTCTTCACACTAGGTTAATGATCATGGAAAAATCGAAAGAGGAGATGGCTTATCATGTCCACAAATCGGAGTGGATAATATTAAGAGAAATGAGGTAGACGGAGGGAAGAAAAAAATGATGGAAGAAGGAGAGAAGGATGGGGATGGCATCGACAGTTTTACACAAATCATAGGCTGAAAGGTGGGTTCAAAAAAGTAGAGTGTATATAAGGAATGGGTAGGAGGAAGTCGGATATCGGGTTCGGCATCAGTTACAGTTTTTCCTCATTGGGTTTCATTCGTGTATGTCTTATTAGAGACATTGGGGGCTAAACTATCCCTTAACATTTCCAAAAACTGTTTGTCTTCCAGTAATTCCCTTCACCATGATGAAGACCGTGGTCCTTCTCGCCCTCTTCGGCTGCTCCAACGCCTTCCTCTTCTCTCTTCTCGGCCTCGGAGGAGGTGGCGGTGGCGGCGGATGCTGTGCACCAAAGCCAGCTTGCGGAGGAGGATGCGGCGGTGGAGGCGCCCCAGCCGGCGGAGGTTACGCTGTCGCTCCAGCCGGACCAGCGCCAGTCGCCTACGCTCCACCACCACCACCGCCACCACCACCAGCGCCAATCGGCGGAGGCGGCTACGCTGGAGCCGGTGGATTCGGAGGAGCTGGTGGATATGGAGGAGCTCAAGGAGCCGGAGGATCCTATCAAGCCTCGCCAGCCATCGGAGGAGGTGGATTCGGAGGACAGGGAGGATACGCTCAGGGAGGATCCGGAGGATTCGGTGGAGCTCAAGGAGGACAAGGAGGATATGCTGGAGCCGGACAAGGAGGCTTCGGAGGACAACAAGGCGGAGCCGGTGGATACGCTGGAGCTGGACAAGGGGGCTTCGGGGGAGCTCAAGGAGGACAAGGTGGATACGCTGGAGCCGGTCAAGCTGGAGGATTCGGAGGACAACAAGGAGGACAAGGAGGATACGCCGGAGCTGGACAAGGAGGAGCTGGAGGTTTCGGAGGATCGCAGGGAGGACAGGGTGGATACGCAGGAGCATCCCAAGGAGGATTCGGAGGATCCCAAGGAGGATCCGGAGGATACGCCGGAGCTGGACAGGGAGGATTCGGAGGAGCTCAGGGAGGACAAGGAGGATACGCTGGAGCCGGACAGGGAGGACAAGGAGGATTCGGAGGACAACAAGGTGGAGCCGGAGGATACGCCGGTGCTGGACAAGGAGGAGCCGGAGGATTCGGTGGAGCCCAAGGAGGACAGGGAGGATACGCCGGAGCATCCCAAGGAGGATTTGGAGGACAACAAGGTGGAGCCGGTGGATACGCTGGAGGAGCTCAAGGAGGTGCCGGAGGATTCGGAGGAGCCGCTCAAGGTGGAGCCGGATACCAACAAGGACCAGCAGCCGTGATCTCCGGAGGACAACAACAATACCAACAACAACAGATTGTCTCTGCTCCAGTCGCCGTCGCCGCTCCAGTCCAACAGCAACAGACCTACCAAGAGCAGGCTCCAGTTCAGAGCCAACAAGAGACCGTGCAGCAGCAGACTTTCGAGTCCGCTCCAGCTCAGACTCAGGTATGTTGCGAAAGAGTTTAACTAGAAACTGAACTCTTTTCATTTCAGGAGTACGGATCTCAAGCCACTGAGCAAGTCGTCGAGACTTCCGCCGCTGCTTCCAGCGGATACCGCAAGCATCTTTCCAAGGCTTAAACATCGTGTTTAAGTTTGTTTTCAAGATAGCTGAACTGTCTGTACATTCCTTTTCTCATCTCCGATTTTTGTTTCAATTAGGTTGAATTCTGGCAATTAAAGTTTTTTCTCAAGATGTTTACCAATTTTTCGGTATGTACAAACAACTCAAAATACAAACGACAAGTACTTGAAAGGGGACGGAATTCAGCCCTCCCCCCACGTGGAAAAGAAACAGTTTAAGGTCACTCTCTTTCTGTTGGGTTTAGAAACCGATGATCAACCTCCGGAAGTCTTTCCCCTCTTCTTGCCAAGTGGACATTTGGAAATTTCCGAGAAAAAAAAATAACTTCAAGTGGATTGCAGAAGGGCACGTGTGGAGGAATGTGAACTCAATAATCAGAGTACAGATTTTGGTTTAGATCTTTGAGTTTTTGGGAAAGGGGGGGGGGTGTATTCTTGGAATGGGTGAAACCAAAAAGTTGCAGGTTTTCGACTTCCATATGGAAAGATCCGACCTGTCTGTCTGGAAATGCAGATGTTCAGATTTCGACTACCAGAAAAACTCGATTGTCATAATGAGAAAAGTTCAGGAGATTTTCCGTCTGTCCAGATGCTTGAAGTTCTTTCACACGAAGGTCTACCTGTTTGTCCAGATTTCCATCCTCCGAATATGCGGAAGCTAATTTGACCACCAATTTGCTTCCGCGTTTTCCTCCGCTTTTTTCCCCACCATCCATCGTCAAAACAGAAACTGACCACTATTGCGTAATGCTTGCATTACGAATTCGCCATCCGACCAAGTGAAAGATTTGCGAGAAATCGGCTTGTTTTCTTATTGACATGTCTTGATGGCCAAGACTGTCCTATTTTTGCTCAAAGGTTTGAGATCCTCTGTCAACTTCCTAAGCGAAATAGAGGCCAAGAACATGGTGAATTTCATCGTTTTTACAAAAATCCAAAAAAAAAAGACTCCTTCGAGCAATTCAAGTCATCCGAACAGTGACATTCGTCGAGAAGGCGCTATTCCCCGTGTAGACTTGCTTGTTGCGGCTCACAAGTTCTGAATATTCACTTCAAATTCATCCCGCCAGTATTATTTCACTCACTGCTCAACGCATTGCGGTAGTCCGACACAATGTACATCAGCAAAAAGCTATCGATCGGAGGGTACAAACTGAAGAAGCTATAGATGATACCGGACTGAATGCTCATTTTCATATTTAGAAATGGGGCGGAGAGCACTGGGACGATGGGCACATGGAAGAGGACTGTTGGGACTGTGATTTGGCAGACGAGGGTTTTGAAGAACTGCTTCTGAAGACGTTGATGGGTCACGGAGAAGTGCTTGAGCTTCTCGACCATTTGAAAGTGCATGCTGGTACCACAGAAGATCATGACGATGTATTGGATGAGCTGAAGATGGGATTAGATAATTCCGAATTCGGAATAGAGCAAACTTACTAAAATGGAGACGGTTCCGCACCAGAATACAGCTGCGCTTTTTCTTAATTGCAATTGTCCTGGATTAGTCTCGCTGGGCTCCTGAAAGTTTATCATTTTCACTATACAGATCGCATTCGTTGCTTAGAACTAGAAAACTAAGCCTACAGTCAAGGTACACTGTAACTCACATAAGCCACAATGATCATGCCAGCCGTTTCGGTGATGTTCATATTGTATACGTTCAGCATCTCTTCTCTAAAACTCAAGAACAACTCGTTCAAAATCTCTCAGTTTCCTTTACCTTGTGTACTCCATAGAATACTCATCAAACTTTCCGCAGAAGAAACAGACGAAAATCCAAAGGGCACCGAAGATCAAGGCGTAGGTAACCCAGATACACATTTTCCAGCCCTTGAACAGCATCGAGGCTGTGTCTTGTCTAAAAATTGAATTTAGGATTTCTGGCTTTTGATTTTTTTTTTACAATCCTCGGTTCTCCTATTGGAAAGAAAAGCATGATCTGTGTAGTCTGTGGGATCATGTTATGAGTCCTGCCATTCAAAATCTTGAAATTTAATGTTTGAGAACTTCAGTGAAGATTGAGCACCCAGATCTTGCAAAACAACTGGGCACGTGGCAAAGAATTTTATGGCAGGACAAATCTTTTTCTAGCCAGGTGAAAATATGGGTTCCGAAAACTCACTTGTTCAAAATCAAGTACCGAAAGATGAATTGAACAGCGACAAACGAGATGAGAGCGGCATATAATCCTGCATACAAGGCCAAAAGGAAAGTCACAACTCCCTCGAATCCAGAAATCTCTTTGGCCAGACTAAAGTACACGAATGCCCCATTATAACTGTGCACAAACGGTCTCGCCAACATTTCCACAATCGAAAACGAGAGTCCAAGACAGGCGAAGATGATGATCATGCGCTTATAGGGACCCTGGATTTGTTTGGTCATCCAGCCGGTCAGGTAGATCAAAACTGAGTTTCCGAATAGTGTGGTAAGGAATCCGAGCTCCGCGATATTTCGGGAGAAGTCTTGAACGTACGGCATGTTGTAGCAGAAGCCAGAACAAAAATTGATAAGGAGAGTAGGCGATAGAGGAACGAAAAATTGACTACCATGTTTCCTGTTTTTCAATAGTTAGCTTGGTGTATCGGAAATTGAAAAACTGATTGATTCTATGGAACTGTTGACAACATTGTGCAATGTTACGGACCAAAAACTGATAAAAGTCTAGACAGTTGGAAAAAGGACAGGGAAGCAAGAAGTTTATATGTATTAGTGTACGTGGATTTGCAAAGAACCGATTTTAAATGGGTGATCCAGGGTCCAGGGTCCTTGTGCAATGGGGCGCGAACGTGTTTGGCGCAGTTTCTGACCTATTTTTGCTTTACCTAATCCTTGAACATCATAAACCTAAAATGAGACTCTAGACCATCATTTTTGATGTTGATAACTTCTGAAAATTAATCCCAAATACCCAATGATGTTCGATTCCATTCCAAACTTGTTCCCGGTTAATAACCACACACCCATCACAATCCCCAAAACATCAAAAACCCTCCCAAAATGTTCCAGATTAACCAGAAAACCCCTGAAACTCAAAACCACCAATCTCCCACATGCATCTGGACAGAATAAGAAAAGCGGATGAGACGAGGAAGATGAATTAGGATGAGTTTGTTTATATTTTCCTCCACCACTTCTTCCTTGGCTTCCTCTTTATCTTGCTTGCAGTTCCAACCACCCAGAATTCCGACTCTCAGAAGAGATGACACAAATTCAATTGAGGGTATTTTCAGATGAGACTCGAACTTTTCTAAAAATGTGTTCCTCTTCCTTCTCTTTTTTCGGTATGACCTCCAAAGAAGCTCATAAACTTTCGACCCTTCCCATATGACTCTTTTTGCTTCAGTTATTCTTCATGTCTTCCGTTGTGGAGAGCTCGAGGAGCCCCCCATACAACTCTCCTTCTAGTTTTACTTCTCTTTTTTTGTTAGTATGGAACACTCAGCCACCCTAGACATGAGAATTTCTCTAATTGAATATTCAACACTGGACACGGGACTCTTGCCCCTCACTCCTCTTCGCTATAGGATATACGGAGCATACGGGTTGTGCACACCTGATTGAGTTTCGACGACACAGAAGGAAAAGAGCAAAAAGTGTTTTTGTCATTTTTTCTTGCTATTTCGTTGATCTGGTTCTGCCGGTTTTGTAAGTCTTGCAGAACGGCGAGTTTCTTGAAAAAAAGGTGTTCCCAAGATCGAGAATCTTATGAGCTCATCGCATGGCTCATTTTCTAGCTCTTGATTCTGATGTTTTGTTGAAACCTCTAGATTGAGATTCTCTGGTGATTTCAAGATTGTGATTTTGGAAATATGGGGGTCTGAAGGATTCTAAAACTAAATCGTTGATATTCGGATCCTCAGAATCTCAGAATCGCAAAAACTCCTAATGTCATTATTCCAGACCATCAGGGGATCTGAAATTGTTCTATTTCTCCTTCTCTTAACTTTTTCTGATTACCGAAAAGCTCATGTCGAACTGAACGAGATACGAAGAATCACCTGAATTCTCAGTGATAGTTTTTTGGAGACCACATATTTTCAAGAAAAATGATTCATGTCGTTGCTGTTTTTCTTCGCCTGGAACTGATAATTGAAGACTCTGAGTTGATTTCTTGGCCGAGAGCTAAATATACAGTACCGTCCAATAAGATATAAGTTTGACCGTTTTCAGTGCAAAATGATCAACATTGAGCAGTTGAGAATGTATATTCCAATCACTCGATTTTCATAAAACTCAGTTAGCGTATCAAACAAATCTAGATCTACATTTTTGTAGTTGACAACTTGAGATTTTATCTAACAATAAAAAAGCGCGCTCGAAATTTTGGAGCAAATATTGAGGATGGATCTCGTTGCCAATATTCGCGAAACTCAATTTTTTGACCTTCATTTCCAGAATCCTAGTCGATATTTTTTGACTCCCCTCCCTTCCTCTTTATTATCTGTTCATCACTCCAATTCTTGTACTCACCCAACCGATCGATGACACGCCTCCTTTTCCAGTCACCCTTCGATGTATTCATTATCTTCCCATCTTCTCCTAATCCCCCCACCTAATCCAACAGACTGTAAGTGCAACCTGTCCCTTTCTCCTTCTTCGATTCTGCTTTTTTTTCATCACTCATTTTTTCCAATTTCCAAGAGTTGACAGGAAAACAATCTCTTTCCCCATCTCTTCATTAATTTCTTTCCCTTTTGATTCTCACTCTTATTACGTAGATGCTCGGTCGTTCTTCCACATCAATGCTCTTCTCTTTTCGAGATTAAAGAAAATAAAAAAATAGATGGCAAAGGTTTTTTCTGTTTTGTTTTTGTGTAATAGGTGTGAAGAATTGGAGCAGCCAGAAGGAATTCAAGAATTAAAGTTGCTCTCATTTTTTCCTCAGAGTCAAAAGGGAAAAAACGTTCGATTGCAGAAGAAGAGGAATTATTCATTTTTTTGAGTCACACTGGGAAGTTTTATTTTTTTCGCCGATATATGTATCTAATTGTAGGCTTCGGAAGGTCTGAAAACTTAAAAAATCTGTGTCTTGGATCAGATTGTGTGTGTTTTGAACCGATAATTGTCTTATTTGGATTATACTGAAAATATTCGATTTGGTGTGTCATGAGAGCCTCGACTTTACTGGTTGACTAGGTTAGAATTGAGACAAAAAAGAAAACCACCAATTTAGGTCTAGACACTGGGCGAAGTCACGATTCAAATTGAAGGGTTGCGATTTCTAGTTTTGTAGCAAAATGAATGGTTTGTCGTGTAAAAAAGGAAGACACATTGGAGACGGTGGAGTCTTACTTTAGATTCCGGATCGAAAAATACGATTGCTGGAATTCGAACTCCTTCAGAATAGAAGAAGCATCTATAACACTCATTCTTAACAGTACCGGCCAAAGAAGTTTTATACTAATTTTGCTCATTTTCCAATATTCTGCTTCTCTTGTGATCTTGTGGATAGGTCATGTATTGAAATCCTCAAAACATTTTTATGGGAATTTCTATCTCTATGATTTTTCGGACCGTTTGGATTTTCGGAAGCTCTGTATGGATTGAACTGTATGATCACAAAAAACTCTACGGGATCCGTGGCAACAGCGACCCATTGGTTCCCCTCTTGATTCACATTAGTCAGCTCACCACACTTTTTTGCAGATGACAAGTTGAGAATGTCTTATCCTAGTTTCCAGTATTCCAACAGTATATCCCATCGGAAGTGCGCGTGAACCCCTAGTGAGACGAGATCCATAATCTGTCAGGAGAACTCCCAAGGACTCGACCATTCTTTAGATTATCCACTCCGAGAATTCTTTGATTTCCATTTTGGCCTGCCTTTACATGACTCTTAACCTTTTTCCTCCTGTCATACACCAACCCAACCGAGTCCTTCTTGCTCCCAAAATACATATTTATGTTCCCTTCCCCCTCTACTCCCCCACGCACTTATTCTTCTTCCAAGTACATGGTTCCACTTGTTCCACCCATTACTCCCTTTCTCCTCTCTTTTCTTTCCCTATCGACATCATCCGGTCGCCCATCGATTCACGTCTTCTGATTCTGCTCCCCATGACTCCAGAAAATCAAGATTGTCCTCGGCTTCCTTCTGTCCACTTTCGCTTCCGTTTCCTTCCGGCCTTCCTGTCATCAATCTAGTATGAGAGGGGGGCAACCTTTCGCTCTGGAGGTCTTGAAGAGCTCCAAGTTTTCCGATTCAAAGAAAACTAGAAAAATTGGTTCATATTTACGATTGAAAATGGGAAAAATCTATCTATCTTAAATTTATTCTAGGAAGATGAATGAATACATTCTGGAATCGAAAATTTCAGACTTGCAGATTCTCGTGCAAAATCGAAGGATCTGCAAGAATCTCGAATTCCAAATTCTAGTTCCTCATTAGCCGACACATTTTGAGCAAAATCACGTATGGTCTAGGAAACATTATTGTTAGGAGAAGTATCGTTTGATAATGAGGTTTTCTCAGAAAAAATAGAGACTGAAATAGGAAAGAAATGTTTTGGGGTGAGGAAGAATGTTCCCTATTTTGGTGTTCATTTATTTTTGACTTGCTTCAAAGTCTGAAAATTGAATCATCTCATGAAGAGATGATGCTTGTAGATGTTGTTGGCGATCGAGAGAAAATTTTAAATTTCAGAATCTTGGAATCCGAAATCTTGGAATCTTGGAATCTCAGAAACTTGCAACCAGAGTTTCAAAATATCAGAATCTCCCAGAATCCGAAAATCTGAAAATCCAGATTCTCGAAACTCTAGGAGATTTGACCTCATGAATTTTTCAAACTCCGTCTGATCTTCCTATCTATTCCAGGTAAACGCTCTCCCATTTTCATTTCAAATCCCTTTTTTCAAAATTTTTCGAACAAAAAATCCATGACCTTTCCCTTGACCTCAATCCTTTCCAGCTCATCTCCCCTGCTCATCCATCCATTCACTCATTTTCTCACTTAACGAAGAAAAAAAGAGTCAAAAGTCATTTTGTTTCAAATCGAACATTCCCTCTTGACTGAAATCGCTCTACATGTTTGCTCTTCTCCATTTTTTTTTCAATGAGCCAGATTGACTGTGAAGATTGTGCTCCCCCCATCCATCCATCCATCTTGCCGCGCCTCCAGAGAATCCAATTTAATTGTATTTTCTGAAAAAGAGCTCCGAGCTTTTTCACATTTTTAACATAACAAGTGAGGGGGAGATACAATCGAGAAAGAGCAAACAATTTCAGATGTTTTCTTCCTCGATTTCTTTTTTTGAAATCCCGGAGCCCCACTGAAGAAAGTGCATGCATTTCTGCAAACTCCTTCTTTGAACTTTTACATCCTCTTCAATTTTTCCCCCGAAAATTGAATTTGGAAAATAAAAATTTTCCGGTTCTCCTCCACCCAAATATGTTTACCTCTAAACATCATCTCATTTTTTTTCGTCATTTTTTTGTTGTTAGAAAACTTCACTTTCTTTTTATAAGAAACATGTTTCAAAGTACAATAGTGGGTGGATATAGAGGTGGATTTTCACACATTTTTGAACATTGATCATTTTCAATCTTATTTTCAAAAAAATTGAAGGAAAATGTAAATGTTTCCTATTTTGAGATGTTGGGGGTAGGTGGAGCGGAAGGGACTAAACTTTGGAGTTGAGAACTTTTCTGGGCGGGAAACTCGAGAGAATTTTGGAAAAAAAGTCAAAGATCTTTTGAAAGTCGAGTCTAGTTCAATTAGGTCTTTGAAGACAAATTTATTTGTAAGATTTTTGAGATTCTTGAAACATGGAACATTGATCTTGAATTTTTGAGGGTTTTGAGAGGAGTCTATGGTTTCTAATGGATACTAGAAGATTCTGAAAAATTCTGAAGGACTCTGAAGGATTCTGGAGACTTCCAAAAAGTTATAAAAGATTCTGACGTATTCTGAGGGATTCCAAAATCATCCAAAGTTTCACGATTTTCACAGATTCTGCGCTCTGGAGAATTCTGGAAGATTCAGAAAGCTTCTAAGAGATTCTACAGGATTTTGAACTTTTGAAAGATTTTGAAGGCTGGAGGATTCTGAGAGATCGAAAAGTTCTGAGGGTTTCAAAGGATTCTGAGAGATTCCCAAGATTTTTGATGGATCTTGATTTTTCGCTATTTTTACCTCCAAATTCTGATATTTTATGATTCTGTAACTTCACAGATTTCCAGATTCCAGGGATTCTGGTAATCTAAAAAACAGTTTTTTTCTTTCTTCCTGATCAGCTCAAATGTTCCATCGATGATCCATTGATGCACTTTGACCCACGAATTTCCATGAACCTTATCCTTCTCGTGTTTAATTGCGCCTTCTTTCTAACATCACATCACGGACACCGTCTATTAGCCGTTGCCTATCGTCATTCTCTCTTCTTCCGGAGACAAGATACCTCATTATTTTGAAAAGATGCTTCAGTTTTTGAACTTCACCATTCATCTTTGAACCAATGTTTTCTTCGGATTCCGTGATTTTCATGAATGAAGTCCAAAAATATGAACCTAATTGGGAGAGCTCTAGATTTCAGAATTGTGGGATTTTGAGAACCGAACTTTTCTAGTCAGCGAGAATGCCTAAATCAATGAACCTCCTGATTCAAAAACATGTAGAACCACATGACTTCCAGGATTCTGAATTTTGAATGACTATGAATCTCAGTGTTGGCGGATGTTCAAATCTCGATCTAGACCTTCATTCAAAAACACCTATTTTGAGATACCCCTCCTCCTTCTTCCTCGGGTTCTGAGAATCCTTAAACAGTCGTGCTCCCCTCCTCTTCCCCTATAAGTGTCTTCAGCTAATAGATAATCCATTAGATTGCTCAGTGAACTCTCCGGAAATTACGAAGACGAGGAAATTACAATTTGTTAAGAGAATTTTTTAGTAACGTACATCCTGAATCACATGTTCCGAGACATGTTCTGATGTTTAGTGTCTCTTTTCGGTCATTCATGTCAGTCAGGCCAGTTAGGTCAGAATTGAGTTAATTTTCTAGTGAATCAAGAGGAAGGGCACATAAATAACGCGACAGGGGACTAGCTTATTTAAGTCAGATAATAGATCCAAGGATCCTGGGTTTCAGGTGCCGATGATTCCGAAGGATTTTATGATCTTATCGGAATTGTTTCAGTGTCACGTCGCCGTGTCCTTGAGTCAGAATCGAGGGTCTAAAATCAGGGATTTAGGATTCTAGAAGTTCTGAAGACATCAGAGCTATCCGTACTTTGAGATGTTTGACGGCGCAGGATCTTAGAGTCTTCGGAGATTCCATTCATTTTCCGGATCTTCAGAAGAAGGCTTTCAAAACTCTAGATTCTTCTGAATCTAATCTGAGAGTCTGAGAACCTTCGAACTCTGTAGAACTCCCCAGGTGCATAAAAAATACAGCAACGTTCCAGAGCTTTTGAGATACCAAGCATTCAAAAATAGTTTTTCTATCAAAGACTGAAAACATCCAAAAACTGTCTCATTTTGAAAATCCAAAACCACATCCCTGTTCCAAATCCATGTCCTCAAGAAGTGTCGCAACCTTCCATGTCTCATTTTCCCTGAAACATTGACATCACCACCCGCCTCCTTTCCAGAAGGTGTCACTTGCAACCTTTCTCCAACTTTCTCCCCCCATACTTTGTTCCAAATGCATACATCCAAAACTCGAAAATAAATAAACAAGCAGGCGGGACACACAAAAAAAAACACCAGTCAATGTGAAACCTCTTCTTTTTCACTTGTTCCTTACCCTCAAATCTCTCATGTTTGTAATATGAGCCTGTCATCTTCTTCTTCTTGGTTTTTCGTGGTCCCTCGCGTTCTCAAAGGTTTTGATTTTTTCCATGAGTTTCGACTGAAGATTATGGGGTCTTTTTTGTCTTTTTTGAGTACCTCAGAACTCAGCTCATGTTCAGAGGGGTCAGAACACAAGTCGGCCAGTTTTTTTGTCATGATACAGGATATGTGTGACGAGAACGAACGTCTTCTTATCTTCTTCTAATCCCCTAGCATTTTTTTTTCCGGAACACCCATGATGAGGGAGTGTTATGACTGATGACAGATGTTATCATAACACGATCGAGGTGGTCGAAAAAAAATTTTTTTTTCCTCTTTTTTATGTGGGCACTGTTCTTCTTCTAATGAGGTTTCTCTTGAACTTTTTTGTTTTCAGATGAGATTTTTTTCACTTTTCGAAACGTAGCGTTTTCTCCAAATCAGAAGCCCCAAAACGAACGTCGTTCGAGAAACGAGCAGTCAGTATGGGAAGCTATAATTTCAGCAAAACAATTGTAGATTTTCTGTTTTGACTAGACAGTGATCCTTGGGTAGTAATGGTGACTGTGAGTAAATGTAGCTATTTGCAGAATCTGAAAAAAAAATTGTCTGAAAATCGAAGGTCTGGGGTGTCTTGGACGCAATTTTTGAGCATTCAGCACAGAATTGTTCAGAACTCAGCAAAATCTTCCAGTCTCTCAAATTCCTTCAGAATTCCGTGGGATCCTTCAGTATCCCTTGGAATCCTTCTTCGGAAGTCCTCAGAATTTTTTAGGCTTCTTCCGATTCCCCAAGAACCCTTCAGCATCTTTCAGACTTCTTAAAATTTCTTATGAATTCTTCTGAATCCCTCAAACTCTTCCAGAATCCTTCTGACTACCTCCGACTATTTCAGAACTTTTTAAGTCTTCAGAATCTTTTGAAATCACGAGATCTTTCAAATTTCAAATCTTGACCCCGGATCACTTTTTTTTATAGCCTTATCCTCATTAATCCTATAAAATCCCCCAAAAAACTCTAATCAATCAAAAAGCCCCCTATTTGAGACCTATCCTAGACAAAACAGGATATGACTAATGACACTTCACGAACACCTCCTACATTTTTGGATTTTTGGATTTTCCCGCCGGCTAACACTTACACTTTTCTGTCATGTTATTAGTAGCGGCTACATATAATCATGTAGGTGTATAGAGATATCAGTGTAGAAGTATTGAAAATAGAGCCATGATTATAGTCGTTGTGTCACAGACAATAGAAGGATGATTGATTTGTTGATTTCGAAAGAAATTGGCATTGTTCCGGATGATCACTTTGAATAGGGGTGACGTGGCGGAGATTTTTGAAAATCCAGGGAGTATGCTCCACAGAATCCAGTCGTATAATATTTTCATAGTTCCTGACCTCCAGAGTTCTAAGCATGTCTGAAATCTGGAACTTTTAGCTACCCTAATTATCAAAAAAATACCAAATGTTTAAGAACTGAAGGGTCCTAATGCCAGAATGTCCGCCAGTGTTTCCAGATTTTCTAACTGATCATAAATCCGGTTGTTGGATAGATTCGTTTAAACCATTGAATTCGAATCTTCCAGCAATCCAAAATTTCCCTATTATTGTAGGTGTCCCTTTTCACATTTAAGTCAGCGATATTTTCTTTCTTTTTTTTCTTGACTACCAGACAGACAACTGACATATTATACATCCCAGCTTCTCTAGACTTTTCCCCTCTTCTATAATTCATTCGTATTTCTCCATAGAACGTCATCATTTCATAGTCCTGATCTAATCTAGACCATGTTCTCCATTTTTGAACGGCAACCCAAAACCTGGAGTAGCACAAATGGAGCACGCTGACAAGAGAGTAACAGGAGAGCACAAAAACAACGGAAAAGGGGGGAATCGAATGAGCATCATTTAGGCTCAACGAACAGCTCGAAAAAAGAGGAAGACAATTTGTGTGTGCACTCTTCTCCTTGAGAGCGTCCTTTTTCGGGACGGGTCCTTTTCGTTCGAAAAATTTGCATTCATGCTCCTCGATCTGTGTGGGGAGAGAAAAGAGCAGAAAACACTACTAGGGAGGTCCGTGACTTTTAAGACTTTTTAAAATTAGAATTTTGAGTATCGGATAGCAAACTTGCTCCATGGACTACTTTTTGAAAAGTGAGCTAACTATCCGTTTGTTTGACCATTGGGTAAACTAGCAATTCCAATATTGAGTATTTTTTGAGCGATCTTACGCCATTGAGATTTTTGATTTACCATGCGCTCTATGGACAACTTTCAACCTTATGCAATTTTGCTCCAGCGGATCATTCCCCCCAGCACTTATACTATTCCTTCCCCTTTTTTTTCTCCCCATGATCCTTCCAAACTTTGCATAAATGGGACGGACATGACATACATACGTATGTAGTTGCCGTAGTACGAAGTGTCCTTTTTTCGGACACTCCTTATTTTCACTTCCATCTTTCCCGACGACGATGACAAGAGACAAGTGTCATTTACATATGGAGGTTATTTTGAATTTCAAAGTAGCGGCGGGGGGAAGTGGAAAACTTGATGGAAGAGAAAGTTTCAGTGTGTTTTGAACATTTGCCCTTGTCGCTTTCAATGAGTTAGCGGTGCCAGAGAAACAAGAGCGTATTTCTCTCTGCGTCTCTCACTAGTTAAACTTTAACGCGTTATATCTTGAGAACCAGGAAAGATATCAAAAAGTGTTTTACTGCAAAAATGTTGAAAATCATATTTTACACATTTTTGCAGTTGACACTTTTATAATAACTATAAAACTAAGCGAGTTGTAGCAATTTAAAGTTGAGCGTCCACCTCTCTGCGCCTCTTGCAGTTTTTGAACTTCAAAGGCTCATATCTCAAGAATGGTAGGAGCTATCAAAAAGTTGTCAACATTAAAAATGTGTGAAATTTAATTTGCTTTTTTTTTGTGATTAAGCATTTTCGGATAACGTTTCAACAAAACAAGTTATAGCACTTTGAAGTTAGACTCCGACATTGAGTGAAGGAGAGAGAGAAACGCAGAGAAACGAGAGTGTATTTCTCTCTGTCCCCTTTTTCTCCCTTCCACTCCTACTAGCTAATTATTCTACCAGACATTTTCATCCTGAATTCCAGCAATTTTTACCGCCTCCAAACCACTTCCAAGAATCCTGTCTCGTCTCATAACTCGTCGTCTAACAAAGACTTCAGAAAACGAGCAAAGTCGCAATTTTCCAAGTACATTCATTAGATGAATCCTCGTTTTCTATCATAAAGAAAATATTCTCAGTAAATGAGAAGGGTTCTTCATTTTCTCTTACGGAGACGATTGTGTTTTTGTTTTTATGTTGTTTTCAGCATTCAAAAAGGGGGTCCCTCTCATTAAGCTCGGCGCCTTCGTATTATTTTACCCACGAATATCTAGAAGATGTGAAAACATTGTACATCTGAAAATAAGAAGGAGGACCCCATGTGATTCGAAAAATGTCACGTAGTGGGAGGGGGAGGCGATGGGTCAATGATCATTGTCACCTGGTGGTGACCTAGGAAATGCTGGGAGAAGCTAGGCCACCAAACTTTGCGAACGGATGAAGTTACATGCAGTTAGCGTCGCCCTCTTTGGATGACCTGGAACAGAGGACTAGAAAAAAAGATAGGTCTTCCAGGTACGACTTACCTAAAATCACATAGTAACCAAACTTTGTGCTCGTGGCCTAGATGAACCCAAGAAAAATCTAGGCCACCATTAAATGTTGTGTTTTAACCGCACCCAGATTGTATGTAGCTTACTCGGAAATTTATAACTCAATTCATTTTTTTTGCCTCTCTCATATACTCGACTCTACACAAAAGGATGCACCCACACCACTAAAGACTGACTCAAAAATGTGTAATCTAATTTTTTTTGTTGAAACGATTCAGATTTATTTTTGGGATTCTGGGGGCTCTCTGGGTTCATTTGAATCATGTCAGCTGAAATCTGAAAATTCGGGTTTGCTCTTTTCAAAAATCAGATTCTTGGAATCTGATAGTTTGAGTTTCAGAATCTCAACGATTTTCATGGTTCCAAAGAGTTCAAAGACTAATGAATAAGCTTTCATTAATCTTGAAGAAGTTTGAATCTTTGATCCTCAAAAATTCTTCTCAAAAATTCTGAAAACTTAGAGTTCCAAATTTTATAGATTCAAAGTCATAAGGGTCTGGAGATCCATGAATCTAGATTCATCACAATTCTAGATCTTGAAAATCTCTAAAATCTCTGAAGTTAGCCAGAAGAATCAGGACTTCTTTTGATTCAAAATTTCAAGATTTTCGAATCTTTCCATTTTCCCGAGAACTTTCCAAAACTGACATCACAGGGTATCCATACGATTCCCTTGCCAAGTGCATGTTTCTCATACTAATCCTTGAAGTACCTCATAAAAGCACCAAAAGATACTTAAGTTATTTTTTCTCTTTCTCGAAGTTTTGCAACCTTCCAAACTCGTTTTTCACAGCGATTATCTCTTCCTCTTCTGTTTTTTGCAGGCGCTGAAAAAACAGTAAACGTATTTCAGTAATGTCATTTTCTTCCTCTTTTTCTGGTCTTTGAATACGTCAAAGATTACTTTTTTACTCCACTCCCACTCAACGAAAAACAAAATGACTTCAGTCATGTTTCATAGATTTTTTGTTTCGGAAAACGGAAAACTATAAGCATGTCATTGAAATTGGAACTTTCAGATTTTGCGCCTTTTTTTGGAGGCCTCTTGTACTCCTCGTGGACAATTCAAGAGTAACTCGAGTTGTTCACGAGGAGTACAAAAATGCCAACCTGAACGTTAGAAAATCTTCGATCTTGAACACTTCCAGTTTTCACACAGAATCTTTAAGAAATTCTTCTAGTCAGAGAATCTCTGTCTATTTTAAGAAGAATTCCTAGTTTTCAGTGCCTAGTTTTCCAGACATTCACACTTTTTCCGTCACTGGGAAAGTTCTTGGGAAACGATTTTAAACCGAGAATCCTGAAAAATTTTCGAATTTTTCTCATGGTTTCTTTTGTCTGGAAAACCAACCTTTTGAGGCTTCTTCTTGACTATAAAACGACTGAATTTATTAAAAAACAGGATTCCAGTTTTTTGGTCATATTCTTAAATCTTCTGACTTCTGAATCCATCTTCGCCAGAATCTTGGATCCTTCAAACTCAGCGCTTAAAGGTTAAGACTCTCATCTCACAATCCATAAGCCCAAGGATTCTGAATCCCGGAATTCCAAAACTCGAAAACTCCCAAAAATTCTAGATGCTTCATCTTGAATTCAGCATCTTCTCCTTCATCAATTATGCATTCCTAGCCTCCTCTCGAGGAAACAATAACAATGATGATGGGGAGGGAGAAGAAATCAACCAAGAAATTCGTATTCCTGTTTTTTGATTTCCCTCCATTCCGTCTTACTCCTCTAATTGCTCATTCAGAGAGAACTTTTTGGCGTCTAAAAGCATTCAACATTCACCTGTTCCTCAATTTCGTTTTTTGACCTACTAACAGTCACCGCTCTCATGTATGACCTAATCCCATTCAGAGCACAAAAAGAGTGAGCATTTTTCCCCTTCAGAGAACAATGAACCATTATATATCAGGTGAGTCAGTCGTTTCAGACAACAAGGCTGATGAACTCTTGAGCACTTCTTTCCTTAAGAATAACTTATTCTGAATAAGACGATGTTTCACACTTCACGTCATTTCTGACCCTGACTCGAGAGGCAAATGAAATGACACGGACAAGCGCATGTAATCTTTTGAGCTTCTTGGCTAATGACTTACTTTTTGTTCCACTCATCGGCAAATCTTTAAGTCTTGAAGAAGTCTGGAAATCCCTTCAATCGTTTAGCCTGTAATCTGTTGTAATCTCTAATCTCCACACACTGTGAGCAACCGATGCCATTGAACACTTCGATAGGCAGAGCATCAGTTTTATAGACCATGATGAAAAAGTGCTCCACGGATAATCTAGATTTTAACTGTCTTTTCCTCTGATAAGGTTTGAAGTGCGCTCCCGAATCCAATCACTTCCTGTTGTCTGACCTCCTTGTTTTCCACCTATTCTTGTTCTATTTCAATCTTTGCCTTTCCCCTTATTCTGGGAACTTTTTTCTCCTTCCTCATCTCGAATCATGAGATTTTTCCCTTCACCTTTCGAATATCTGAAATCACCTGCACACACCTCACGAGTTGAATGTGGGGAACACGACATGACAATTACCGGAGATCTTAGGCCAGAAACGAAATTATAGATTACAAGAGAGAGTTGACATCACTTGGAGCATTTTTGAAGTGATTTTTGTTGTTTGTTTTTTGTGAGAGCACAGATCGTTATAGTGAGAATTTGGAAGACTTTGAACTAAAATGGCCAAAGAAAAAAGTCAGTAGGGAAGATACAGTAAGTTCAGAAATTTTCACTGAGATTCTGGCCAGTTTTTTCAGAAGGTTTGCTCATAGACTCCCTAGCTTCAGAATCCTAAGAATGATTCAGAATCCGCCAACTCGCAAAAAATCAAAATTCGAGAGATCCAGATTATTAGGAGTCCAGATGATTCAGAATTTCACAGATTTGGAAGTTTCGTCTCAAATTATGGAGATTCAGCATTCAATAGATACAGGAGATTCAGAATCCATAAGATTCAGAATCATGAAGACTCTGTATCCCAAAGAGAATATCGCAATCCGTGAAAATCAAACCGTAACAGATTCAAGAAATTCGGAATCCGTTAGAATCTGGCTCGGCTCAGAGGATTCAGATTCTCTCGTAATGGCTCAGAATCATGAACATTCAGAATCTTCAACTCTGAAATCTCGAGAAACTTCAGAACCTCAAAAAAAGGCTCCGAGAATCATTCCTTCATTCTTGAGCTTTCCTGATACTCTGTCCTCAAAATTGTTTGACAATTCCACGACGTTTTAACATTCATTTTCACTGAAAGTGTGTCTTCTGCTCTGAACTCGATGTGTTTCTCATCTGGAAACTTTTCTCAACTTTTGAACCCCATTAGCCCCATTTTCAACATTTTTTTGCAACTTTCAACACTTCAGGAGCACAACTAATTCAAAATTCTCTAGTACTTTTTTAGCGGTTTTTCTCTTCCTCAAAAATGATCTCATAATGCTATTCGCTTCCGTGCTCTTTTCAACTTCTTGTTTCCCCCAGAAAACCTAATCTAATTAGAAACACAAAATTCGAACAAAGAGAGAGAAGTCAACTTTTTTTTCGATATCTCTCTGATGAATTTTTCATTGGGACATAGGGTACAATACTGCGATACTTTACATGATCACAAATCGTGTGGTGAATAGAAAATTGGCTGGAATTGAGAAGGAGAAAACAAGAAGGAAGCGGAGGAAATCCTGAGTGTGCTTTTTTAGAGGTGAGGATTGAAATTAGGTCATCCGAAAAGAGAGGGTCAAAAATTAGGATAGGAAATGAAAGTCAGTGCTGGCCTAGAATCCGAAAACTCGGCCACCGCGAAATTTGACATTTTTCGTTGTCCCATCCGAGTCCAAGGTTGACTTTTATTCAGAGCACCACCCAAAATACTTCTAGGTTCAAATTTCAAAAACTTTCCAGATCCGAAAAAAACCTAGACATCACATATACATTTTTGACATCAATTCCATTTTTCGTTTCTTTTTCGGGAAATTTTTGAAAGAAAATTGACATGGTAACGTCACTCGGAACATGCTCTTGTTTTGTGGTTAGTGCTTTTTGAGAAGCTGAGAAATTGGCATTCTGCCAGGAGGAAAAAAAAGAGTCTAAATAGGTCAAGAATAGGTAGTTTTGTGTTTCGTGTTCTGATGTTTTCTTCAGAATCGTTTTTCTTCAGAATCTCAGAATCATAAAATCTCAGAATCTCAGAATCTCGAAAATTCCCTTCATCATCGAAACCCTTATTATCCGATCTTTGTTTATCCATGTTTTCCCAGCTTAACATTCACTTAATCAATCCGATTTCCAATCAAAAACATAACCTTCAATCTCTTCGCATTTCATCTCATTAATTTTTGATTGATGAAAAACTACAGTAATCCTAAAACTCGAAATCCAAATTCAAAATTTAACAATTCACCTGCTTCAACCTTGTTATTTTGATTGATTAAAAATTCTCGTGTCCCCCAAAAGTTCAAACTTTCATCACCTGTTTTAGGCTAGTCTAGGGTCCACTCTCCTTGTTACAAAGATGAAGCTCCGCCCCCTTTCAAGCCGGAAACGTTTGGCGGGAATTCGAAACACTGATAAATTTAAACATCTCATAGGCGATGGCATTTTTAGTGTCCTGTTCAAAACTTTAGAGGTTGAGAAAATCTCAAATTTTCATCAACCCTCAATCTCTAATTTCAGCCTATCTCCCCAGTACACCTGTCCTCCTCTCCTCGTCACCACCTTAGCCCTCAAGCTCCGCCCCCTTTTCCTTATCCCCCCAATAAGACTCCGCCCCCGAATTCCGATTTGCATACTCTCTCTTTCTTCTCGTTCCTCTTCTTCTTCCACCACCATCATCATCATCAATTTCTTCCTCTCGTCTTTGCACACCCAAAGAGAATAGGAAGAAGTTCTTCCTCGCCTCCTATTCTTATTCTGAAGACGTGCCGGGTGACGCAATTTAGGAAGAAGTAGTAGTAGTAGAATAGGGGGGTCTCTCCTGAAGACGTGGACAACGTCTTTTCGCACACTCGTTAAGTTGATTACACCCCGGGAATACTCCTCCCTCCCCCCACGCCTACCTTATTGTTGCCCAGATTTTTTTTCTCCCCTCATTGCGGAATCTTTGGACTTTCATTGTTCGTTTGGAATCTTGTGGAGGATTCCTGAATCTTTGTGGGCTCGAAAATTGAGTTTCTTTGTTTCGGAATGTTTCCGGTTCTGGGTTTTGGGGATACTGTAGTTTTCTCACTTTTCGGATTTTGAGCTTTTTCGGAATTCAGAAGGACATCTCAGAATCTCAGAATCCGTTTCTCATTTTCCCCGTCAGTTTCCAGTTCTCGCCTTCAATGTTTCCCCATTTTTCAGTTAATGAGCTTTCAAAATGATAACAACCTCACGCAACAAGAGCTGCTAGAAGCGCACGCCCTCAAGGAAGCCGAAGAGATTTCCGAGATTTTGAGGATCAAGGTGAGTGTCACGCGGGAATTTGAAAAAATATATATTTCGAAGACTTAAAAAGTTTCAAACAGTGACGATGAAATAGAGTCTGAATATTTCAAACTCTCAGATTTTCAGAATCTAAAAAATTCGGAATCTCAAAATCTCAAGTTTTCAAGTTTCAAATAATGCGGTTCTAGACCACCAGTTCCCACTCTTTGAAACTTTCGGTTCTTCGGTTAGTCTCCATTGAAGAGTTGAAATTGAGACAGGTGGCCTAGATTTTCACTCCTTGATAATTTTAGGCCATCATTTTCAAATAGTGTAGGCGTGCTTAAGAATCAATGAACACTCTTCTCCTCTTAATCATGACTGAAAGTTTTCCGTTCGAAAAATAAGAGATGTCTGTAATTTGTTCCGGAAAAGAGAGGGACATGAAGTCTTATGACATCGAAATAACAAAATACGTGTCATTGTAGACTTTGAATTCATGAAAATTTCAAAAATTCTGAAACATCTGAGTGATGAGCACAGGATGTCCGGAGTAGTCCGGAGATTCAAGAAACAGATACTTTAAAGATGACAGAAAGTGACGTTGTTGTCTAGAAGCAAGTTGGTTCTGATCTCGAGATTCTGAAAAACATGGGATTCTGAGATTTTGAGATTTTGAGATTCTGAGATTCTGAGCATTTGAGATCCTGAGTTACTAGGATTCTGAGATTCCGATATTCTGAGATTCCAAGATTCTGAGATTTCGGTAGATTTTGAGTATCCAACTTTCTTCATCTGTATCAGACATCCCAAACTTGGTCTGATCTCTCTAATTTCTCTGACCCTAATCCGATTTCGATGTTCTCAACAAGAAAAAAACAAGTGGGGTCTAGTCTCGAGCCGCAATTAGATTAGGGTCTCAAATCGGATTCGAATCCCGAACTTTGTTTGCTGTTAAAAGAGTACAATGACTCCACAAAAAAGTTCCACCCAAGGTTCACCTTAACCTTATTATTTTCTTTCGTGTCATGTTATGGGCAAAAAAATTATAAGGGAAAAATGAAAACAGATTCATATCGTAAATTGGCTTGATTTGATGTTATTTGAGTAAAGAGGAGATGACTAGGAGGGAGAGGTAGGCGGACACAGGGAAGGAGACCGCCTATTATTTCCAGCTGAAGGTTTTTTTTTTGCACGGATCATTTTCCAGTCTTATTTTTTCGATATTTTGAGAAGACTCGAGGCGGAATTTATTACGCTTTTAGGCTGATGATTTCTGTTGAAAAATATGGGTTGACGATTTCTACATTGGTGAGTTTTAGGGTAGAAAATTACAATCTCAAAATCTCGGAATCCTAAAATCCACAGGTTCTGAAATTTCAAAACCTTTAAACAATTTAGATTCAAACCTCCGAGTCAAGCTTCAGATCTTTGAATCCTCAAAATCTTTCTGACAAGATCTTTCATTTCAGATCGAAGTATGCATCTACGTGATAGTGTTCTTCGTCGGCGGCCCTCTCAACCTGATGGCCCTCTCCAAATCGTTGCGCGCCTTCTCCAGAGCCCACAAGGCAAAATCCCAAATCCTCCTCCTCCGAATAACGCTCAACCTCGCCGACCTGATGACCCTCTTCCTCTACGTGCCCAAACAAATCATCTGGCTCATCACCTACCAGTGGTACGGCGGAGAGTTCCTCTGCCGCGCGTGCGCCTTCTTCTCCACCTTCTCATTCTACCTCAACTCGTTCGTCATCGCTTGCATCGCCATCGACCGCGTCTTCGGCGCCTACAACATTAGCTCACTGAACGCCCATCGAAAAGCGTACATCAGGTGTCGAAATCTGTTGGGATGCGGATGGGTGCTGGCGTTCTTGTTGTCGCTGCCGCAAGCGGTGGTCTTCACTACCACCAGTCCCTATGAGAACATTGATTTCAAGTGAGTTATCGGTTACTTGCCTACGTCTTGGGAACGACATTCTTTTTTCGGGGGCCCCCTAAATTCTCTAACCCCGACCGGGAGATTCCCAGAATGATTGTCTTAAAAATTTGCTGTGTGTAAGTCTCGTGGTGACCTGAGCCAAGACTAATGGTGACCTAAGATCCGATACCTCGGCCATCACACTATTTCTCAGTGAAACTAGGAAACTAGGATGTGCAGTGATACCGTATTTTAAAGGAACATTCTCGAGAACTTTTTGTGCAAAAATCGCCGATAACCGGAAGACTTGAACATTTACGAATTTTCGAAAGTTGACCTGAGATCCCATGGGGACCGAGTTGTCGGATCCTAGGCCAGCACTGATTTGAAAGCAGGCACTCTCCTTGATGACCTGACTTTTGGTAGCCTAGAAAATTTCCGTACAAGCCAAGTCCTCTTGAAGATCCCATGTTCATAGAATCTGGGGATTCTGGATACTTGGAGCATCTGTGACCGTCTAGCTATATTAACCAAACCTCCCTTCTTTCAGACAATGCGCCACTGTGTTCATGATCTTCCTGCACGAGAAACGCATCGAGTACCAGGACCCGTCGACCAGCGACGCTCGCCGCCAACAAATCGACATCGAGGCTTCCACGATGGAACGATGGGAGAAGATCTACGCGATCAATCATTTCCTTTTCGTGTTCTGGATTCCGTGCATCGTCATCATCGGCAGCTACGGCATCGTCTTACTCATCCTTCAAGGGCATCTGAGACAAGGTTAGTAGTTCTCGTAGTTCTGCTCGTAGGCAAGCCACTTATAGCCCTCGAAATTGCCCAAATCAACGTTTTTCCTTTTCAGACAAATCTCGCTGGTTCGCCTTCTTCTTCCCGTGCTTCAAGTTTCGCGTCAAGTCATGTGACCTGCTGACCCTCTCCGAGACTCAGTCGACCACCACGAGGTCTCCGACGAGGTCCACGTACTTGCTCGCTCATGAGGAATCATATGCGCTTCGATCGTCTTCGTCTTACGATTTTGAGTCCTCGCAGAATTCTCAACAAACCCAAAGTGGCTCTTTCCGATCCTCGAGATGCTCCAGTGGAGGAGGCACCAAGTTCGGAGCCATGGCTGTCACCACCATCCACCGGGCGAAACAACACGCCAAACGACAGGCGGCTCTGATCATCGTCGCGTACTTGTGCATCTGGAGTCCTTATAATCTGTTCACTGTGCTCAACCTGTTTGGAATGCCGATTATGGAAGAGCTCAGACACTTTTTGAGCTTTTTGAACGCGGCGATTTGTGTGAATACGGTGGTCAATCCGATCATCTATGGAGTTTTTGCGCTGCCAATGAGGAAGGAGACCTCGTCGAGATGAAAAAAAAAGAACTGCAGGCGATCGGACTCGAACCCTCGATGGTCACCTTCGAACTCAACGCCTTACCCAGTTGCGCCACATCTGTCAAAACTGTTTTCGCTTCTCATGGCGTTTAGAAATCTCTTGCGATTGTGAAATTTCTTGGTTCATTTTTACCGGTCTTTCTTTGCCAAATGCTTTGTAAAAACTCACCTTCTGTATTTCTTAACATGTCTTTTTATAATACGAGTCACAACTTTCTGAGACCTGATGAAATTTGAAAATTTAATCAAAAAGAAATTCAATTTTTCCATGTCAAAGGGTTCTCTTCTCCTCATCGCGTGCCATGTGATTGTTATTAACTTCGTTTTTCATGCAATAATAAACAATTTTGATACCAAAAAGTCTTATTTTTGAATACAGGGACCAGTAAATTAAATCAATAAATCTTTTGCACTGATAAGCACCCTCTTATCAGTGTTTATGTTGGTTTTGATGGTCAACAGTTACAAAATAGCCGTCACGTTCAGTGTTGTTCAGGTTTTTTTCGAATTTCGACCTGATATTTCGAAATTGAGTGAAAAATAAGCGAAAATTCGTGAAGAACTACGTCTTCCTATTTAAACTCCCTCCAAAAATTTGGCGTTCAGCAGAGCGCGCTTGCATTTCTCAGCTTATTTTTATTTATTTTTCCGGCTCTTTTCTTGATTAAATCTAGCTCAACGTGTAACAATGACGAATCATTCGCGTTTCATAATAAACCGGATTTTTTGCTCTTCAATTTAACACCAAAACCACCGCGTTTCCTTCTCAAAAATCGATTTTTCAGCCACAAAATGGGTTGTTCAGCGACCACCTTTGTTTTGGTGGCGCTTTTCGGCTCGAGTTCATGGATGGGAACGAATAGTGTGTGGATGCAATTACCGCTGCTGACTTCGGAATTGCCAGAGCACTGGAATTTGCCCAGTTATTTAGCCGGGGTGGTGCAGGTGAGAAAAAATTTGAAAAAATTCGAAAATTCCCGAAAAAAAAAATCAATTTTCGTTCAGATCGCTTGCATTGTCCCCTTGATCTACACCATCCTCCACAAAGGCGTAAAATCGTTTACCATTCCCACGCCTCCGTTGATTATTGCGCTGCTCTCTCTGGCCTGTTGCTGTCAGCTCGGTAAGAAGCAAGCTCTCCCAAAGACCGTCAAATAGAGCGCATTTTCGATTTCCAGGTCTCGCCTTCTTCTGGAACAACTACTCCGACGTCTTCGGTGCCGCCCGTTCGTGGCCCCTCTACACCCTGCTCTTCGGTCTGGCCATCGTCAACGCCATGTCCAACGTGCTCTTCATGCCGTTCATGGCTCAATTCCACCCCGCCTACCTCAACGCCTACTTTGTCGGAATGGGCTTGAGCTCGCTGATGCCCAGCTTGCTCTCGTTGGCTCAAGGAACGTCCAAGTTCAAATGCGACGCGTCGGGCGTCGCCGAACGCTTCCCGCCCAACTTCTCCGTCTCCATCTTCTTCTTCGTCATTTTCACGTTCACCTGCGTCGCCTTGGCTGCGTTCATCATTCTGTATCGCTCCGGAGCCCACACGCACGCTGAAAAGGCGCGAAATTCCGCTAGAAAAGAGCCACCGCACGAGGGAATGCCGCTGAAAAAGTCGGAATCTACTGGCGAAGGCGACGGGGACGATGAGAGGCCAATAGATCTTCATGAGACGGGCGCGCCGGCCATCGACGCGATTGTCTCGGAATTGGATGAAACGTATCGGGAGGTGTGTGTGTGTGTCTTTTTTTTTGCTGTCTAGACAGAAGGAAAAGAGCAAAAAATATCAAATTAGGCTAGACGAATGTTTTGGAGTTTTCAAAAGTGCGAAAAGAACAAAAAAAATGGACGAAATTGGAAGAATAAAGGGGACCAAAACTTGCCTAAAATTTGTGCGAAACAAATTAGTTTTTGAATAGAAAAACTCGTTCGTTTATGTGCTCCACTGAAAATCTGGAAATCTTGAAAAAAATTCCAACTAATTGAGTTTCGACCCGTTCAAAGTTCCAGAATGATCAAGTACCTCATTCCCAGGAGCAATCAGTTCAAGCGCAAGCTCGAAACGACGAAAATGAGGTATACAGAAGAGACTCCGTCCACCTCATTTTGATGTTCAAAATCTGGTTTAGAGCCGATTTCGACCAGAATCTGTTGCTCAAAAACAGCGAATACCTTCTTTTCCTAAAAAGTTACTTTTTTTTCCAGCGCTCCTCAATCATCCACGACACGGAACCGCTTCAACCCGTCGACTACATCACCGGCGTCAAATTCGCGTTCCTTCTGTTCACGACGGCGCTGGTGAATGCGCAGATGAATGGAATCATCACCAGTGTGCAGAGCTATGCGGCGCTTCCTTATTCACAGGTGAGCGTCAGACTGAGATTTGACAGACAACTTGAACCAATAATAGAGCCGAATCCAGAAATAAGCAGAAGAAACTCGCTGAAGTATATCTTCAGGAACAGTGCGTAGTTCAAGATATGGACGATGAGCTGGGATATGGTGTCTAGAAGGAAGAAACATTATATATCAGCACATCGCCCATATTTTTAAATGCACATTGTTGCAGACGATAGATCACGTTGTGATCTACATTTTCTCAATTGACGTTTTTCTCGGAGCATTCTTGGTTTCGGAGTCTTTCGAAAATGTCGGCGCAGCTCTTCCATATCTCCGATCCCTATGAAGAGCACCCAATATCATTTCAGGCCACCTATCACTTCGCCGTCACCCTCTCGAACGTCGTCTCACCGCTCTCCTCATTCCTTCCATTCTTCATCAGCGTCCGAAGTATTCCAGTGCTCGCCGGGCTCACCGCGTGCAGTTCGGCGATGACCGCATTCATCGTGTATCTGGCGGCACTGTCGCCGAATTTGATTTTCGACTCTGTCACTATCGGAAGTGCGTTATCGGTGAGTGGAAAGAGATAGGCGAGGATTTGAAAAACTAAAGAAAATAGATCTAGTCGATCCGGGAATAGACAAAAACGGATTCAAAATTTGAATGAATCACACAAGATTTGGCACATCTGATCAATTTTCCGAGTTTTCAAGCATGCTCCGAATTTCAAAACTTTCAGATCGGTGGTTCCCTCATCGCCGCCGGCCTACACTCGTACCTTCGAGTAGTGTTCGCCTCTTTGCTGCGAGAAGGACATCAAAGCGAGTCTCGACTGTTTTGGTGTGGAGTCTTTATTCAGGTAAGGATTTCGAAAAAAATGGGAGAAGAAATGTGTCGGAAATTGCTGCAAAATCATTGAAATGTGTTGGTAAGCGGGTTCCGGATTATCTTTCTAATTCAAAAAAAATCTAGGTCATCAGGCCATCTGTTTCCAGTCCATTCTTCGGACAATGCTCAAAATCAGCACTTTTTTTGGTTGTTACTTTTACTAGTTTTCTTCTCAATCTCTCATTTCCCTAGACATAATCAAAATCGATATCTCTGTATTCCCTCCCAGTTTCCCACCAATCCCAAATATGTTTTTTCCCTCATTTCCCATTTGCAGATTGGCTCCTTCATCGGCTCCGCCGTCATGTTCCCCCTGGTCAACATTGCTCACTTGTTCACATCGGCTCCGCAGTGTCGGACATGAACACTTGACTTTCTAATTTATTTTTCCTCTTTGTAGTTTTTAGTTTTTGTTAAGTTGTCTTTTCTCAATTTTTCTAGAGTTTTCATGATCACCACCTTTGTGCCTTTTCCTACTTCTTTTCTGTCCATATCTGTGTCTGTGACTTGTGATTCCCTGCCTGTTCCCCTTAGAATGCGCTCTCTCGAAAATGTGAAAAGTTATCGATAGAGCGTGAATCCTTTTTTAAATTGATCCCAATTTGTACTATTCATGTCTAGAGAACCTGTAATTTCAATAAAAAAAACGCTTTAGTTATAATCCATAATCTCTTGTGACACCATTTCGTGTCACCTCTATTTTTGCATCATATTTTTCGAAACAAGCGAAATAATTCAATTCAATTTTCTGTCAAATTTTCCCTCCAAAAATTCTTATCACACTTCGCCACCGTCGCTACACTTAAGTTATCACTGTGTCTTGGCTCGAGTCAATTTGAACGAATTAGTCAACGTTTATAAATGACTCGTCTTTCCGGGTTTTTTTCGGTATTTAAAGGCTCGAAATTTCGGAATTTTCAGTAGAGCGAGGTTTGAACTTTTTGAAGTTCGCTGTATTGAGAATTCTGAATTTGCACGGAGACCTGGCGATAGAGGAACGCAAACTCACTCTACTGGGAGGCGCCTTCCGCCTTCAAATTTTCAAATTTTTTTATGCTTTGGGCGAAATTTTTTACAGTTTTTTCGAGTTCAAAGGATTGCTCACGTCCTATTATCATCACAGGGTGCGGAAAAAACTGAAAAAAATTTTTCAAAACAATAAAAAAAATTCAAAACGTTCGCCGGCCTAAAAATTTGCCCACTGGAGCGCGATTGCATTCCTCTATCGCCAGGTCTCCGTGAATTTGTCGGTGGAGCAAAAATACGATTTTTCGTTTGAGGAAAAACTGTCAAATTTGCTCTACTGACAAATAAATGACTAGAATCGCTGTAATGGAGATTTTGGTATTGTCAAAAGGGTGAATTAAAAAATTTTTTTGCACAAATTCAGAAATAATGGTTTTCCGCGATTCTGTTTTTGTCAATAGAGCGAATTCGCAACCTTTAAATTTTGAATTTTTCGCTAATTTTTTTTCGAATTTTCGTTAAATTCGCTCTACTGAAAACATTTCCCGAATGCATCGTTCACATTTCTCCTGTCTTCTCAAGCTTGCTCCATTCAGATTTCTTTCAAATTTCTCAATAGAGCGAATTTCCAACTCTCCCTTTTCACTTAGGTATGCAAATCTCTCTGCTCACATTCGCTCTAGTGGCAATTTTTGGCTCGAGCTCATGGATAGGAACGAATAGCGTCTGGATGGAGTTGTCGCTTTTGACAGCGAAACTTCCAGAAGGATGGAATCTGCCCAGTTATCTGTCGGCTATTGTTCAGGTATGGAGGGGTCAGGGGGGTCTAGGTTTCTCGCAGCGTAACAATCAACACAACTTCAGATTGCCTGTCTCGGTCCATTAATCTACTCAATTATTGTGAAGGTGGTCAAAGTGAAGATTCCAACGGTACCCTTGATTCTGGTGTTCATGCTGTTGGCATGTTGCTGTCAGTTGGGTGAGTTTTTCTAGATCATCAAAATCTCAGAATTTCAGAGTTTCAAAATCTCAGAAACTCAGAATCCATCGGGTTCTTAATCTCAAAATCTCTGAATCTCTGAATCTCTGATTTAATGAGTCTCAATGAGTCAGAATCTCTTGAAGGAGAAATCAGGTCGAGAATCATTTTTCCATCAAAATATGTGATCAAGTGTACCGATACCAAATATTCTTATGGCAACGCTCAAAATTTTCACCTCAACGAGGTCATTTCTGAAGAAAGTGGTCTGTAGCGGCCGCCTTCTTTCAGCCCAATTTCCACCGTTTCTTGGGTACTTCGAAATGAAAGATGAACATTGCAACAGAAATGTACAAAACGATAAAAAATTATGCATTTTAAATATGAATATCCAGGAAAAAAAATGTTACAAATAGGCTGAAAAACGGTGGACAGGAAATTTTATTTTCTTCTGAGATGACCTCTTTGGGCGTTTTTTTCGGATGTTCAGAGGTAGAACTGTTTCATTATGATATTCGGAATCAGCACACTCGATTACATCTTGTCAAAGTTTTGTCCGGAATCCTACTTTAAAAATATCCGTCAAAAAAAAGTAGCGCCCATTTTCAGGCCTCTGCTTCTTCTGGTCCGACACCGGCTACATATTTGGCGCCGTCCGCTCCTGGCCTCTCTACCTTCTCCTCTTCGGCCTGGCCATTGTGGATGCCATCTCCAGTGTGCTCTTCCTGCCGTTCATGGCCAAATTCCACCCGGCGTTTTTGAATGCATATTTCGTCGGAATGGGATTAAGTGCCCTGATTCCAAGTTTGCTTTCTTTGATTCAAGGGACCTCTAATTACTGGTGTGACGAGAATAAGATTCCCCACTACAATGCTCCCCGTTTCTCGGTGGCTGTGTTTTTCCTGATCAACTTTTTCTTCACCTGCGCTGCGGTTGCCTCTTTTTTGATTCTCTATAAGACAGGAGCCCATAAGAACTCGTAAGTCTATCTGTCGGTGTGCCGGTTCATCCCGGGCTTTCAGAAACCAAGTGACACCTGCGACAAAGACTCCAGCAGCGTCGGTTGATCTTCAAACCGATAGAGATCCGGGAATCAAGGAGAAGAAGTGATTTTCACGATTCAAGAATCACCTGAATCTTTTCAGTTTCCAGGAAGAGCCATCTGCAGGTGGTGAAAGTAGTGCATCCGGAGCACGACTAGCGTTTCTACTGCTCGCCACAGCGCTGGTGAATGCTCAAATGAATGGGATAGTGACAGGTGTGCAGAGTTACGCCACGTTGGTGTATTCACAGGTCAGTAGGGGGACTTTGGGGCAAAAAAATGGGTGAGGTACAGAAAATCGGATTACAGTTTTTTTCCAAAAAAAAACAAGGGATTCAGGAAATCTGAGAACCTGAAATTCGGAGATTCTGAGGTCACCGTATTTCCCAGAATAAACCGGCACCCCTTTCCATCATTTGACCAAACTTATCTCGGTGCTTGTGTGAGATATCAAAAAGCTCTGTCCGCTCTCTCTTATTAAATGCGGAACGCAGAGGGGAGGCATTTTGTGGGCGGAGCCTAATGTCTCCAAAATGTGTCGAAAAAACCTGTCACAACTTTGAACGTTAATAACTTAGCTCAAAATGAAGCTTTTGAAGAATTTTTTTTTCTTCTCTTTGCTGATAATGGGCCAATTTTGTCTATCAAATTTCAAACAAATTGGAGCAGTGTGCGCTCCGTGGTGAGCCGGAAAGTACGGGGCACCCGAAAATCAAAAATTTCCTTTCACCTCTTCGTTTGAGAGAACCAGTTGACCAATTGACTTGAAATGTGAAATTCCCACTAAACTTTTTACGCTCTATCGATCTATAACATTTGTTTCAAATTTCAGAAAAAAAAATTTGGTTTTGGTTTTTCGCCCATAATTTCCTTCGTTTTGGGAGTTGAGCGGAAATTTTGTTAAAAATGGGCGTAAGAGAAAATTTTGCTTCAATCTATATAAGATTTGTACAACATTTAGTTGAAAAATTTTCCAAGATGAGCTGTTTAATATATTTTTGGCTTGAGAATAACTTCTAATGCTCATTATTGAGATGCTTTTTGATGAGGATGATTGAATTTTGGATATGTTATTTTTCATCGGGTCTTCTAATGGAATATCAAGTTTCGTGAGCTTTCATTGAGTTTCAGCCGACTTATGACCATTTTTATCACACTCAGGCGTAAATAGAAACTGGTCGGAAATCTTCAATTCCTAAAATACTTGGATCAAATTAACATTGTTCCATTTCAAAATTTTTCGTAGAATACGAATATCTTATTCGTTTCTCGATACATCTAACTCAAAATGGACCTGCCCATGTGAGTTCAGTCCTGTGATGTTCCGTTCTTCGAATTCACACTCGAGAGAGAGAGGAGGGAGGGAGGGAGAGAGGAAGCGTAGCCGACAAAGATTTAACTGCTTCCTGTCAAGTTGTCACACATGTCAGGCGTGGCGCAGTGGCAGCGCGCTGGGGTGGTGTTCAGATCATGGAGGGTTCGATTCCGTGACCTGTTTTTTGTTTTTTAATATCTTTTTAGCGATAGGTAGTCCCGAACACGATCATGTTTTGGGCCTCTTTAAAGTTGACAGTACAAACAGTAACACGGCGCAGCCGTGTCCAGCGACGCGCAGCGTCGCTAGTCACACTTTTAGATTCTGTGACAATTTATGTATCACTATTTTTGAGCTAGCTTGGTTTTCAAACGAAATCTTATACCGTCACTTTGACAAAATTTATCTCGGTTCCTTTGACAGTTATGAAAAAGTGGCCAATTAAAAAAATGTTTCTCTGTTTATCATGAGCAATTTGTTAGTTGACTAGCGACGCTGCGCGTCGCTGGACACGGCTGCGCCGTGTTACTGTTTGTACTGTCAACTTTAAAGAGGCCCAAAACATGATCGTGTTCGGGACTACCTATCGCTAAAAAGATATTAAAAAACAAAAAACAGGTCACGGAATCGAACCCTCCATGATCTGAACACCACCCCAGCGCGCTGCCACTGCGCCACGCCTGACATGTGTGACAACTTGACAGGAAGCAGTTAAATCTTTGTCGGCTACGCTTCCTCTCTCCCTCCCTCCCTCCTCTCTCTCTCGAGTGTGAATTCGAAGAACGGAACATCACAGGACTGAACTCACATGGGCAGGTCCATTTTGAGTTAGATGTATCGAGAAACGAATAAGATATTCGTATTCTACGAAAAATTTTGAAATGGAACAATGTTAATTTAATCCAAGTATTTTAGGAATTGAAGATTTCCGACCAGTTTCTATTTACGCCTGAGTGTGATAAAAATGGTCATAAGTCGGCTGAAACTCAATGAAAGCTCACGAAACTTGATATTCCATTAGAAGACCCGATGAAAAATAACATATCCAAAATTCAATCATCCTCATCAAAAAGCATCTCAATAATGAGCATTAGAAGTTATTCTCAAGCCAAAAATATATTAAACAGCTCATCTTGGAAAATTTTTCAACTAAATGTTGTACAAATCTTATATAGATTGAAGCAAAATTTTCTCTTACGCCCATTTTTAACAAAATTTCCGCTCAACTCCCAAAACGAAGGAAATTATGGGCGAAAAACCAAAACCAAATTTTTTTTCTGAAATTTGAAACAAATGTTATAGATCGATAGAGCGTAAAAAGTTTAGTGGGAATTTCACATTTCAAGTCAATTGGTCAACTGGTTCTCTCAAACGAAGAGGTGAAAGGAAATTTTTGATTTTCGGGTGCCCCGTACTTTCCGGCTCACCACGGAGCGCACACTGCTCCAATTTGTTTGAAATTTGATAGACAAAATTGGCCCATTATCAGCAAAGAGAAGAAAAAAAAATTCTTCAAAAGCTTCATTTTGAGCTAAGTTATTAACGTTCAAAGTTGTGACAGGTTTTTTCGACACATTTTGGAGACATTAGGCTCCGCCCACAAAATGCCTCCCCTCTGCGTTCCGCATTTAATAAGAGAGAGCGGAATTCGGATATTCGGAAATCCGCAAGCACAGATCTCCAGACAGACTATATCAAAAGTCTGAACCCTCTTGGACGCCTAGATCAGTTTCAGGGCATCTAGCGATCTAGACATACCTCTCCTTTTCCCCCTGGACACCCGGTCACCCGAAAACCCTTAACTTTCAGAACACCTACCACTACGCGGTGACCCTCTCCAATGTGGTATCTCCCCTGGCTTCTTACCTCCAGTTCTTCGTCAAAATCCGAAGCCTCCCGGTTTTGGCGATTCTCACATTGTCCTCCTCATTTTGCACTGCAGTCATCGTCTATCTGGCGGCCCTGTCTCCAGAATGGATTTTTGATTCGCAAGGCTGGGGAGGTGCCATATCGGTGAGCGAGTTTTGAGTCGATGAATCAAGAATCCGGTTTACTCTCAGATAGCGAGTTCGCTGATTGCCGCAGGATTGCACTCATACTTGCGCGTCATGTTTGCGGCGTTGTTGAGAGAGGGGAATCATAAAGAATCGAGGTTGTTCTGGTGTGGAGCTTTCATTCAGGTGAGGAACGGGGGACTGGAATTCAAGATCTAGGGGTGCTCCTAACTTTTGAGGATCTGGGGATATCTGGATTTTGATAAGTTCAGAATCTTGAAAACCTCATTATCTTCGCTTGAAAGTGTGTACTTCAGAATCTATTTGAATCCATCAGAATCCCAGAATCCCAGATTCTTGGATATTCGAGTCACTAAACCCCATATTTTTCCAGATCGGCTCCTTCACCGGCTCTGCGATCATGTTCCCACTGATCAACGTGTGGAAACTTTTCCACTCTGCTCCATCTTGTCGTTAACCCTTCTTTTCAAATCTTCACCGGTATTCTGAATCCCCCACATCTTCTGAATCTCAAAATCTTTTCTTTATTTTCACTTCAATCATCTAACCCTTCTTCTAACCCATTGAACCCCAATCAGTCTCACTTTCTGTTGTGGCTGGCATTTAATGGAATTTATTGAGGGGTTCTTTTGTTGAATCATGTTAAATTGTGATGTTTTTTCTCCTTATCCTTCTTCTCCTTCGTCGAAAAAATGTAAATATGAATGAGGTAAAAGAACACACTTTCTTTAGGGCGATACCCTTCGACCTTCGATGTTCTTGTTGTTCAGCAAGTTTTGGGTGTATGACCAAAAGACATATGTATGCATGTAGATCGCAGTAGTTAGGGAGTGAGAATGAAGATGTGAGGTTTGGAAAGTGTTCGAATCAAAATGGATGGTATCCAAAACAGTCTAGGATTATGAGAATTGGAGGTTTCAAAGCCTTGAAGTCTCGAACTTTTCGATTCGTAGGGACTTGAAGTTTTCAACATTCATATACTTTTCGAACTAGAAAAAAAACTTTTGGAGGGTTTTCTGGAAGATCAAAAAGCTTATAAGTTTCGATTCTGAAAAGGTTTCCGATCTCAAGGTGGGTACTGCAAATTTTCATAGTAAGGTTTCTAGGAAGATCCTGAAATTCTGAGATTTTAAAATTACGTGATGTCTGAGAACTTCAGATTCTGAAAGATCCCTCCCAACTACAAATTTTTCATATTCAAAAACTGTTGTGATCTCTAAATTAATATCCGCCCAATTTCCCACCTAATTGTTGATTCCTTGTTTAACTGACTATCTGAGAAGACGTCATGCTTCTTCTCCTTTTCTCATTCTCCGCTTCTTTGATGCTTGACCTTCCAAATGTCGATGGCGCCAGTCAAAGACAATGAAAAGCTATGGGGTATTTGTAAAATGTTATTCAGTTTTTCGAGATGCATCAGTTTACTATGAGAGAAAACGTCGGTGTTAGCTGAACAGACCTTTTTTTCTGCAAGATTTTTAGAGTTATAAAGTTTTTGGCGATTGTCCTTTCTTCTTATCAGATCGGTTGGCAATTTTTGAAGGTTACATGAATATGGGAGCGTTGAGAAAAAAAACCAGAAGGGCAAAGGAATGGCGGTGACTAAATTTTATGAATTGTGAAAGCGATTCTGACAGAATCGTTGAAATTCTCGGAAGTTTTTTCAGAATACTTCAGAATCATCCAGAATCTTTCAGAATCCTGCGGGACCTTCTTTCGAGTTCCTCAGAATCCCTGGGAAACCTCTCGAATCCGTTAGAATCCATTTTCACCTTTAGTTTGCCCCAGCTTATCTGAAAATCTCACTTTTTCTAGGCATAAAAACCCGGTGCGACAACAAGCCACAAAATGTACATCCACCTTGGCAACTCAAATTTTCATGTTTTTTCTTTGACCAGGAAGCAAAAAAAAAAAATCATATTCACAAATACACCGGTCATTTGAATTCAAAAATAATGGATAAAGATCATGTTATTTTCTCGGGGGAATCTCCTCTCTCCTACAATTACAAATTGTCTCTCAAAATGGCAAACGAAAGGAACAGGATTTTTTTTGCTGCCCAAGAAAGCGGAAGGCGATTTTTTTTTTCGTGGAGAAGAAGGTGAACATGACAACGAAAAACATGAAAAAGAGATAACGGCAGGTTTATTGGGAGAGAAGGTTGCGTAATACTGTGTACACGAGAAGAAGAAGAGAACATTTTGGGATGAGAAAAGCAAAAACTGCGTAAAAATGAGAAAGAGAGAAGAGATTACATAATATGGGCTACTTTCACTTGAACGGATTATGGCTAGAGGAGAAAGCAGCTGGCGTCGATCATGGAGAAAATTGAAATCTGGAACCCTTGGAGACGTCTAATGTCAGAGTTTTGGATTCAGAGGCTCAGAGAGATTCTGAGACTTAAAGGTTCTGAAGATTTCAGATCTTGAGCATCCGGGACTCTGGAACCTTTCACACTCAAACCTTCAGGTTAGATCAAAAGTTGCTCTCAAAATCCGATCAACCTTTGACCCAGTTTCGACCAGCAGCTTGACCTGAAACTGAACAAAATCCGGGATTCTAACCTTCCTTGATCTGAGCAACTTTGGTCTATGTACACCAAACTATCGTAGTTTCTGTAGACTGACAAGTTTTTTTCCCCCTTGTACCCTATCCTTGTCTCAAGTCAAATGCATATGCTTCTTCTTCTTTCCCTCTCCTTCAATGTCATTACAAAAAAGGTGTTCCGTTGAGGAAGATCAAACCTTACACCCGACATCATGTTTTTTATTATGCAATATGCAATCAAAATTGCATTAAAAGAAGATAGATGAGAGGAACTTTCAGAAAGTTTTTGAGATGTCTTGAGTCTTACCGTATTCTCATGCAGAATCGTTTCCAGATTGCTAATAAACTTTCATTGGAAAGCGGAGCTGAAGAGGATCGTTATTCAAACTTTGACAAACTTTGAAAACTTGGATGACGTAATTTTCCTACGTTTCAAAAGAAGTGAAAGATTCTGAAGAATGAGTGACAGGTTAATTGGATTCCGGTGGCTTGGTGGGAGAGTTACGTAATGGTCAGGACATCGTTGGGGGAAGAAAACGTACTAACGGGCAGTAGTACCGGATACAAAAACATGCCAGCCCCAGTCGCCGCCAGCTACGGAGAGCAAGCTCCAGTCGCTCAGCCAGCTCCAGTTGCCTCTTACGGAGAGCAAGCTCCAGCCCAGACCCAACAAGAGACCGTTCAACAGAGCTTCGAGGCCGCCCCAGCCCCAGCTCAGCCAGCCGTCGAGTACGGAGCCCAGGCACCAGCTCCAGTTCAGACCGAGCAAGTTGTTGAGACCTCTGCTTCTGGATACAGAAAGTTCCACCTCAAGAATTGGTCGCGGGAAATAAGGTGTCTGTAGACTCTGTACTTTAAGATTTACTTTGTGAAGCGCTGCAAACTCCTTCAAAATCAAGTTTTGTCTGAAATTTTTACACATGATCAGAATCTAGAGGCAATTTCCTATCGATCAGTACAACTTTCATCAACTTCGAGCAATTTTGAGCCAAGTTACAGTAGTCAGAAGAAAACTTCACATTATCTAAAAAAACTAAGTACAGTTTTTGAACCCACCATCCTCGAAGTTCCCAAACAAGAAAACTCTCAAGTTGTGTCATCGCCCTACTTCAATTTGCCTATAACTAAATCCTTCCTCCTCTTGAGACAATAGACAAAAAACCCATCCGACCACTTTAACACCTTCTTCATCTTCTTCCCGTTACAATATACATATGCATACATATTTACACCAACACCGCAATGAAACAATTAAGAGTACCGCCGTTTACACTTGACTTCAAACTTTTTCCCTCTCGAATCACATCCCAAAGAAGAAGAAGAAGAAGCTACTATTAGGTGAACAATTACCACCGCCAAGAAATACACTAGTGGCCATGAAAAGAACCGGTAAAGCGCGGGGGGTTATCTTATCCAACAAAAAAAAAGGAGAGGTACCGCCCATCTCCCCTACACGGGAGACAATAATGAAGAAGCCTAAAGTCTAGTGGGCGGGGCTTGGCTTTCTCTGCGTCTCTCTGTCTCACGGGGTGTCTCGCTTCGGAAGCGTTACGCAAGGTTTGATGATCCGTTGGCACCATATATAAAGCCGCAACGGTTTGACGGTTCTCTATTCAATTCGGCTTTTCCTCTTTTTTGATCTTCTATATTTTTTCATTGTTGTGTTGTCCAGGGGTGGGATGTCTAGGGAGGTTTGCGAACTTGTATCATTATACTTCCGATAGTAGGGGTCCTAGACCTCGGCTTGGCAGCTCAAGATCACAGTTGTTTCTGAGCTATCCCGTCACCTTTTCTAGGGTTCTAAGCATTCCTATCTGTTCTCTGTCCGTTTTTGAACCCTCCACTTCCGATATGCTTCTCCCACATCATCCCGAACCTTGTTCCAGAATGAAGTACCTCGTCTTCGTCGCTCTCTTCGGCTGCACCAACGCCTTCCTCTTCTCGCTGCTCGGAGGAGGTGGCGGCGGCGGCGGTTGCTGCGCTCCACCACCACCACCATGCGGTGGAGGCTGCGGAGGAGGTGCTCCACCACCGGCCCCAGCTGGTTACGCTACCGCCCCAGCCGGCTATGCCGCACCACCACCACCACCACCAGCACCAATCGGAGGAGGATACGCTCAGTCCGGTGGATACGGAGGCGCCGGAGGATACGGAGGAGCCGCCGGAGGAGGGTACCAGGCCGCCCCAGCCATCGGAGGAGGAGGCTCTTACGCTGGAGCCGGACCAATCGGAGGAGGATACGGAGGAGCCCAACAAGGAGGATACGCCGGAGCCGGACAAGGAGGATTCGGAGGAGCCCAACAGGGAGGATACGCCGGAGCTTCCCAGGGAGGATTCGGAGGAGCCCAACAAGGAGGATACGCCGGAGGCCAGGGACCAATCGGAGGAGGACAACAGGGAGGATACCAACAAGGACCAGCCGTCGGAGGAGGAGCCGGATACCAACAGGGAGGACAGCAACAAGGAGGAGCCGGATACCAGCAGGGAGGACAGCAACAAGGAGGATACCAAGGACCAGCACCAGCTCAAGGTGGAGCCGGATACCAACAAGGAGCCGCCGCTGTTGTCTCCGAGGGACAACAAGGATACCAACAACAGGCTCAGCCAGCCCCAGTCGCCGCCAGCTACGGAGAGCAAGCTCCAGTCGCTCAGCCAGCTCCAGTTGCCTCTTACGGAGAGCAAGCTCCAGCCCAGACCCAACAGGAGACAGTTCAGCAGACCTTCGAGGCCGCTCCAGCCCCAGCTCAGCCAGCCGCCGAGTACGGAGCCCAGGCCCCAGCTCCAGCCCAGACCGAGCAAGTTGTTGAGACCTCTGCCTCTGGATACAGAAAGTTCCACCTCAAGAAGGCCGCCAAGGCTTAGATCTCTAAACTGAACAACTAGTTTAGATAACTATAACTTCTCATAACTTTTTGTGATCTTTTGACTTTTTTTTCTGTATATTTCTCTCATTTGATGAGTCATATCTGGTCTTTCAATGAACTCTTTGGATTCTTGAAGCTCGATTTTTTATCACAAACAAGTCGTTGTATGAATTCTACTTGCAGTTGGAATGGTGTTCGGATCCTTAGTGGACCCTATCAAAAACAGAAGACAACTCTTGAGCTGCCGTCTCAACGCTGGAAGTACTAGAATTGTAGATAGAGGGTCTAGCACCGGGAACATGGACATCACGATAGATGAGGTGTCTTGGAGCCAACTGAAGAAACCTTTGTTCACTTATGCTAACTTCTAGCCACTCACTTCCACCCATCAATCCCAAAAACTGGCTGATACCAGGAGAAGAAGCACGGAGAAAAACTCGCGACCGTCGGTGTTATCGTCTGAACCACCAGAGCCTTGATGAGTTGGGTTTGTTGTCGTTTCGTGGTGGCACTCATAAAGTGAGCTTGCTTTCTGAGCTCATAGGCAATCAAGAATCCAGTGTAGACGATTATAGCCAGGGAGGCAAAAGAAACTATTGAAAGAAGGCCAATGCCTAGCCAGGAGTCGCGGATAAAGTCGTCGGTGGTTTCCTGAAAAGTGGCTGAATTTTTAGGAAATGATGTATTGTCTCTTTGACCAAATTGGTCTGAACTTTTGTAAAAGTTTTCTAAGCTTTGAAACCAGCACTAAACATTCACCTAGTATATTCTATTTCCCACTCAAGGAAAACCCACAAAAAAGTCAGCGCTGGCCTAAAATACAACTGCTCAGCCTCTAATCCGACCGCGCTTCCTTCAAGTGCAGGCGCACTGACCATGATATTTTCAGGGTCAGCCACCACCCATAGACTTCCTCCTCACCTGATATTGCGCTATCACAACATTCATCTCCTTTGGATCGTGCCCATAATACTTCTCGAATGCCTCCCTCACATACAGTAGCCTCTCATTCACGTTTCTTCCCGACAGATAACCAGCCTGAATCAGAGAAGAGTATTCGTCTAGAGAAGTTACCCGAGACAAGAAAAGAAATATGTCCCTTACCACGAACGTCCAACACCCCATGTGCAGGAAACAATAGATGACGGAGCCGACTAGACCATAGGGAAGGAAGTAGCGGGTGAGAAAAGCGTCACTGTGATTGGAGAGGAAATTGAGTGATACAAGGAAGAAATCCTTACCAAACTAGAATCATGTAGCGATAAGCGAAATGTGAGTGGAGAATCGCGTAGGTTCCAGTGATGTAACTGCATCGAAAGGATAGAAGGTACCTACCGAAGTCGGAGGGCTGAAACTTACAAAGCTGAGCTCTGAAGCTGATAGAAATAATACCGTTTCAAAAAACCCGTCAGCTACAAAAATGGTGAATGCATAACGGTAGTTAAAGATGCCCACAGGCACAAAAACGTCACAAAGCGAACAGGACATGTTGAAAATCGAAAAGTACAACAGCAAATACTTATAGTCCCCCAAGTTCAACTTGGTGTCTCTGAAGATGATGCAGATGAACACGGGGTTGATGACGAAGGAGCACAGTGCGAAAAAGTTGGGGATGAAGCTGTGAGCCCAGTTGATGTACATTGTGTTGTTGGATAGAGTTGGGAAATGGAGATGAACGAAACAAAAAGTGATAGAAAACAGGTATGGTAGGTTTTCTCATTTCCGGGGTTGTCTAGTCTGAGAGAGACACATCTCAACAGCAGTAATCAGGAACACGAAGATTCGAGGAAACTGGAATCCGTCGGCAAGATCTGAGACGATACGTTTTTGAAGCACATTTTGTTCGAAGATTAAAACGACATCCATTCTTGTCAATACACCTCCGGGTTTATGATACTCCAGCAAAAGTACTTGGCAGCATTTTTAGCACTTGGCACTTATCGAGGTTTTGTCTTGCTTTTCAATTTCTCTACCCGGGTGGTCCATATTCCCCACATGACTAAATAGTAATTATCCGTTGTGATCGAAGTTGAAATCCACCCGACCTTCAAGAAATGTTGTCAGCTACAAAAATGCGCATCTAGAGTTGCTTAATGCTCACACCAAATCCAAGAAAAATCGGCTAGTTTCCGACCATGTTTTTAAACTGAAACATTGACTTCTCTTTTGACCGATAAATATCCTAAAAGATTATAAAACCTGAACCCCTTGACCTTTTAGACGATTGTTCCCAAATTGATCTTCTATCTTTTATGCTTTCTGAACTATTGCTGTTGTCTCAGTCATTTGACAGTATATTTCTCTCCATTATCTAAACAATTTTTCCATTTCTCTCTGCTTCCCCTTCTGTTTCATCACATGAACACCGCCACATTGTTTTCTCTCTGTCTCATTCTTCTCTCTTTTCCTCTTTCCAGCCCGTCATTTTTAGTAGTGTCTGTCACGTATTCCGCATTTTGTTCATTGAAAAACACAACAACATTGTCGGTCATGTTTCTTTCATCCCCTTTTCCAGGCGGATTTTCAATCATAAAAGAGTCTCCGGAAACGTTTTGAAAAACGATCTTTTCAACTCTACCCCCTTATTTTGTGACTGACCAGAAAATGTTTGTTGGTCTCTCGTCTCCATCTCTCTTTGTTTGGTCACAATTTCCATATACATGCGTTTTCTTATCATCCTTTTCGTCGCATTCTCAAGTCATCCCCTCCTCCTGGAAATTGGTTTATAGTGTTGGCTCGTTTTCCCCAACTGCTGCTATATCAGTTTTCATTTGGTTTCAGACAATGACCGTCGAGAGTGTCCCGTTGAATACCGGAGCTCAGCTTCCACTTTTTGGGCTGGGAACGTGGCAGGTCAAGGATGAGACCGAGTTGACTGTGGCTCTTCGTGCGGCGCTGGATGCTGGATATCGGCTTATTGGTGGGTTACTGTAGGTTACTGTATATAAAGACACAACTGATAGTGGGTTTTCGCAATTCAGAGTGTCATTATTTAGAACTGTTGTAGGTGCCGAAAAGAAGACAGGAAACTTTGAAAAGTTAAGATTTAAAACCTGAAGTTATGACTGGTTTAGAATCGAGATTTTTGAGATTCTGATGGATACTGAGATTCTGAGATTCTAAAATTTTCCGAGATTCTAGGATCTTGGGATTCTGAAATTTGGAGATTCTCTTATTCTGAATATTTCAACGATCACATTTCCAGACACCGCCCACCTCTACCAAAACGAGCACATCATCGGAAACGTGCTCCACGAGTACATCTCGTCCGGAAAGATCAAGCGAGAGGAGCTCTTCATCACCTCCAAACTCCCCTTCGTCGCTCACGCTCCAGAAGACGTCCACGACTGTGTGGAGAGCCAGCTGAAGGCGTTGAAATTGGACTACATCGATCTGTACCTCATCCATTGCCCATGCCCATTCAAGCATCAGGACGGATCCTTGTTGCCTCTTCTCCAGGACGGAAAACTAGTTTTCGACGAGGTCACTTCCCACATGGATACATGGAAGGAGCTCGAGAAGCTCTACAATGCTAAGAAGCTTAGGGTCAGTAGTTGGTGCCGTGATCAGAAATTTTCCGAATTCCAAATTTCAGGCCCTCGGAGTTTCGAACTTCAGTGCAAAGCAACTCGAAGAGCTGCACAACCAGGCAACCGTAAAACCATCTAACATCCAAGTCGAGTGCCACATCTATTGGCCACAAGAGAACCTTCGCAACGTTTGCAAAAAACTCGGAGTCACTTTCACTGCGTACGCGCCGCTCGGCTCGCCAGGCAGAAAGGCCGCTCGTCCGGACGGCGTCTGGCCGGAGGGTGATCCACTTCTGGATCCTGTCGTTCAACAATTGGCTGCCAAGTATCACAAGACTGCGGCGCAGATTTTGATCCGTCACCTGACTCAGCATGGCATCTCGGCGATTCCGAAGAGTATTAGCCCGGATAGAATTGTGGAGAACATCTCGACGTTCGACTTCAAGCTGAGCGATGAGGATATGCATGCGTTGGACACCGTTCCGACGAGAATCCGACTCTTCGTTTTTGATTTGTGAGTTTTCTAGAAAATTCTCAGATTTTGATTCTAAAATTCTGAAAAATCCTTGAATCTGAAAATTTCTTTGACCAGAGAGACTTTCTGAGGTTCTGAGGCTTCTAGCTTTTAGGATAACGAGTTCCTGAAATTTCAGGAGTCTGAAAATCTGAAATGCAAGATTCTAGTAGACTTTGAGATTCTGCTATTTTCAGCTCTGAGATTTTGAGATCTTGACGAATTTCAAGTCTGGGAGGTCTTCGAATCTTAGATGAGGTCCTCGAGATCTTTATCTCAGATCCTCATGATCCTTTGATTTATAAAAATCTATAGCTCGAGAGTTTTCGAGATTCTATGTCTTCCGAGATCATCTGACACTCTCAAATTTCCCATCAACACTTCCATATCAAAATTTTCAGCGCCGTTGGCCACCCGCTCTTCCCACACGACGAAGTGGACTCTGCCACCCCACGATCCGGATTGAGACTTCACTAGATTCGAACGTATCACTTTTTTCCACGATTTTTCTTTTCTAGAAGCTTCCACATACACATTTTCATCTCTGATTTCTATAAATGTTTTTTCTTTCTTTTTTTCGCGCACATAACCCCCTCATATTTCACGGTTGGGCGGATTTACGACCGGATAACCAGACTCGAAAGTGTTGGCAAAACAAGAAAAAAAACAGTTGAGATGATGATGATCTGGGGGGAGAGGCAAATAATTGGACAACAGGTATATCCCGACATCAAAGAAGGCCGACGGAGAGAAGAAGAGACGAAAGGACCATCGACCTTCCTCGGCCAAACAAACGACAGATTTTTGATTGCATAATTGGAGAGTGAGGAGAAGGCACTTCCTTTGTGCATACATATCAGATCATCACAGTCTCCATTCGGCACCTCATTTGTTCCTTTTTTCGGGCAGATTATCTAGTCGTAATCTGGGAAAACAGAGATCAGTTTTTTGAGGTAACACTGATTTTGGAAGATTGGAAATGGGAAGTGATAATTTTCAGGCATCTGGATCCAACATGGATCAGGTTTTGGGCAGATAGGTGGCAGTTGGTTTTTTTTCAAGGTTGGGAAATGCTTTAAACTGAAGCAGCGATCTAGAATCCGAATGACAGGCTGAGAGAATATGGACGTTGCATCGGTTGACTTCCGTTGAATTTTTGGAGATTCGGTCCGGACTTTTTGTTCAGAATTATTATCAATGTGTCGAGATTTTGAAAACAATGAATAGGGAATACAGATTTGGACCTAAAAGATATGAACATTGTTTCACAGATTTCAGATGGATCTCTTCTTTTCAAGTTCAAAAGATCCGGCTTTTCCAGGTTCGGCTCCATGTTTCAAGATTTCCGCTTTTGATTTTTCCAATGTCACAAGACGTGAAATCTAATTTTCTATCTTTTGGGCTAATTTTCAGTTCTTTACGACAACAACATAACAATTTATGAGGATTTGCACGAAAATCAATTCAGGCTTAGAGTCTGAAAATTCGGCCACGTCTGTACCTTGAAGGAATATGTTCAAATTTCCCAAGAGTTTCAGCCAATGTTCTGCCATTCTCACAGAGTAGTGTTGCCCCAAAAACGGATAAAGATATTGGCTGAAACCGTCTTGAAAGTCAAAAATAACCTTTTAAAAAAACACTGATGAAGTTTGAGTATGTCCCTTTAAATTACGGTAACACAAAAACTGTCTTATTGTAAGATCCTTGGAAAAGTAACTCAAATGGTCTTTTGACTCCATTAGCTAGTTAGAATCGTCCATGTTGCGTAGCTCCCCATCAGATAGCCATATCCGAGTCGTAAATCGCGTGGCAATGGTGATGGATTATGTGTGCTTTTTCGCTTTTCGAAGGCGAGATATCATCTTTGCGGATTGCATCGTTTCTGTCTGTGTGAGTTTTCAGATGTCCGAGAATCTCCATAGAACTTTGTCGATGCCGATAGTTTCCTATACAGTACCTCTGAATACCACAAAAACGCACCGCTGCTCACCAAATCCATTAATCTACTAGACAAATCTTCACGTCATCAAAAAGAAGGACAATCGAAGATGACGATTACGTTCTTTCCCGGGAGCCAAGTTTTTGCCTTTGTCCTCTCTGCTGTTGGCCTTTTTTGACCGTCACCCGACGATGGGAAACAACACTCCCGACCAATCATAGTAACCCGTTCATTCCTTTTTCGAACGTAGTTTTGAGGAGGTTGTTATTGGTGAGCCCCTCCGTTCGCACTACACTGCGAGCGATCCTCGGACCGTTTTTATCGTTTTTCATTGGTTTTTTGCAGTGGTGTCTTGATTCTTACCTTGGTTGTCACTTATGTGATAATTCGAAAAGTTTTTTGTTTTCGTATGGCCACTCTTCCGGCTATTAGCGTTCTCAGATCATCTGTGCAAAGTTCTCGCTTTGAGTACAGGTATTGAACGCAATATTCAAGGTTCTATGAATCGAGTAGCCATTATCCGCGGAGCTCCAGTAACCCTTGAATGTTTGGACTGGTCCCTTCTAGCCTGTCCTAATTCTTCCATCCCGATTCTGATGGTAAGTAGTCCATCAATCTAGACACCCCCCCCCCCCC
>LR543321.1:215714-226147 GCA_900536305.3 Caenorhabditis sp. 40 LS-2015
CCCCCCCCCCCCCCCCCGGTATTCTGAGTCTAGCCTAGATTTCTAGATACCTTCTCCCCAGTTCCCAGATCCTTTCCAGGTACCCCTTCTTGGGGGAAGACCCCATGATCCCTGAATCCTCTATTGATTCTACCCCCATCTGTATGTCTAATCTCCCTACCACCAATATTGTTACCATGGACTATACAAGAAAACTAAACTGAGTGACTTTTCAGTAATTCCCTAGCCATCCCACTTGACACCTCTTCAATCCCCTCCCCCACACAGACGATCCTAATCTAATCCCTCTTTCTCTCTTTAGAACAAAAGGCGCCTCTCGCTAATATAGTGCAGCTGGAGTTTTCACAAGTAGATACAACACACATATCTATTCCAAGACGTGGAAATTTTACAATACAATTCAATGTTGCCAAATTTCATGGAAAGGGGGTGTGGAGGTGAACTGATAAGGGCGGGAATATGTCAAAAAAAGGCTGTCTGATAGTGTATCGATTTTTACAGTATTGAGAAAGCTAGTGTCGAAATGAGGGATGAATTTTTGAGAAATTCAAATTTTCGGGGTCTCCCCCCTCCTCTAAAATGAGAACACGACCAGCTTTGATTTGTGCACACCAACACCAGATCATTATTCGAAACGAACAAAAGCAATTTATCTTCAAGGCGCAGAGGACAGGCACCCTCCTAGTACACACACACTGTTCGAAGAACTTGAATTTTTCTCTCCCCTCCACACCAGGCGCCAGCCGACGGAGCCCATTTATTATTTTTCAAATCCGTCCCCCCTCTCTATCTTCTCTTCCAAATTTTTTTTTCCGCCCCAGGTCCATCCATCTGGATTCCCCCCAAGTTTTCTCTCGTTCTCTATTTCTCTCGCTATCTCTCTCTGTGTATGTATGTTTTTTTTGTCGATGCCCATCTCCAGATGATAAATTGACGATGTCCATATGCGTATATATAAATGTCCGTATTTCAGCATGAGCGGCGACTCGAAAGTTTGGGCACACGCCTCGGCGGACACATGGGCGGTTCAGCAGGCTCAGGCTCACCAACACCATCAACAGCAACAACAACAACAACAACAGCAGGGCGGAATTTCGACGTACGATCTGGACACGTCGAGCATCAAGCGCGAGAAGATTGAGTTGCATGATGTGAGTTGGAAATTTTAGTTTTTTTGGGGTCGAAACCTGTTAGGCGCAAAAGTTTTCCGCACGCTTTTTTAGGAACTGGTAGATCGAGTAAAACTAGTTTTTGATCTACCAATGGTAACAAAAAAATTTAAAGATTTTCTATATTGACGACGCCCCTTCGGTGCAATACTTTTTGATCTGGTAGATCAATTTGAACTTCAAGAGCTGCGTACTTTTGATTTTCCAGTGCCTAGAAAAGCGCGCCAAATCTTTTACATAAAAGATTGAACCAAATATCCATTTCAGTGATCCCGAAATTTTCAAACTTTAAGCCAATTGACCAAATTTGCTATTCTAGAAACAAAAAAAAATATCTGAGATCTTTAAAATGTCATTGAACACAAAATTTCTAAATATTTGAAACTTCTAAACAAGATCTGAAAATCTCCAATATCACAAACTTTATGAATCTCAAAAGCCCTGAAATCTCGAAAATTGAATAGCTGAGAACTTGGGTTTTTTCAATTTTGTCAAACAGGTTGAAATTCTCAAAACAGGAAATCAGGGGTCCTTTACCGTCCGAAAGATTGGATGTGGTTAATAGAGTTCAGAATCTTGAGTTTCAGATATCCAAGCTTCAACCCCAAAATTATCATAGGTAAGCAGATTAGGCCGATTTAAACCCAAGCAACTAGTTCCGTCCTCTCTCCACTCCACCAGATACAGTCGCATATCATCTGGTGTTGTTGTGTTGATATGATATGCGAGATTCTTCATCTCCATCAGCAAAATCAGTGTCGGTTTCCTTTTCTCCCTCCGTCAATCTCTCTTCATCTTCGTCAACATTCTGTGATGATTTTCACACAAATCGTAGAGAGAGAAGGCCCTTTATCTTCTCTCCTCGATTTTTCCCCTCCTCCTTCTTCTCCACCATATCATCATCGTTTTCTCTCGCCATCCGATTTATCTCTCTAATCACATTAATCATGTGTTTCTCTTCTTATCACAAGCGCCGCCGCTCACTTGAAGAAGTGTCTCCAATGTGGAAGGAGATGGATGGGTTTACACGATTTGTGACACGGATTATGATGAATAGACGACGGTTACCAAATTTGGGATTCGAAGGATTCAGAAGACTCTGAGGATTCTGGAGAGCTCAAAAACTAAAGGGTCCCTAGAACATGAGAGGAAGAAGCAAGAAGCATAGAGCAGAGTCAGCGGCAAAAAAAAGGAGGAAAATGCATGTATTTTTTCGTCGTCTTCTTCATCGTCGTCGTCGGTCGGGGTCGACATCTTCTTCGTCTTTCATTTTTGTTTCCCCCCGCTCTCCCTCAACCACTTCATTTTCACTCTCCCAAAGCATCCTACTGTACCTTGGACGATTGGGCGCTCGGAAAGTGGGCGGAGACTCCGTCTCTCTCTCTCCCCCCGAGGGAAGGCCTGAGGGAGAGAGCGCGTGTGTGTATGTGCGTCGATCTCAGGGGGTAGTGCCCCCTTCTTCTCAACAACGTCTCTTTTTCCTCTTCTCCAGAAGACCCCCCTCCTCTGGGCTCCGCCCCTTTTCACCCCCCAACACACACCAACAGACTGCCACGCCACCCCGCCGCCGCCGACGACGACGACGATCGGACAAGATTGACATACAACCGTTTTGAAGTGTGTGAGAAGTTGTCATTTTCGATATTCATCTGTCTGTCATATTATTTACGTTCTTCGTCTTCTTCCTCTTCTTCTTCGTCGCTTTCGTTCATATCTCTTACTATCTCTATTTCTCTGCTAGCAGGGGGATCAGACGCGCACGCTGGCGGAACACGGCTACCACCACCACCACCACCACCAACGAACCATCACCAGCCATCATCATCATCATCATCAATTCGAGAGCGACAACGACACTAATCAATCGATCAACAAGACATACGGGGTGGGCGGGCGAGCCTCTCCACACGTAGTTTTTTGTTTGATTGACTGAGTGACACGTCCCGAGTTCGATCCACACACGACGGGAGACACCATCGTTCATCTTATTCAGAAGCCCGTGTGTCGGGGCGACGACGACGACGACGACAACGTTGATGGCGCAGAGGGTACTAGTTCCACACTCTACTTTCTGACATTGACATGATACCACCACCACTACCGCCCCTATTGAGAAAGAGATGGAGAGCTTCTGTCAGCCAAAGGGGTGCTCCATCTCTCTGTCTTCTTCTTCTTCTTCTCCTCTATAATTTATCGTTGTGTTTGGTGGAGAGAGAGACCGCATCGAATTCTGGGGCTCATTCTTGGTTTGCAATCGGCGCTGGCTGCTAGCTAGTAGTCAGTTCTTGAAATTTTTCGAATCTCACTTTTTTTTTGAGTCAGCCTGTGCTCCGTGGCTTGCTTGGGATGAGCAATTCGAGGTTTTAAACTATTTCTCAAACTTCAAATCCCTCCCCGAATAGCATTTTTGTAAATACTGAGCAATCTGACTGAATCTGAGAAATCTAAACCAATTCTGACGGAATCTTAAACATAGAAATCTGCCACAAAAGCTAAGAAATTTTGACTTGAGCCTGATCCTAAACAGTTGGAAGCTAGCCATTTTGAAGCTGAGCAATCTGCAACTAAGACTGAGCAATCTTATGCTGAGCAATCTTGAGCTAAGCCTACACATTCTGGTGCTAAGTCTTAGCCATCTAAAGCTGATAATATTGTTCCTGAGCCTTTTTACCGATCCTGTTAAAAGATTGACCCTAAAAATCCTGATCAAAATTTCAAAACCCTTAACTTTTTCCGACTAAAAACCTTTTCCGTTTCCACCAATCGATAGCATTTTTCTGCAACCATTTTACGATCTTAGCGACAGTATCACTTCCCTCCATTTTTTTTTGTGATTCTATTTCCGACAAGATAAGAAATCGTCCCCAACCCCTTTTGGTCATAAAACCCAATCTAATGATTGTGTTGGGCTGGGCCCGATTTTGAGCTATAGGGTCCTCTAGGCTCTTTGGAATCTCGTTTTCCCGCCGAAAAGCTCCCAGTTCGAAGTTGAAATTCGGCCAAAAAGCGTTCGCATTTTTCGGACATGCCCTTTCAATCACCTACCTTGTCAATCTCGATTGACACTCCCCCCTTCTGATCCGAGATGCCAAATCATTAATCAATCAATCAGAAGAGTCGTCTCCCCCCGACGATCAGGGGCGGAGTGATGGAGAGGAATAGAAGTGGCAAGAAAAGGGGGAGAAAACTATCCGAGAGTTTTCGATTCTATATTTTCTCGGTTTTCCTAGTAGATGTTCTGAAGGTGTTCGCTGAGGAATAGTGGATTCGAAAGAGGACTTATCCACTGTTCGCATCTCTTTTTTCTTCTTGTCGGTTTTCTAGGTGAAGAAGATTTATGAACGTCTTGTCAAAAGTACCGTATCAAGAGTGGGAAATCTTTTTCTTTGTCAGAGTTTTTGAGGTTTCACAGTTTTTGAACATCGAAATTTTCAAGGATTTTGAGTCTTGTAAGGATATGGTATTGAGGATTCTTATAACTTTCTGAAAATCTGGATACTGTTGCCTTTGGGTTTGTTCAAAATAGTGGCAGAAATTTCGAGTCCCTATATTTTAAATTTTTTTTTTGAAAGTTGCGAAATTTGAAATTTTTAGCCTTCCCAAACTGGGTTATCATGAATTTTGTAAATTTGAGAATCTCGGTTTCGTGGATCTCAAAGTTTCGGTGAATCTGTTGAGACAGAAATTCGCTGTTGAAGGTCTTTAAAAATTAAAAATTCCAAGTTTTTGAAAATTTCGAAAAATTGATTTTTCTTGACTTTCTGGACCTTCGAACAAGGTAACAACAAGATATTTTAGAGATTCCCTTTACTACTGAAAATCAAAATCTTATCAAAACATTTTACGGTACTATTAGATAGACCCCCCCCTTTCCTCTCCTTTTCACTCAACAATACCATTATTATCTAATCTAATCATGATTTCAGCAGTTCAACGATGGCTACGGACCGCCACCGGGCTCGGCGGCCACCGACCCAGCAGTCAGCTACGCGGCGGATCCGGCTGCCTACTTCAACCTGTACGCTAATATGGGCGCCGCGCCGACGACCACTCCGATGATGCACCACGAGATGGGCGAGGCGATGAAACGCGACAAGGAGGCGATTTATTCGTACGTTTATTTTTATATTTTTCTTTGCTTATTATTACTATTTGAGATTACTGTATCTCTTTTAGGCACCCACTCTACCCGCTTCTAGTCGTTCTCTTCGAGAAATGCGAGCTGGCGACGTCGACGCCACGCGAAACGTCACGCGACGGCACGTCGTCATCCGACGTGTGCTCGAGCGCCTCATTCAGAGATGATCTCAATGAATTTGTAAAACATGTAAGCGCTTTTTTTTCTTGACCAGTATATTTCGACATAAAAATGAACTTACCTCTTTTTCAGACGCGGGAAAACCAGGACAAGCAGTACTATGTGCCGAATGCACAGCTAGACCAAATTATGCTCAAATCCATTCAAATGCTCCGTTTCCATTTGCTCGAGCTCGAGAAGGTTAGTAAATTTTTTTTTTGGGAAGAATGTGACTGAATGTGTAAATGTAAAGTGAGTGAGTGTGTGTGAAGAGGAGCCCCTCCACTATTATTCCTCCAAAAGTACATTCTCTGCGTCTCTCCAAGGCTCATTGTACTCTCGCACCCCATCGGTTTTCAGTCTGAACAGTTATCAGTCAGTCAACAAAAAATGTTCTGATGCACTTTTTGGGGCAGAAGAAGAAGAAGAAGAAGAGGGGGGCGCCCGCGGCCAGGCACCGTATCAGTGATTTTGAGAGCCGGAGCACATTTAGATGGAGAGAGAAAGAAAAGTGCACTTCTCCGAGACGGCGAAGTGCACACGATTAGTTTTTTTGAGGTTTTTTTCAAATTTCCCGGTCTGGCCTAGAAAACTAGTTAGGCCAGACTGTTAGGAGCCAGAATTTCGAAATTTCAAATTTTGAACCTGCTGGCTTGTTATTGTCTTTCATGGGAGGTCTGTAACGATGATAAGATGTAGTGCAATGGTGTACTGAGCTCAGAACCTTGATTCGTATGAATTCAGGGTGTGAAGAAGACTCGGGGTTCCTTCAACGATCACTTAATGATTGGATGTTTTAAACCTTTAAGTGCTGCATGAGAATTTTAGAGGCCGTACCAAAAGACAAAAATCCATTTCAGACCCTCTCCCCCAACCTAAAACTTTTTCCAGGTTCACGAACTCTGCGACAACTTCTGTAACCGCTACGTGACGTGTCTGAAGGGCAAGATGCCGTTGGATATTGTTGGCGACGAGCGCGCCTCGTCTTCCCAACCGCCAATGTCACCAGGAAGCATGGGAGGTGGAGGACACCATGGCGGGGGCCACTCTGGCTCTCCACCAATGGTTGCAGGCGCGGCGACGCCGATGCACTATCCGCCGTACGAACCACAGTCGGTGCCGTTGCCCGAGAGCGTCATGGGATCCGGACATCCGTTGGAGGTGAGAATGAAATTGATGATATCGAGGGGGGAATGGTTGTTGGGGGATAACAACTGACGCACAGACACTTGCTCACTTGTTGGCCGTGCAAATCATTGTTGTAAATTATTTAGTTGGGGTCGCTGGATCTTGGCCAAAGTTTCAACCCTCCCCATTGGCCATCATATTGTTTTGATTCATCTCTGGATAATAGGCTAAATGGGGAGAGTCAATCTAGTAAAGTGCGCAGTGTCTCTCTCTTTACATAGATAGCGGGGTGTCAATAATTGGATTCAGTGTCCCCCTTCCTCGTATAGATATACTCGCACACATTTAACCACACACACAGGGGGAGCAGTGTATCCATACGCGCGTGCCTGTCTACAGCGGACGGGAGGGGTGGATCAGATTGTTTTGTGGTGTCAAAAATCATGATTAGGGCGGTAAATATGGGAGCGCTCCACTCACATCTCAGCGGGGGAGGGGGGATAAGGTGATTCCCCAAACAGTTAGCATTCTGTTGTGTATGTGTTCGTTTAATAGGGCGGCATACTTGGACACGAACAATACGAAGAGGGAGGGGGCTAAAGAAAAAAGTACTTGACTCAATGGGGGTCTTAGCGGTAAATGTAAGACGACGATGATGGCCGAGAAGAAGAAGAGGAAGAAGAAGAAGACGTTCCATTGGAATTTGCATAATTTGGTTTTTTGCGCGCGGGAGAGAGGCGATGTGGGTTTTTCAAGTTTGCCGACATTAAGGCGAACGATGATTCGGCGATGGAATTTATACAGTTTTGGAAACGAAGAAGAATTGGCCAACATTTGAACATCGGGACCAACTACTGTAGTTGCTCTAATTCATCTCGGTTTCTGTAACAGTTAGGAAAAGGTTGTCAACTAACAAAATGTGAAACAGGACGTTAGGAACATTTTGTTAGTTGACTACTTTTTGATAGCTTTTACTCGAGTCGAGATAGGGGTGCCGAACCCCGTTATCACAAAAAAAATGACATTTCACAAAAAATAATGGACAACTCCATGACCTCCAAAAATCAACCCATCTCTAGTTCCAGATGTTCCAAGGATCCTCGATGGCCTACGCAATGGCCGGAATGGCGGCAGCCGCCGCCTCATCGTCATCCTCGAATCCACAACAACCAGGGGATCACCCTTTAGCGAACGGCGGGACGCTCCACACGACGGCTGGAGCCTCCCAGACGCTAATGCCCATAGCCGTCAGTAGTCCATCGACGTGTTCGTCGGGTGGTCTACGACAGGACTCGACACCGCTGTCTGGCGAGACGCCGCTGCAGAACGGCAACTCGATGGACTCGATTTCCGAAGCGGGTAAGTCGTCTCTAGTTTTTGGAAGTCTATGGGTTACGGTAGTCTAACCCATCGCCCGGATGTTGCCCTACCCCCGGTTAACACCTCTTGTATTTGAACCTATTGTGATGCTATTCCCCCTCTCTCCTTCCTTTCTTCCTCTTTCTTTCCTCCAACTTCATCCTCTTCCATTTCATATTTTTAACACCAATCTCTCCCTTCCCTTATGATGCATGGTATTCCTCGCCGTTTTAATTATTATATACATCCCCCAACCCAATCATGGAATAACACTTGTATGTGCATTCGCCTGCAACTGACAGCTCATCGAGAAGGAAAAGAAGCCGCTGCTTTTTATGTGGTGTTATTGTGTCGCGCCTCAGGTCCCTCACTGCTTCACCATCAACCGCTTCTTCTTCAACACCATCATCATCATCTTCCACATCATCCACATCTTCAACACCAGCCGCAGCAGCAGCAGCAGTTTAACCATCAGCTTCACCACCCCGACTTTCTTCCCCAACCGTCCCAGAACATCATTGAGCAGAGCCTGCACTGTGCCGGTGTCTCGATGCTTGACGCTTCTCTCCTCCCGCCGTCCTCATCGTCGTCGTCCGACTACCATCCCGGCGATATGATGTCGCACATGTACCCCGCTCATCCGCTCGAAGTTTATAATCATCATAATCAAGACATGGCCTACGCCGACTACGGCGACTACGGCACTCCCGACGTTCATATGATGAGCGCGACGGAGGTCAAAATCGAGGACTCGGCGTCGGTGGCGTCGTCGAAGAGTGGCGGCGGAGGCGGTGGAGGTGGTGGCGGAAAGAAGCAGCAGCAGCAGCAACCGGGGACGCCGAACGGCGGACGAGTTGGCAAGAGTCGAGGACGTGGAATCTTCCCGAAAACGGCGACGAATCGATTGCGGCAGTGGTTGTTTCAGAATCTTACGGTAAGGGTGGAGAGAAAATAGGTTTTGAGAGTTTTTGTGGAAAATGAGTGTTTTATGTTGATCGCACTAATTTTGAGTTTTCTTTTTTGAGTTCACAGTACATTGTCCTTTTTGTCCATTCTTGTCTCTCTGATTCTTCTCCATCATTTTTCGAAGCCCAGATGCTCGGATCCTCTCTTCTCTAGAAACGCAGACAGTCTCGTTTCTCTGCTCTCTCTCTCTCTCTCTTTTTCTCTGCTCATTATATCTCATCAAGCATCACAAAACAAAGGTTCGAATACAAGAGGTGTCAAAATGTCCAATGAGAAATATCCATGGACCACTCCCCCCAAGACACCCCCTCTTGTATTCCAGGCGACGAGTTCTCGGTGTGCGGATCGAATGAAGACGGTCGAGACTCGGTGCTATCCGACTCGGCGAACGGATCTCACAACGGGAAGCGCAAAGTGCCCAAAGTCTTCTCCAAGGAGGCGATTACCAAATTCCGCGCGTGGCTATTTCAAAATTTGGCGGTAAGAAGAGAGACTTCGTTTTTTCAAATCGCCGGCAAAGGCGTCCTTATCTTCAATATTCATCTCTTTTTCTCGCTCTCAACCTCTGTTTTTTTCTCCATCAATTTCTCACCTTCTTCTTCTTCATTTTTTCACCTCATTTCTTCGTCATACAACTACAGTAATCTAGATTTACAAAACTTGTTGGGAGGTCGTTGTAGTACACTGCGAAGGCGCAAGTGTAATATAGTTTTTACACTGGTATCACAAGGGGTGCACAGAGAGGTCACTCTGTCGAGAGAGAGAGTGGCCAAACAGATGATGACGATGATGATGAGCAATATGAGACTGGGGACCAAAAAAACTATTTTTCCAGCACCCCTATCCATCGGAGGAGCAAAAGAAGCAGTTGGCAAAAGAGACGGGTCTTACAATTCTTCAGGTCAATAACTGGTGAGTATTGCTCTTTTACATCTTTTTTGTCGGGGAGGCTCTCGAAACTTTTTGGGTGCTTGACCAACAGCGAGAAAATGTTTATGTAATCTGTGAGAAGAGCCATGGGGGGAGGAATATCAGATTTCCACCTCCTTGTCGGTCCGTCGAAGAGGAGATGGGGGACCCTCTTTCGGTATCATCAAAAAATGCGAGTGTGCGCGAGAGGGGGGAAAGGATAAACACAGTTTCTGTTTGACCTACCAAAAGTTGCGTCATGGGGGTCATTGATGAGGGTCCGGAGATTATATGGAAGGGATATGCAAGGATGAGAAAGGCGAGGGGACTAATTTTTGGAAGGAAGCAACCAGTTTTCTATGTCATGGACCATCTTCTTTAAAATCCTGATTTTCAAAAGATGGGCTAAGCTTTCAATACATGACCTAAGATTCCAAAAGATGGTTTATTAACTATTTCATATCGAAAGTTCTAGGCCATCGATAGAGTTACAAGCTACTGTTCTCCAGCTCGCTAACCGGAAGGGCCTAACCTCAGCCTCTTGGGTACAAGTTCTATGCCCCATGACCTAAAACTCCCCCCCCCCCCCCCCCCCCGTTTCCTTT
>LR543321.1:226167-326461 GCA_900536305.3 Caenorhabditis sp. 40 LS-2015
CCCCAAAACCCCCCCCCCCCCCCCCTTTGGATTCCTAGTCCATCGAAACTCTTTACAGTACCCCGGAATCCAGTTTTGAAGGCGCGTGCCACCTGTTTGATTTGCGAGGTGTGAACTGTCTCTCTCTCATTTCCTATTTTAAAGACAACAGTAGACCGATTTCATGGTGTAGATAATAGCAACTCGCCTCTCTCTCCGATTATGACACACTCCATTGCACACTGGAAAAGAGAGAGAGTGATCGCTTAATGGGATGCGCATGGCACCAGATACATGGATAGGCACTCTCCGGAGGAGGAGAAGTGTACGGTTTAGAAAGGATGATGATGATGATGATGGTAATGGTGAGCTAAGCAACACCTAGTAATTAACAGACAGGGAAACGGTTGACTTTTTGGGTCGATGAGGGAGGTGGAAATTGGGGGTATGTGTTGCAATGTTATGTTAGAATAGGGGAGACTAAATTGTCTTTGTCTTGGGGTTTTCGGAGGTTCTAGGGCAGCTGATTTTGAAATATCCTATGAAACTGAACCATCATGGAAATCGGAAGGGGTACATTTTAGAGTCAGTCTGATCGCTGGCTTGGGAAGATTTTGAATTTCTAAATTCCCGGAGTTTCTGAGGTTTCTGAAAGATTCTGAAGGTTTTTGTCGGATTCTGAACAATTTTCATATGTGTCTTTGTGATTCTGACTATTGGAACAATACACTGAAGAATCATGGAAGATTTTGGAGTGTTCGAAATGATTCTGGAGGTCATCAAACGATCTAAAAGAGTTTGAGATTTTGAGAATCCAAGAAACTTTGATACGATGAATCCGAAGATTTTGATTAATTTTTTACCTTCAAAGTCATGCAATTTTATTATCCTCGAGGCTCAACTGAACCGAGTCAGAATCATCTTCATCCTCACTTTCCGATTTTTGAACCTAAAACTTTTCGAACCCTGAAGCTTTACCCCTAACTATCCCCACCTCGTTTTCTAACTGCCCTCTCCTCCCCATCAGAATCCCATCCCATCCAGGTACGGGACGTCGTCCGATGACGATGACGACGTCCCGGAGACATCCAAATAGATTCAGCCCTCATTATCCTTCCTTCCCCCATCATCCGTTTTCTCTGCTACTAACAACAACGCTCCTTCTCATTCTCTCTCTTTCATTGAGTGGACATTTGACTGACATTTCGTGTCAAACTGACGAACGACCACCCAGCCGCACCACGACCACCTCGTCCACCTTTCGCTCTGCTCCTCCTTCTCTTTGCCTTTTTTGGAAGGGGGTTTAAAAATGGGGGACCAACAGGAGGGGGGAAGGAAGGCTTACCCTTCCAAAACAGCACGGCGTGGGGGATTACTATGAGGATGATGATAGTAGACGTTGATAACGGAAAGGCAAGAGAAATGCCCGAAGGAGTTGGAAGATGGATGGGACTAGGGAAGCGAGTCCTAATGCATAACAAATGGTTGTTGTGAGTCTGGTTGCAAAAATAGAGAGAGGGAGAGGGGGAGAATTGGGTATGGATTCAATTAAAGTTTGAGAGGAAGTAATAGAGGTGAAGATGATAGGGGGCTCTTCTAGCACTGGTAGATCAAGAATCCGATTCTGGCTCGAATTTCGGGCCAATCAACTAGTGCTAGAAAAATCGTGCAAAAACTTTGAATCATATAGATCGAGATGGCTCACACTGTTTCCGAATCTTGAACGTTGAACGTATCGATTGTGACCTAGAATCTTCCATTTTGAAAAGTTCGGTCACTTTTTTCAAAGTTTACTTGAGTTGAGCTGAATCTGGAACTCCTCCCGGCTTGAAAAACCTCGGCAGTTTCCAATGACCTAGAATTTTCCAATTTGAAATTTTCGGGAACATGTGGGATTTTTCTTCAACTTCCTTGAGCTGACAGCAAATGTGGCCTAGAATTTCAAAGTTCACATCTTGTGCTTTCAAACTTTCCCCAACTCTTTTCATAGCTGAAATTCTTTAAAAATCTCAAGGTCTATGTCCCCGAGCTCTCTACAATGAAAACTTGGCCCATTTCCATTCCCGGTGGCCTAGAATTCTCTAAAATTCGGCCACACCGCCGAGGTTCCCAACTCTCTTTTCCCAGATTCCCAAGATTTCGCAAAAACACTTTTTTCCTTCGTTGTGAAATTCGAAAAACTGGCAACAGTTGGGGCATGTGTGTGTGTGTATGTGTCTTCATTCTCTGGTTCTTGTTCATCGTCTTCGTCGCCGTCGTCGACATCGACGAGGCTGACTAGTCTTGTGTCCCCTGTCGATTACCGTAACCCTCCAATCCAGTCTCTCTCTTTCTTCCTTCCCTCTCTCTATTACCACCACCACCAAGAGGCGGCACATTTTTCGAACAGAGGAGAGATAGAAGGAGAAGAAGATCGGACTGGGAGAGAGAGAAAGAGAGAGAGAATTGGCAGAGGGACGCACAGCCTTGGCAATGATGGATCGACGCAGCTGGCGACGTTGACAAGCCGAAGGCAAGAAGAAGGAGAGAAGGCAGTGCAGCAGCACAACCACCAGTGGGAAATAGACTGGGAGGAGGGAAATTTTGAGAAACTGGGGGCTTTCCTCCTCTTTAAAAAAAAGTGGAAAAATCTCGGCCGTTCCAATGGGGTCTCGAGACGATTTATCACAATGATGACACGGTGTGAGAGGGGATGAAAAAGATGAAGGTGTCAATTTATGAGAGGCGAAGACTGATTGCTTTTTTCGGGGCGCCCGGGAGAGAGATGATAGGAGTGGAGGGGGGGAAGATTTATAGATGGACAATTGATAATGATTGAGACATTTTTCAAGACGGGTAGGGTTGACAGGGGTACCAAGATTGATGGTGATGGGATTGATAAATAGAGATGGAGGTGAAATATGGGTATTGAAGAAGCGGTGAGGAGAATGAAAGGGTTAGTGAGTTGGGAGAGTAGGGGCTACTGAATTCTGATGCTCGGCGATCTTGGAGAATCTGGTGATGGAGCTTAAGGGTCAGGGCTCAGCAATGGGTTTCTTCAGTATCCAGGGTTCAAAGGCCAATTCTTGGTTATAAGAAGATCTAGAATCCTCTCCAGTCAGGCTGTGAATTACTCATTCAGAGCTTTTGATGGATTTTGAAACCATGAGCTTCTGAAGGATTTTAGTTGGATGTAAGGAAGTCTGAAAGAGTCTTGAGGTTTCTGAACGTACCGGAGTTCAGTAAGATTTCAAAAATCTCCCAAGGCTTTCACAGGATGCTGAAGGATCTTGAACAGTTTCACATGATTTCCAAGGATTCTTAGATTCTGTGATTTTTAGACTTTAAGGTTCTCAAACTTTAAGTTTTCGAGAAACCACATGATTAGAGGCTCATCCATTCTAAAGTTGTTTGATTCTGGAGTCACTCGGGTTCAAAAATTTCCAAGTTTCAAAACTGAAAAATCTCTCCCTTCCAAAATCTTTGAGCTTTCGGACTTCACAACGTCTGAATCCTCAACGCTCTGATATTTTGAGATTCAATTAGTAGGGAATTTTGAATTTGAACTATCCCCTATATCTACATCCTGCTCTCTCTGAAACCTGACCATAATTCGTTTTATCTGCAATTCCTCACCTCCTACACAAATTTCTTGCTCTCCCACCGAAGATAGCCATCTCACCATCACCCCCACCCCCAGCCACTCACTAAACCTCTAAACCCCATAAAAACTTTGTTTAATGGGCTACCCCCAAATTTTATATGTTCCCCCCACGTTGCGTAGTTGATATTACGAGTGTTGTGTGACATTGGTCACTTCACTTTTTATCTCCTCTCTCAAAGTTGTGGTTAAACGCGATTTATGCGATTTTTATGATCTCGCTAGGCCTGAAGAAGTTGGAGAAGGTTGAGTGTGTGTGTGTGTTGCTATTTCATTCCATCTCCTCCATCTCAGATTCTTATCTCCCCACTCCCCTCTTCCATCTTCATTTGTGACGCACATAAATTGTCACGATTTGACACTTTTAGTGGTTGTTTAGGTCCGATGAGGACGAGGGGGCATAGTGGACACTGAGAGGGGGCAGTTGAAACAAAAGTTGGGGGGACTCAAAGAGAAAATATGCTCTATTGACAGCTCTGAAACCAAGAATTTCGTTGCAGGTTCATCAACGCTCGTCGGCGAATCGTGCAGCCGATGATCGATCAGAATAACCGTGCTGGACGGGCGCCCCATATGAACGTGTGCAAGAATCGGCGCAGGAATCGAAGCGAGCAGTCGCCCGGACCCAGTCCCGATTCGGAGTCGGACAGTGGCGCCAACTACTCGCCGGATCCGACGTCGTTGGCGACGGCGGCGATGCACTATCCGGGCGCCGAGTTGTACATGCAGAGGACGATGAACTATGGAGGATTCCAGCCGTTCCCCAATCCGTGAGTTTTGTTTTTCATTGTTTTGTCTGGGCAGAGATTTGAGTTCTGGAATTCTAAAAGGAAACTCTGAGGTATTTAGACTCCGCTGGATTTTGAAATTCTAAGATGACGAAAGAATCTCAAGTTTTGAGAATTCGGAAATTCAGAACCCTTTAGAACTTTAGTATCCTTCAGAATATCAGAATCTATTAGAACTTCGAAATCTCAGAAACTCCAGAGTCTCAAAATCATGGAGTCCTTTACAAGGTCTGCGTCTTAGAATCTTAGAATCTTAGAATCCCAGAAAACAGAATCTCGGAACCCCCGAATCCCAAGCTCCTTCAGAATCCCAGAATCCTAGAATCCTAGAATCCTAGAATCCCAGAATCCCAGAATCTTAAAACTCCAGAATCCCATCCTCCTTCAGAATCCTTTCGAACCTCAAAATCGATCTTTCAATTTTCAGAGCCATGCAATTCATGAATCCAATGGTCGGTTTCCCAATGCCTCCGGCAGTCGACACGCTCTCGCAGCAATGGGTTGATCTCTCGGCTCCACACGAATAACGGAACAAAAAAGGAGCTCTTCATTTTCTTCATGTTCTTGCACAAAATAAATTCCGAATCCCGCTCCAAGTGAAACAAATGGTCTTTCCTCCAGTTCTCTCCCTCTCCCCTCCCCTCTCTCAATCCATTTCATTTCAAATGACACGAAATCAGTTTCCCCCAGCCCAAAAATTTTTTAACTTTTCTTTCCATGACCCATTTTTCTAATAGTTTATCCTTTATCTCCCTAATTGATTCTCTTGTTTTATATTCCCTCTCGACAGGGTTCCCCCCAAACATTGTTCATTTCCATTGAATCGGACCAATCTTTTGCAAAAAACTGTGCTCATATTGTATATTGACCTAGAATCTTGTGTTCCATTCAAAATAATTAATAATACAAACATTGAGTTTTTCTTTGATTTCCAGTTCATATCAGTGTCCACAATCCAACTATCCACCACCACTCTCTGTTTTGTTCTCCGTAACCTTTTTAATTTCTCACTCATTTTCAGTCGAACTTTTTTGGAAGATTCCACAGTATTCTCAAACTTTCCACCCCTTTCCATACACTCTCACAACGGTATATTTTTGGCAATTTTTTTGTTGTTGAAAAAGTCTAAATGAAAAGAACTTCGAATTTGTAATCGTGAAGTGTTGTCAGAATCGCTGAATTTTAGAATTTCCGAATGCCGGAATTCTTTAGAATCCTGATTTCGCAGAATCTCAAGCTCCATGGGAAGTTTAGAATCTTCCAATCCATCAGAATTTCAGAATGTCAAAGCATTACTAAGATTCCTGAAGTCGTGGAATTCTAAAATCAGAACCTAGAATTCTCAGACGCGTTCATTATCTAGAGAAACATTGGATTCTTAAAATTTCCGAACTGCCTTATTTCAAAATCTCAGAATGCATAAGAAAGTTACCGATACTCAAGTCTCAGACTCCATGAGAACTTTAGAATCTTCGAATCCATCAGAATCTCAGAATGTCTAAACATTACTAGGATTCTTGGATTTCTGGAATTCTAAAATCAGAATCATGGATTTTAAGACGCGTTCATTATCTAGAGAAACATTGGATCCTTGAAATTTCAAAACCTCTGCATCTCAAAACCTCAGAATACATAAGATTTTGGAAGTCACCGAAACTCAAGTTTCATTCATCAAACAGCATCCATAATATCGTATCACATAATAAACAAAAAGAAGATGAAGAGTCTGGGGGAAAAATCTCAATCCCGAACCACGATGCCTTCTGGAGCCTCCGACGCCGACAATCGAACAAAACGGATTTGAGTATCGAATAGTTGTTCGATTTTTAGTATGTCACTTGAATTCTTCATTCGAAAATACACTTTGTTGCCATCGGTCCCGTCAAGAAGTCCGACACGATGTTCTACTTCCCTCTGAACGTTTTGAAAATTGATCCAAAAAGAGTTCATAGTAGATGAATGAAGAAATTTCTGGAAAATAAGCGTCATTCGAAGATAACATAAAATAATATGAGGTCATCAATTTTATTTCAAAAGTTAGTCAGATTCGACAGAAATCCGACTAACTCACAGAGATGATCAGAAAAATATGAATTTCCGTGCTTTTCAGTGCAAAATGATCAAATTTGAGCAGTTGAAAAAGTATGTTCCAATCACCTGATCGTTACATAATTTGGTGAGGGTATGAAGCAACTCTAGAGCTTCATTTTTGTAGTTGACAATTTTTTTTGAAAATCGCAATCAATTCAGTTGAATCGCGTTTGAAAAGAGTGGTCCGAAAAGTTTGAAATTTGTTCTGGAATATACCAAATTCTGATGGCTATACGCGACGTAACTCAGTTCACAATAATTTTCAGAAAAAGTTATCAACTACAAAAATGTAGATCTAAAGTTGCGTGATACGTTCGATAAGTTTTATAGAAATCGAGTTATCGGAAGATACATTTTCAACCACTCAAAGTTGGTCATTTTGCACTGAAAATCAACAACAGAGATAGAATTATGGCCAGCACTGTACATTTCACAAAAGTTAAATTGATGAAAGTTTGTCTACGACTTTTTTTGGCTTGCTAACCGTAACTCACCTGCTTTATTTCTTCCACGTGCTCGTTTTCCAATTCATGCACATACAGACTCAGACTTGAAAAGTGTTCAAAATAGTCCAGCCGGTAAGGAAATCGTATCGACGAAACGCGAACGTTCTTTGCTTTCTTCCATTGCTCCGATTTCACGACTTCATTCATTTCCACTTTCTCTGAATGGATACAAGCGACTGGATCCCGAATCTCAATGTCGTCTAGAACATTCGAATCGAGACGGGAAAAAATCGAGAGCATCTGATGCTGATCGCGGGCATCCATGATCAGTCCTTTGGTTTTCAGAGGGGTTCTTCTGGACGTCAAAATCGATGCCATCCCTTCCAAAATGTTACTGTAGCTGTTGCTCACATTTGACCTCTGATAAAGTGATAAATTGTTCAACGTTGAGTTTTGACAGCTCAAAATTAAAGCCAAATCTCTCAAGAGTGTATTCACATAATTTGGATCATGCACGATACGTCTGTTGGTTGTCCACGAGTCTTCAGGGCTGAGCGTCCGATACTCGACATAGTATTTGTGATCGCAGAGTTTATATTTAACGAGAATATAGTCATCACGAACATACAACTCTACAGCATTGAATTTTGCGTCTGGCTTTCTGTGGTCGATGAAATCCTGAAGACCGTGACACACTTTTCGAAGGGTTTGTCTGAAAACACAAACGGGTTCAGTGAGACAAACCTGCGACATTCAAAAACTTACACTTGTCGAAAATCCAAGTTTTTCAAAATCTCGTTCATCACCAGTTCTGGCATTGAAGTTAGAAACGGCATTTCGATGCGGGGAGGTCAAATTGAAGTGTTGGGAATGAGAAAGAAAAAAAAAACAAGTTGAGGAGAAATACTAGAGATAGCAAGAGTGAGGAATGTGCACCCAATTTTGAAGAGATAACAAACTCGTGGAGAGAGAGAGTGGACAGAAGTTGATTATGATAGCATCCTCTTCATCGCTTCTCACCTGGCCGTAAGCCTTCAAGGAGGAGTCGTTCCACCAGTTTACCTTCCAGAAGTTCCAGTTATCTAATAGTCTCATAGAACTATTTTTACTCATCGAACTATTTTTATCCTGTCTTGTAAATAAACATATCGAACATTCCAACATTTCAATGCGTCTTGATTAAAAGTTAAGCAGTAAAAGCATGAAAGTAATTGAAATTGTTCTGGTTTGAAGTCTTCAAAAGTTGATCTATTGCTTCTTCAACTTGAATCTTCTGATTGGTACGAGAGGGCGACGTTGGAACTTGTGGTTATGGGCAGAGCGAGCCTTGGCACGTTTGCGGACTGAAAACGAATACAGTTAGATGGTCAATTGGGATTACTCACATCCAGAAGCCGCGTGTCCTCCCTCTTCGAAGAAACCTGATTCTTCTGATTCTTCCGCAACTACAACAGGAAGAGAAACAGGAACAGGAGCAGTATGAGTTGGATAAGATGATGGAATCGAATAACATGGAGCAGTTGGATACTCGGGAATCGGGTATCCACATTGAGCCACGACGACCAGAAGAGCAGAGAGAATCACGAAAGAACGCATTGTTGGCTGGTGCTGTTAAAGAGGAGGTTTATGCTTTTCATGCATTTCTTCTTTTCTTTTATACCCATTCAACAAGTTCAACTATGGCGAATTCGACTAAAAAACGTTCATTGTAACAGCCGCTAGTCTGGCTTGTTCTAGTTGTGGTTGAAGGCAGAGGAAACCGATGAGAATGGCAAGGTAGTTATTAAACCTCGCAATATATAAACTTTTTTGTTACCTGTTCCTGAAGGAAAACTGATTTTCACTTGGAACATTTTTATAGTTCCTTTTTCTACATTCAATTTATGAATTGGGATATAACTTTGATGACTTTTTATGAATTCAGTTTTATTAAAAACTGGTCGAAACCAGTCATTCAAGGAAAGTATATAAGAACTATGGGAAACGAAGAAACCATCAATCAAAACGTCCCTACTCAACTATGCGTTCCTTCGCTTTCATTTCTGCCCTTCTGGTCGTCGTGGCTCAATGTGGATACCCGATTCCCGAGTATCCAACTGCTCCATGTTATCCGATTCCATCATCTTATCCAACTCATCCGGCCCCTGTTCCTGTTGCTCTTCCTACTGTCGTTGCGGAGGAATCAGAAGAGTCTGGATTCTTTGAAGAGGGAGGTCACGCGGCATCTGGATGTAAGAGTTTCCAAATTGACTCGTCTATATCATTCATTTCCAGTCCGAAAACGTGCCAAGGCTCGCTCTGCCCATAACCGCAAGTTCCATCGTCGCCCTCTCGTACCAATCAGAAGATTCAAGTTGAAGAAGCAATAAATCAACTTTTGAAGACTTCAACCCACAACTATATCAATTACTTTCATGCTTTTACTGCTATAGTTTTACTCAAGGCGCGATGAAGTTTTTGAATGTTCGATATATTTATTTACAAGACAAGATAAGAAGAATTCGATGGGTTTTCATCATTAGACAACCGGAACTCCTGGAAGGTGAACTGGAGGAACAACTCCTCCTTGAAGGCTTACGGCCAGTTGAGAAGCGATGAAGAGGATGGTGTCAACCTCCTAAAAACGAGAAAGAATAAGAAAAAAGGAAACTAGAAAACTGACGATTGGGGATTGCTGTTTGAGTGCAACCATAGCTTGAGTCTGTTGTTCGATGGTTTGATCCTTGTTGACAATTTCAGTGATCTCATCTAAGACAGATGGAAGACCAGAAAGGACATTGGCAATTTGAGTGAGAAGTTTGGAGACGATTTCAAGAACAAGTTGAAGAAGACCCTGAAAAAGGAAATGAAAACAATCAGGGATTCGAACAACTCACTCCAAGACCAACTCCCGGAAGCAGTTTCTCGAGTTGAGAGACGATTCGATGCAGTGGAAGGCCTGATTGGAGAATGTGAGTCACTTGACCGAGAACTTCTTCTGGAATCTCAGTGATGTCTCCGAGTAGTCCGTTTCCAGTTGATCCGAGAGAACCAAGAAGATTGGTCAGAATACTGTTCTCTCCGCTTCCGAGAAGATTTCCGAGAATTCCGCCAACTCCTCCATTTTCTCCGAGAATTCCGCCAACTCCTCCATTTTCTCCGAGAATTCCGCCAACTCCTCCATTTCCTCCGAGCACTCCTCCCAATCCTCCGTGATGACCTCCTTGTCCATCATCTCCTCCTCCGAGAATTCCTCCGAGGTTTGGAAGAGCAGATGCGAGTACAAGGGAAGCGATCAGAGCAATGGCGACTTTCGATGAACACATGACTGAAACTTTTTAGAATTAGAAGGATACTGTAGAAATAGAACTGATTGAGAATTGATGGTTGACCTGGCATCAGGTCTGTCTTTTATACCAAAAAAAACGAATGAGATCTTTGTCAGAATAGAAACTTCGAAAATATCAGATTAAATTTCGAGCATTTTTCTATTTTCAAACTAGATACTTATTCAAAACAGATGGTCTACGAACACCAGACGGTCACTTACTATCATCTTTTCACTTTCACTCTTCAGCATCTGCGTGCAAATAGCTGACCAACTGGGAAAACTCTCATACGTGATAACGCTAAAATTACATTTTTCAGGTTCAAGTTGAATCTGTGAAAGCCTTATTCTCCAAGATCCGTTGTGAAGCTCACCATGCTTCTTGAAAGTGTCTAAAAATCTGCAACAATCCTAGTCGTAGATCAAATCTGCAGAGAAAAATATCAGATTTGCAAAAAATATCAGATTTGCATAATCCGATAACAAATCAGCGTTCCAGAAATCATAATGTTTATTATGTGAAATTATAAACATTCACAGTATATAAGCATCACAGACATTCATAGAAAGTATCCGATATCAATTTATATCTTTTGAGAGTTTTAATTTCAAACAATTCATTTTTCAGTCATGTGTTCATCGAAAGTCGCCATTGCTCTGATCGCTTCCCTTGCACTCGTATCTGCTCTTCCTAACCTCGGAGGAATTCTCGGAGGAGGACATGATGGACAAGGAGGTCATCACGGAGGATTGGGAGGAGTGCTCGGAGGAAATGGAGGAGTTGGCGGAATTCTCGGAAATCTTCTTGGAAACGGAGAAAACAGTATTCTAAGTAATCTTGTCGGTTCTCTCGGATCAACTGGAAACGGACTACTCGGAGACATCACTGAGATTCCAGAAGAAGTTCTCGGTCAAGTGACTCACATTCTCCAATCAGGCCTTCCACTGCATCGAATCGTCTCTCAACTCGAGAAACTGCTTCCGGGAGTGGGTCTTGGAGTGAGTTGTTGGAATCTCCGATTGTTTTCATTTCCTTTTTCAGGGTCTTCTTCAACTTGTTCTTGAAATCGTCTCCAAACTTCTCACTCAAATTGCCAATGTCCTTTCTGGTCTTCCATCTGTCTTAGATGAGATCACTGAAATTATCAACAAGAATCAGACCATCGAACAGCAGACTCAAGCTATGGTTGCACTCAAACAGCAATCCCCAATCGTCAGTTTTCCATTCCTCTTCTCTTATTCTTTCTCGTTTTCAGGAGGTTGACACCATCCTCTTCATCGCTTCTCAACTGGCCGTAAGCCTTCAAGGAGGAGTCGTTCCACCTGTTCACCTCCCAAAAGTTCCGGTTGTCTAATGATGAAAACCCATCGAATTCTTTTTGCATATAACCTTGCCTTGTAAATAAACATATCGAACATTCAAACATTTCATCGTGTCTTGATTAAAACAGTAGCAGTGAAAGCATAAAAGGAAATGGAATAGTTGTGGGTTGAAGTCTTCGAAAGATGAACTATTGCTTCTTCAACTTGAATCTTCTGATTGGTTCTCGAGTTGAGAGACGATTCGATGCAGTGGAAGACCTGATTGGAGAATGTGAGTCACTTGACCGAGAACTTCTTCTGGAATCTCAGTGATGTCTCCGAGTAGTCCGTTGCCAGTTGATCCGAGAGAACCAAGAAGATTGCTCAGAATATTGTTCTCTCCGTTTCCAAGAAGATTTCCGAGAATTCCGCCAACTCCTCCATTTCCTCCGAGCACTCCTCCCAGTCCTCCGTGATGACCTCCTTGTCCATCATGTCCTCCTCCGAGAATTCCTCCGAGGTTTGGAAGAGCAGATACGAGTGCAAGGGAAGCGATCAGAGCAATGGCGACTTTCGATGAACACATGACTGAAAAATGAATTGTTTGAAATTAAAACTCTCAAAAGATATAAATTGATATCAGATACTTTCTGTGAATGTCTGTGATGCTTATATACTGTAGATGTTTATAGTTTGTCATAATAAACATTATGATTTCTGGAACGCTGATTTGTTATCGGATTATGCAAATCTGATATTTTTTGCAAATCTGATATTTTTCTCTGCAGATTTGATCTACGACTAGGATTGTTGCAGATTTTTAGACACTTTCAAGAAGCATGGTGAGCTTCACAACGGATCTTGGAGAATAAGGCTTTCACAGATTCAACTTGAACCTGAAAAATGTAATTTTAGCGTTATCACGTATGAGAGTTTTCCCAGTTGGTCAGCTATTTGCACGCAGATGCTGAAGAGTGAAAGTGAAAAGATGATAGTAAGTGACCGTCTGGTGTTCGTAGACCATCTGTTTTGAATAAGTATCTAGTTTGAAAATAGAAAAATGCTCGAAATTTAATCTGATATTTTCGAAAAGTTTCCATTCTGACAAAGATCTCGTTCGTTTCGTTCTGTATAAAAGACGGACCTGATGCCAGGTCAACCATCAGTTCTCAATCAGTTCTATTTCTACAGTATCCTCCTAATTCTGAAAAGTTTCAGTCATGTGTTCATCGAAAGTCGCCATTGCTCTGATCGCTTCCCTTGCACTCGTATCAGCTCTTCCTAATCTCGGAGGAATTCTCGGAGGAGGACATGATGGACAAGGAGGTCATCACGGAGGATTGGGAGGAGTGCTCGGAGGAAATGGAGGAGTTGGCGGAATTCTCGGAGAAAATGGAGGAGTTGGCGGAATTCTCGGAGGAAATGGAGGAGTTGGCGGAATTCTCGGAGAAAATGGAGGAGTTGGCGGAATTCTCGGAGGAAATGGAGGAGTTGGCGGAATTCTCGGAAATCTTCTTGGAAACGGAGAGAACAGTATTCTGACCAATCTTCTTGGTTCTCTCGGATCCACTGGAAACGGACTACTCGGAGACATCACTGAGATTCCAGAAGAAGTTCTCGGTCAAGTGACTCACATTCTCCAATCCGGTCTTCCACTGCATCAAATCGTCTCTCAACTCGAGAAGCTGCTTCCGGGAGTTGGTCTTGGAGTGAGTTGTTCGAATCTTCGATTGTTTTCATTTCCTTTTTCAGGGTCTTCTTCAACTTGTTCTTGAAATCGTCTCCAAACTTCTCACTCAAATTGCCAATGTCCTTTCTGGTCTTCCATCTGTCTTAGATGAGATCACTGAAATTATCAACAAGAATCAAACCATCGAACAGCAGACTCAAGCTATGGTTGCACTCAAACAGCAATCCCCAATTGTGAGTTTTCTAGTTAACTTCTCTCTTATTCTTTCTCGTTTTCAGGAAGTTGATACCATCCTCTTCATCGCTTCCCAACTGGCCGTCAGTCTTCAAGGAGGAGTCGTTCCACCCGTTCACCTTCCAGAAGTTCCGGTTGTCTAATAATCAAAACCCATCGAATTATTTTTATCCTGTCTTGTAAATAAACATATCGAACATTCAAACATTTTATTGCGCCTTGATTAAAACTATGGAAGTGAAAGCATGAAAGAGAATTGAATAGTTCTGAGTTGATATCTTCAAAAGTTGACCTATTGCTTCTTCAACTTGAATCTTCTGATTGGTACAAGAGGGCGACGTTGGAACTTGCGGTTATGGGCAGAGCGAGCCTTGGCACGTTTTCGGACTGGAAATGAATAATATAGACGAGTCCAGTTTGTATTACTCACATCCAGATGCCGAGTGACCTCCCTCTTCAAAGAATCCAGACTCTTCTGATTCCTCAGCAACGACAGTGGGAAGAGCAACAGGAACAGGGCAGGGTACGTTGGAATATGGGGATATGCTGGCGGAATTGGGTAAGTTGGAGGTTTCGCATATTCAGGAATCGGGTATCCACATTGAGCCACAACGACCAGAAGAGCAGAGAAGGTGATGAAAGAACGCATGGTACACTAGAGATGGAGAAGATCGGTTGATGATTCCTCCTGATTCCCATCTTCCTTTTTATACCCCTCCGACAAGTTCAACTTTGACCAGTTCACACCAAAACATGAATAGAAAAAAAAATAGGTCGTTAATGCAATAAGGGGAACGCCCTCAGTTTGACAAGAATGGGTGTGAGCCAGTCGGGATCCGTGGTGGACTGCCGGTCGGTCACGGGGTTTCCACTCTGAGCCAGTCGGGATCCGTAGTGGACTGCCAGTCGGTCGGAGTATCATCAACCCTGAGGTGTATATGACGAACGGCGTCCTCCGTCTTTCGTATGAGTTGTTGCGACTTCAGAATAAGGTTCATGAATATCGGTATTTTATCCTAGATAAGAGTTTTGGATTGTCAGAATCCAATTTCTCTGGATATTTAGAGAAAAAATGGACACCAAAATTTCAATCCCTGATCACAATGCCTCCAACAGCCTCTGAAGGCGACAATCGAACCAGACGAATTTGCCTCATCGTAACCCATCGTTTGATTTCCAAAATATCACCAGAATTCTTGTTTCGAAAATACCAAATATCGGCGTCATCAGTCTTGTATGAGTGTCCAAATGAGCGAAAATACTGTTCTTCATTCTCAAATGCTGAATGAATTATGAGAAAGGAACTCATCGTAGAGGACTGGAGGAACATCTGAAAATGATTGAGCAGTTGTTCACAGTCTGAAGATATATCTACTATGAGTCCCTGAAACCGTTACTTACTTTCTTGACATCTTCCAGTTGCTCAGCGTGCAGTCTGTCAACAAATACAGTCACTCTTGAGAAATGTTGGAAATTTTCTGGCCGAAAGGGGAATCGTCTCGACGAAATCCAAACTTCCTTTGAATTCATCCATTGATCCGATTTCACTATTTCCTCCGACTCCATCGGCTCTGAATCATGACGAGACAGCGGATCTCGAATCTCGATGGCGTTTAGAACGTTCGAATCCAGACACCGAAGAATCGAGAGCAGTTGATGTTGATCAAGCACATCCATTTCCAGTTTCTTGGTCTTCAGAAGGGGTTTCCTCGAGTTCGAAACTGCTGCTAACAGTTCCAATGTCTTACTGTAATTGTCGTTTGCATTCTGTTCCATAGATAGTGATAGCAAGTTCAATGCTGAACTTTGAAATCTTGAAATGATTTCGAAATCTTTCAGGAATCGTTCCACATAATTCGGATAGCGCAGTATCTTCTTGGTGGCCAGAAAGTACTTGTTGGACCCGCGATGTCGATATTCGACGACGTTTTGGTTGCCGTAGTCCACAAGAATGTCTTTGTCGTGAATATTCAAGTAAATTGAACCGATTTTCGCGTCCGGTTTGTGGTCGCCGATGAATTTCCGAAGGTGGTGACACACTTTTCGAAGGGTTTGTCTGTATAATGAATAGACTCGGTGGGGCGATCTTGCGACACTCAAAAACTCACACTTCGCGAAAATTCAAGTTTTTCAAAATCTCATTCATCACAAGTTCTGGAATAGAAGTTAGAGAAGCCATTTCGATGCTGAAAAATGAATGAAAGTGTCAAGTATTAATAATGGGTATGAATGACAATATGAAAGGAGAAACTATGAAAAAAACGAGGAGAAGTGAGGAAATAGAGAAAGAAAGATTACGAAATGTGTACACAATTTCGCAGCGATGAAAATGGGGGAAAGAAAGTAGACAAGTGCTTATCGGTTTCCTTTTTTCGGTTCGGTTTTTCACTTTTCCAGATTTACAGTTAGAGATGAAACTGTGCCACACGGTGGATTTCAAATAGAATCTCGTAAAATCATTCGATTTGTCTAGAATGCTTCAATGAAGGCTGAAAATGTTAAATGACTTTGAAAAAATTTGCAAACACGCTCCATCGTTTGCATTGTTACATCATGGTGATACGAACTAAAGGCTGACCTGGCCTAGGATCCGACAACTCAGCCACCTCTGGTTCCAAAGATAGTAAGCATGATCAACTTTCATGCAAATTTTTCAATTTCTGTTGACTTTCCTTCTGATTCTCTTCACTATATGGAATCAAACAGATGCTTTTTGGTGATATTCTATTTCGAAAATCGCTGAAAACAGTTCGGTGTCAAAAAATTCCCATGAAATTCTAACCTATCCCTTTTTAAGTTCGATGCACCCCAGTTTCGTGGCCGAATGGTCGGATTCTAGGCCCCGACTGACCTTTTGTGTTTTTCAATCCCTTTTCATTTCAGCTAAAATTTCTTCACACATTCCGATCGCTTCCCAAATTGGCACCTACTAAGATAGTTCAAAATAGTGATGAACAAAATATTGTGAGTTTAAAAAAAATGCAAGTTGACAAATCTAGATCATCAAATTTTCAGGGAAACCGTTCAAAGAGCGTACCAACGTGTTATGGGTCACAGAAGACCAATCGACTCCATTGAATTGAGTGTGCATGATAAGTATATACTAGCGATCTACAAGGGACCCGATGATTTCGAGAATTTTATGTATTCGGAAGACGGTACAGGCTGCAAGGTCTCTTGCGGACCCATCGACGGGACTTGGAAGGATTCGAATTTCGTGGATGAGTTTCTGAAGGACGTGGGGCTTATGCTGGAAAATGATATCATGTCTTTGACAAGTTTCTGGTTGGGTACCAGAGAGATGAGGAACAACAACTACAGTATGATTTTGGAAGCGTTGAAACCGATTCTAGAATCAAGAGCAACTGGCTTGAAGGTCAGGGAGTTGATTATGGATGTGCTGGATGCGAATCAAATCCCTCTGATTTTACCATACCTGGATTCATCGTTTCTCGAATCCATCCGGATTTCTGATCCAACGTCTCATGAAAATTGGAGGCGGATGGAAGACAGCGAGGATGGGAACACGGAGCGGTGGAAGAAATCCAAAAAAGTGCAAATTTCGACAGCCAAATTTCCAAATAGCTTGAAGCATTTCTTGAGGTTCCCCAATGTGATAGTTTTTGTGGATGAGATGGAAATCGAGGACATGGACGAATTGATAAAAGTGAGTTTTGCATAGAGCATATGGAATATACAGTGCTAGCCAAAAGTATAGGAACTTTGATGATCTGCACTGCAAAATAGTCAACTTTGAGCAGTTGAAAATGTGTGTTCCAATGACCCAAATTTGCTGAAACTTTGTGAGCGTATCAATCACCTCTAGATCTTTATTTTTGTAGTTGACAATTTTTTCCGAAAACTTCTATGAAGTTAGCTATGTTGCGTTCAAGATCATGGTTCCGAAAAAGGTCAAAGTTTGCACTGAAGTGTAATTTGAAGCCGCAGCTAACTCGATTGTGATTTTCATAAAACGTTGTCAACTACAAAAATGAAGGTCTACAGTTGCTTGACACATCCACAAACTTTCAAAGAAATCGGTCCGTTGAGAACTGTTTACAAATCTTCAAAATTGACAGTTTTGCATTGAAAATCATCTTGTTTTGGCAATTACTGTTGAGTAAAGCTAGAATCTGGTTTCAGAACCAAAAAATTTTCAGACCGTCCTCCACTCACCCATCATGAACTACTTCTGTCTCAATTTTCAAGTCTTTGAGAATTACAAACTAGTCGTCGATCACCTTGGAACCTCATCGATAATCAAGGACTCTTGGTATTTTCGGATGACAAACTCAAGTGATGTATTGGGAATCACATCGAAGGATCAGTTTCAGCAGATCGAATTCCATCGGATTTCAGAGTCAGAAGTTCCAGAAGGCGTAGTGATTCAAGACGGAACGTTATTGTGATTTCTGTCTCAATAAACCCAACGGACCTCGCCAAAATACGCCCCGCCCCCGAAACGAAATCAGTCAGAACTTCGTTCATTTCCTTATTACCTTGAGAGCATTCTGCTTTTGTAAATTGTCTCGTTTTCTATTCAAATTTTGAAAAAAAATCACGTCTCAAATAAAATTTCTTTGTTTTTTTAGTTCACAACCTCCCACGTTTTGTTTACATGACTTTTGGCATCACTTTTTTTGTTCTTTTTTCTTCCACGTTGCATTCAACACAACAGACTCAACAGTTTTTGTTCACTCTCTGGAAAATCTTAAAAATTTCCCATACCACTGAAAAATTGTGTTCTAGTCAGAGGTGATATCAGATTCTAGTGCTCCATGTCATCTAAACACAAAACTCCTTTTCTTCAGAAACCAAAAATGTTCCATATCAAGAATCAGATTCCTCGAGATCGACTCAAAGGCTATCCATCCTTGTCAATTATGGTTACCATGGTGCTCATGGGATCTGTGTTGTTTGGTAAGAGTTCTGGACTTTGAAAGGTATTGAATTTCAAGATTTTCAGGATCCTCATCAGAAGACGTGGAAGTGGCTTCTGTCAGGATTCCTCGAGATTCATCGGCACTCTCCAATTGCGAGAAAAGCCTGGCGGAGTCTGACTTCGCCAACTGCTCCAACTTTTGCCAAACACTTCAAGAGAGATTGACCCAATCGGATCAGAAGTGAGATTTCGGCTTTGAGTGCTTCAAAAATTAGTTAGATGACGTCGAAACTCTCTGAAATTTTGTGAGTATATAGAGCAGCCAAAGGGCTTCATTTTTGTACTTGACAAGTTTTTTGTCAGATCGTTTTTAAAGGCGCAGTGCCACGTGGAAGAGGTCCACCTCAATTTTTATGCATTCCGGGTCTTCTAGCTTTTCCTCGATGATTAGAAGTCGTCGTATCAAGAAGTCGTCAATTTCAAAAATGAAGGTCTAAAATTGTCTATGACACCCACAAAATTTCAGAAAAATTGGTAGACTTCTCTGTTCTTTTCTGAAGGATTCAAAGTTGAAGATAAATTAGTTTTCTGATCATTTTTGGCGGTTGTGGCCTGACAAAAGCTTTTCTGTCGATTTTCGAGCAAATTTACTGTACTTTTCGTTTTGCTAAAAGAGTTCGGCTACAAGTGACATACCTCCAGTTTCAACGAAAAACTGAAACTTTCAAAATCTGTAACCTAGAGTCTTCCCCTGGCGACTAATCAACACCATCCTCATCTACCTCTACATCGTCACCGTTCCCGCCTCGATCATCGTTTGCATCGTGCATATCTGTCGTCTGAAGCCGAAACCCACTGTCATCACTGTCCCCGCACAACCATTGCCAGTCGTCGTCGTGGACGACGGACAGGTGCACAAGAGTGGCTCGTTTGTACCAACGGAGAGTTCGTGCGTTTCGTTGACTGGGGTGAGTTTTGGGGGAACCTCCAGAAAGTTTTAGAGGATTCTAACTTCTCCTCGAACCATAAATGCTTCTAACTTTTCAGGACATCCCCGGATTAGAGGATTTCAGTTTGGAAGATATTGCGATTCCTGCGGCGGCTCCTGGCACCGCTGCGCCTGTTGCTCGGGGTGGTGCTGCCGGTAGAGGTGGTCTGGGCAGAGGCGCTTTTCGCGGGATGAGACCAGAGACTCCCGAAGAGAAAGCAGCCAGGGAGCATGCTATCAAGAAAAGGAAAGAGCAAAAGTCGCTGGCTCGGAGCAGTCGGTTCAAGCAGAGGGGACCGATTTTCCTGCCGAGAGAGCCGGAGGTGAGTTTGGTTTTACTAGCGAACCCGTTTTCGGGTGCGTCTGAGAATTTTCTATATATTGGTCCATTCATAAAGTATTATAGAATCTGGGCTTTCGGATGCGCTATGTGGCTACCTGCGCAAACTTCTAGAAGTCGAGATACAGGCTCCGAAAGATGGCCTTTTTCTCCATTTCCACAGTGGTTTATCATCTTTCAAAGGCTGTATCTCGACTTCTAGAAGTTTGCACAGGTAGCCACATAGCGCATTTGAAAGCCCTGATTCTGTTCTATAAATGAGCTAAGTTGAAGAAAATTCTCAACGGGTTTTCTGGTTAGATATTAGGAGAGGCGAACGAATCTCCCAAATGACAAGAATTGTCCGGAGCACCGGCCATTGTTTCATTTTCAGATTCCCCCGCCTGGTGCGCCTCCCAAAAACATCATTCTCGGCGACAATGTGCAATTCAACGAGGAGTACAACGAGATGTTCATAGTCGGCTCCGATGTGGACGACATCGAGCTGGAGCCGAGCACCGTCATCGATAGCTCGGCATCTGATTCGGTGACGGAGAAGAAGAAAAAGAAGAAGAAGAAGGATAACTCGAAGACGACGGAGACGGAGGACAAATCGAACAAGACGAAGACGAAGTCGGCGAAGAAAGAGCAGCCGCAGAAGAAGAAGAAATCCGGGGAGGCTCCGGTTCCGCAGAAGAAACCATCCAAGGAGAGTGTCCCGGAGAAGAAGCCGTCCAAGGAGGGGATCCCGGTGAAGAAACCATCCAAGGAGACGTTGCCAGAGAAGAAGGCGTCCAAGGAGAATCTTTCCGAGAAGAAGAATCCGGAGAAGAAGGTGTCCAAGGAGAGCGTTGATAAAAAGCCGGACGAGAAGAAGCAAGATGAGAAGAAAGAGGAGGAGAAGAAGCCGGACGAGGAGGGAGCAGGGGAGGCGGAAAAGTTTTGACTGTTTTTTTGTTTTGTTTAATTGTTCTTTATAAATAAAACTATGTACGACTATATGTATATATTCCAGAGACAGGTGACGAAGAAAGAATGAAAAAATATGAATTATGCAAAAAAAGGCTTATCACAGGATATTGGTTCAAAGGGGGGACGAGTGTGTGGGGGCGGGGCTTGTGAAATCTCAACAAATAAGGGAGTGGACAATTGGAAAGGGAATGAGATCGAGATGATATAATGAATGATGAATTTCTGGGGGGCATGCTATAAGGATATACATTTTAGGAGGGGGGACGGAGTGAAAAGGGGGATTTGTGTCATGGGATTCACAAATGGGGGGTTCAGAATCTTCGCTCTATGGCTTCTTGGAGACTCTGTAGGTTTTTGGCGGAAGCGGTGGAGGAGATGTGGCCGTGGAGGGTGTGTTGACGAAAATCGACGGTGACGTTGGATCGTCGAACGGGTCCTGGGCGGACGATGGTGTGGTGGGGCTGCTGCTGTGGTGGCGGCTGAAAATGGAAGGATGCGGGTCAGATTTTGATCAAATTTCGGTCATAAAGCAAAAGTGGAGGTCAACCAAAAGGCAACTGATCATTTTTACAACGGGAATGATCGACTTCTGGGGTTGAATTTTTCTCATTCTTCGGGTCGAAGGAAAATCGAACATTACAGATTTCAGATTTTCACACGATTTGAGAATGAACTCGAAAAGTTGACCCCCTACAGTGATATTCTGTACATAGAAGACAACTTTGCGAGGTCCTATTTCAAATACTGTGTAATTTTTCAAGATTTTCATTTCAGAATCAGAATCTGCAGGCTCGATTTTCCGTCGACCCAGAATTTGAAACAAAAACTCACCCAGACTTTGGCGGCAACGGTGGCGGCGCCCGGTGTACGGCGGATCCTCGCGGTGGAGGAAGTGCCGGCGGCAGGGGTACCGAAAGACGGACGGTTGGCGAATGGGACTCTTCGCTGAAAACTTGGCCGAATCTTGTTATGAGAGCAATTTTGGATAGGATCTTACCGATCGAAGATCACTCTGAGCTGCTCCTGATTCTCCTTGGCGCCTCCTTGACTGGATGATGTGCTTGGCGAGGCATCGGATGACGTCGTGGAAGCAGATGGACGGGGCGGAAGTGGTGGCGGTGGCGCGGAATCGTAGACAGTCGGGAATTGGAAGGCCGATGGAGAGGAGTTGTCTGAAGGGAAGGAAGATCAATGAAAAAAGATCAATGAAATTGAATTGGCGGGGGGGGGAACAAAAGCTGATATGATAAGGAACCAGTTTTTTTTTCGATTCTAGAAGGTCGTGTGTACTTGTGATGATGTTTTGGTACTGTTCTGGGTCCGACTTCACCGGAAGCAGATATGGGTATGCGGAATTCCGCGAACCTCTACGGGTACACTCACCTCTAGACGGCGTCAACGGCGACTTGGCCAGTGGACTCATCGGTTGTGGCATGATACGTCGCGGATGAAGCTTCGGCGCTGGCCCAGAGCTTGACGTCGTCGATGAGCTCGTCGGACTTCCCGCGGTGCTCATGATGGAGCCGGACTTTGGCGCGGGCGGCATCGGGGCTTGCGTCGTTGGTGGCAAGTCCGCACTATTCGGTGATGGAGGATTGTGGTGATACTGTTGGCTTCGGGCGGAACGCGGGTGGAGTGGTGGTGGTTGGAGAACAGCTGAACAGCAGGTCATTTTTATGATGCTTTGGGAAAGTGCTGACGGTTTACTAGCGAGGGGTCAGAGACCGCCCATATTTTCCTTATACAAAAAAGAGGGCGGAGCGTACAGTCTTACGAGAAGTGGGCGGAGCCTAAGCCTAACCTTTGGTGTCCGGCGAAGGGGAGGAGGGTCGCGAGCTGCTTCCGTTCCGTTTGCGGAATAGAAGGTTGATTTTTTCGGTGAACATTCGGAACTTTTAGTGACCAGTAACAAGGAAGAAATGATAGTAGTTAGACAGTCTAACTAGAGAAGAAAAAGAAGAGGAAGAAGACGACGTCGAGCGAGAAGGAGTGTTCTCGACGCTGTCATCATCGTTATCATCGTCTCACAATGTGTTGTGTTTGAAAATTATAATTGTTTTCGAAATTGAAAAAAATGGAACATGTAGACTTTTCAGGCTCCGCCCCCTTTGTAGAGAACCCAAACTTACGAATCTTGGCGTGCGTTCCCTTCCTATCGTATCGCACATCGACCATGCCGAACGGCGGCTCTTCCATCGGCGCTCCGGTCGTCTGCGACATGCTCCGCTTCGTCTCGTGCATCGCCACCGGCGTGTTGGGAACGGTGTTGGATTGGTGAGAAGACGAGGCTCCGGAAGTCAAAGACATAGCGTGGGGCGCCGAGTGCGAGTGCTGCTGGGTGTGGAGATGGAGTCCGAGCGGGTGGTTTGCCGAGTAGTGGTTGGCGGCGGCTTTCGGCGGTTTGACGCCAGGAGAGCGAAGGGTTGATGAGGTGTGCTTGGGTTTCTGGAAACAAAGAAGAGGTCATTTTTGTTCTGGGTCAGGGTATAAGGGGATCAGTCATAAGTTTCGAAAATCTGGGTAGGCCAGGTAGTACAGACTTCGAGCTCCAAGGTCAGTTCCTCGCAGCTGAAACGACTATCCGAAATCGCTGCGAGACCCTGGTCAGATTACTTGAATTATGCCGGCAGGGTCTCGCAACGATCTGGGGGTACGAATCAATTGCCTCCTGGCCGAAGACTCCCAGAGGGTCTCGAAGCGACTATAGCTAAAATCCCTTACCAAGTCCGTCGCTGGCGCCTCGGCACCCTTGGGCTGAATCTCGCATGACTTCTGGTAGAGATAGTCCTCGAGGTCTTCGTTGGTCTTGAAGTCGGTGCGTGGGTTGATCGACTCGAAGAATTGCTGCAAGACAAGCCAGTTTTCAGGCGGATTTTTTAGGCCCCCATTTTTTTTGTTGTCCCTTCCGTACTTTTTTAAATGACCATTTCTTCTTGTTGCCACCACCGTCAGTTTTACTACTAATAGTACATGGCGCGGGTGTCTGTGGCGCCGTGCAACAGCAGCAGCACAGGCGGTACGAGAGCATATCTCAAAAATTCAGGAGAATATAGGAATTCAGAAGGTTCGTTAGTGAATGGTTGTTATAAGTGGAGAAGAGTGATAAGAATTCGAGGGAGGAGAAGCGACGCGGCGCGAACGGCGCTGGCGGAAGTCGTCGTCAACGTCGGCGGCGGCGGCGTCGCGCGGCGCGAAAGGGGAAACGTGTCAGAATATTTGTTTTTGAGGAATTTATGATCTGCTGAATAGATGAATGTGTGTCTCTTCGTCTTCCGTAGCCTCATGATATGACTGTTTTTGGTGATGATGATCACTGGGTCTAAAGCGTATGGGTCACTTCCGGGAGAGCTGCTCGATGGAGCTCAAGACACCTGAATCAGAGGAGCTAAAGCTTCTAGAGGAGGAAGGAGGCTGATGCCGAGGTTCTTCTGGAGCCGAGTGAAGGATTCCTGTCATCTGGAGAACTCACTAGAAACTTCTAGAAGAGCCAATCGTGCTTCTACTGAGGTCTATCAAGTTTACAGAACCCTTCCAAATCCCCGAGCCGTCGAGGATCCTGATTCCAGGACCTTGTTCCCTCCAAAATCTACCAAAAAACAGAAGTTTTGCAGAACGCATTCAAAACAGCTAACCCCATACATCATATCAGTCTCCTAATCCTAATCCTCGCTAATCTGCAAATCATAGCCCATCCATCATATTCTTAGAAACTTCCAGAGAGTATGGCTTCTGGTATTTCTCGACTACCAAGTTACATCGCTTCTAAAGTGACGTGATTCTTTCGAATCTTGCAGCTGGAACCGTGATTCATTTGGCATCTTCTGTTGAATGAATTCAACGATTCTTCCGGGAGAGCTGCTCGATGGAGCTCAAGACACCTGAATCAGAGGAGCTAAAGCTTCTAGAGGAGGAAGGAGGCTGATGCCGAGGTTCTTCTGGAGCCGAGTGAAGGATTCCTGTCATCTGGAGAACTCACTAGAAACTTCTAGAAGAGCCAATCGTGCTTCTACTGAGGTCTATCAAGTTTACAGAACCCTTCCAAATCCCCGAGCCGTCGAGGATCCTGATTCCAGGACCTTGTTCCCTCCAAAATCTACCAAAAAACAGAAGTTTTGCAGAACGCATTCAAAACAGCTAACCCCATACATCATATCAGTCTCCTAATCCTAATCCTCGCTAATCTGCAAATCATAGCCCATCCATCATATTCTTAGAAACTTCCAGAGAGTATGGCTTCTGGTATTTCTCGACTACCAAGTTACATCGCTTCTAAAGTGACGTGATTCTTTCGAATCTTGCAGCTGGAACCGTGATTCATTTGGCATCTTCTGTTGAATGAATTCAACGATGACATCGAAGAATCAGAAGCCGTCCGCCCGCACTGTAATAGGTCAAACTGTGTGAGACTTCTTCCACATGCTAGAAATCGTCGTCAAAATTCTCGTGGCATCGCACCGGAAGTGCTTTGTGTTACATATATATGGAGTAGTTCTCTCCTTATCAAGCGAATGCCCGTCGTCTCTCACTGTTTGCTTCTCTCTCCAGACCGCATTAGCGGCCCCCCGTCCCCCCTCCCAAGAGGAAAGGGGACCGGGGGGACGGTAACGGTCGCGAAAAAACTGTGAGAGTGATCCGCGCCGCCGTAACAAGTCATATGATGAGAGAACCGTGGAGACACTGGCGGTGGATATGATTGATAGATCAAATCGAAAGTTTTTTTTTCCATCGCGTTGCGGAAACGACCGATGGAAATCAGCTTGTTCGATTTGTAGTTCCCTTGGATCTACAGAGCGACTGAGTCTCCGAGTGCGCTCTAGCGACTACAATCCAGAATCTAGGCTCCTTGCAACTACTGCTCATATGCTCCCTGGGCTCTTTTGCAGCCTTGATCCTTGTCATTTGGTTTTTCAAAGAACGAACACTGCGGCACACAAACAAGGTCTCGAAATGAAAAATCTGTTATTTGTGTGTAGTCTGTCCAGAAAACATCACTTCCGGGTCTCGCTCATTCCTAATCGGATTAGTCATAATAATCTCAGGTTGTCGGCTCTTACAGTTGTAGTAACTACTAATGACTCCAATTTTTTTGACCATTCTCTCTCCCTCTCTTTCGAGTGTCTCATGGCTCATAAAAACGCGAGGTGTTGGTGCTGGGAGCCCCCGAGTACTCGCCGGTGCTCCCAGAGCACAATTGTTCCACCGGAAGTGTGAGCGTGTGTGTGTGTAAGTGAGTGTGGGAGGTGATGGCGGGAAGCTTTACGACGATGCGATAATGATGAGACAGGAGGGATAGAAAAGAGTAATTTCAGCGGCGGATCAGGTGACACACTTTTTGGGAGGTTGCAATATTTTTTTTTTTGCTTGCGTCGGAAGGAAAACTTGGAAGATGAACAAGGAAGAGGAAGACTAGGAACATGACGAACTGCTGACAGATGGGATGATGATGAAGGGGGGGAGAATAACAACCGAGGAGGACTTCAGAAGACCAGGAATCGAAGCGAGGCGGTGGATGATTCATCAGTGAGCGAGCTCGGGAGCTAGGATGTCATAGAATCTAGAATCAGAAGATCCATGACTTTAGATAGACAGGATCATGAAATTAATGGGATTTCAGAATCAAGGACCTATGAGATTCAGATGATTCTACATACATCGTCCAGATGGCCAGAATCTAGGGCTTCTGATTCTCAAAATCTGGTGTCCGAATGAAGCTTTGGATCAGAGAGTCGAGTCCAACCATAGGATTCAAGGAATCGAAGGATTCTTGTTCCAAAGAATCTAGAGGATTCTCTGTCCATCAAGTCCAGATTTCCAGAATCTTTGATCCTACTTCGGATGGCTCAAACCCTCCAAATCTTGATCTCCCGAATCCTTCGAAAATCCTCTCGGCTCCCAGATTTTTTATCAAATGCAGAAACCCTCTCGAATGTTGCAAATGCTCCATGTGCCCTCTTCTCCGCAGGTAGACTCTATCCATCAAAACACAAAGTTCTTCCATTTCGAATTTTGTGCAACAGCAGCTGCTTCTCTTTTCAAACGCTCCAAGACTTCGAACTTGTTTCTGCTACCCTTCAGATTTTCAGACATCACTTAACCGGTGAACATTGTCACAAGGCAAGTTCAAAAACGATCGACAATAGTTCAAGTCTATTTTTAGTGGGTCGATTGAAAATAGCAAAGAGAGACCGGAAATCAGCAACAACGTCTTCTACTACGAAGGAGGGGAACCAGAATTTGCTGAGAGAAAGAGACAAGCAGTCTTCTCAATGATTTATCACCCGCGAAATCAACAGCTGTAGCAAGCAGTCATCATCATCATCATGAACTGTTACCCTGTTGCGTGTGTCTGTTCACCAATTGAAAAACAGCCACCAGTCAGATGATATATACGCGCATGCATATGACCAGATGGTGGTGGATTGAACGGAAGCGATCGGGATCTCTATCTTTTAAAAAGATCAGGGACCAGCCTGAAAGCGGCAGCTCCGCTGCCGTTTCAGACTGGCGTCTTTTTGCCTATGCGCAACGCTGAAGATGCCTGGATCACTCTTCTAGTATTTGACGTCAATATGTTGAACTCCAGTGCTATTTTTTAATTATGAGACATTTGATTTCTAATGGAGAAAAAGAGAGAGAGAGTATGTGGAGCTTGTCCGATAATTTTGAGTAGGCGAAGAAAAAGGAGAAATTCTTATCGGAAGATTTCCCGATAGTTTTCTGGGAGGATTTCCTGGGTTAACGCTGGTTAGCGGAGCTCCATCTTCTGGTTTTTTTTTTCTTAAGCCTCCGGCCCTTCCCCCTGAGCCTGGAAGCCTGTGAATCTTTTGTCAGGGCCTCCGGCCCTTCCACCTGAACTCTGAAGCCTGTGGTTTCTTCGTCAGGGCCTCCGGCCCTTCCCCCCTGCGCCTGGAAGCCTGTGAATCTTTTGTCAGGGCCTCCGGACTTTCCCACTGAGCCTGGAAGCCTATGGTTTCTTCGTCAGGGCCTCCGGCCCTTCCCCCCTGAGCCTGGAAGCCTGTGATTCTTTTGTCAGGGCCTCCGGCCCTTCCCCCTGAGCCTGGAAGCCTGCGGCTCTTTTCGCAGGGCCTCCGGCCCTTCCCCCCGAGCCTGGAAGCCTGCGGCTCTTTTCGCAGGGCCTGCGGCCCTTCCCCCTGAGCCTGGAAGCCTGTGAATCTTTTGTCAGGGCCTCCGGCCCTTCCCCCTGAGCCTGGAAGCCTGCGGCTCTTTTCGCAGGGCCTCCGGCCCTTCCCCCTGAGCCTGGAAGCCTGTGAATCTTTTGTCAGGGCCTCCGGCCCTTCCACCTGAACTCTGAAGCCTGTGGTTTCTTCGTCAGGGCCTCCGGCCCTTCCCCCCTGCGCCTGGAAGCCTGTGAATCTTTTGTCAGGGCCTCCGGACTTTCCCACTGAGCCTGGAAGCCTATGGTTTCTTCGTCAGGGCCTCCGGCCCTTCCCCCCTGAGCCTGGAAGCCTGTGATTCTTTTGTCAGGGCCTCCGGCCCTTCCCCCTGAGCCTGGAAGCCTGCGGCTCTTTTCGCAGGGCCTCCGGCCCTTCCCCCCGAGCCTGGAAGCCTGCGGCTCTTTTCGCAGGGCCTGCGGCCCTTCCCCCTGAGCCTGGAAGCCTGTGAATCTTTTGTCAGGGCCTCCGGCCCTTCCACCTGAACTCTGAAGCCTGTGGTTTCTTCGTCAGGGCCTCCGGCCCTTCCCCCCTGCGCCTGGAAGCCTGTGAATCTTTTGTCAGGGCCTCCGGACTTTCCCACTGAGCCTGGAAGCCTATGGCTCCTTTTTCAGGACCTCCCAAAAAGGTTTTGATTTTGACGATTTGTAATACAAACTGATTAACTTTAAGCAGTTAAAATAGTATGTTCTGATCACCCTATTTCCTGAAAGTTTGTGAGCGTTTTGTTTTTTTGTGTATTGAAAAATTCTAGATTTTCATATTTGTAATTGACAACATACTCAAAAACCAATATCTTGTTAGTTATCGAAAAAAAAGTGTCAACTACAAAAAGGGCGATCTAGAGTTGCTTGATACGCCCATGAATGCTCAGAAAAATAGGATGTATGGAGCATAGGTTTTCATCTGCTCAGAGTTCACCACTTTGCAATAAAAATCCACAAACTGAATACCTTTTTCTTTTAACGGGAAAACTGGTTGGGAATCTGCAGCAACGAACTGACCGAAAAAAAACTTCAATGGAAAAAAGATCACCACCACGTGAAAAAAGTTTTCAAAACGCATGAGATTTATTGAGAGGTGCCACGCGCACACCACAATGTCTACCCCCTCTACTTCCACAGTTTCCCGTGGCATGCGCGGCGCAGTGGGTAACACTGGTGACCACCAAAAGGTGGGCGCGGGTTCGAATTTTGGTTGCGACAAATTTCTCAAAAACTCTTCACAAAAATTTGAAAAACGAAAGCGGACATCCTGACCAAGCCACGGAAGGACAAACCTTTAGCGGATTATATATAAGAAAGATATGGATTCTCAACAGAGAAAACGGGATCTTTTAAAGGTGTACCGATTGCGTGTATCCATACATAATAGGATGGGACGGATTACATAATCCCTCCCTACACCTGCCTCTCGATTTTGAAACAATAATAGTGGTCCAGTCCCGCCAATCCAAACGTATATATCCTTACGTCACAGTTCCCCGTGTGAAGGTGTGAAGAGAGATTGAGGGGAGGGAGGGAGGGACTTTTTGATTGACAGTATGACATGACAGACGCTGAGCAATTACATGATGTTTTAATTGTTCGTCTGGGCAGTGCACAGAACTCTCTCTGTGTCTAATTACAAGGTGGGATTGAGATTACCAACTGTGACGATTAGAGAGTTGAAAAAGGGGGGGGGGGCAGGTGAGGAGGGCTATAAGTGTCTAGATTGAGATGATCGTTGGGTCTGGACTACTCTATTCCTTAGGAATGACTAGGGAATGGGGGGATACTTCAGTATGTGATGGGTGCCGTTTGGAAGAGGAGATATTGAAACCAATTCTCTTATGTTCAGATGAAGCAGTCAACCTTCAGAAGCTCGTAAATCGACTTCTGACGGTCAACTTTAGTTTTCGAAACTATGAGAAGAGGTTTCAAGGCCTCCTCTCTCCAATGACACTCATCACAAACTGAAGTATCTAAAGCTCCCTGCCTGACAGTTAGGTTCACCGTACTGCTGGGTATATTCTAGACTGTCCTGGAGGTTAGGCTCTAGTCTGTTCTTGGAGCCGGGTTTTTTAATGTCCCGGTAGTCAAGTTGTAGACTGTCCTGAGTTTCTAGACTGCCTTTATGTGGTAGACTGGTCTCATTGATCTCCAGAAAGTCTACACATTCGGAAGTGGATATCTTGGCTGGTCGTGTCTTTCCCACCTCAACTTCTAGACTCGACTAGTTCTCCTGGGCTCTTGTAGACTGAAACAATCCCAAATCTCCTCCAAGCTTCCAGACTTCTCCAAACGTGCTCACTCGCCTAATACCTCCACCCCAAAAAAAATACATAGTATCTCAAACTGATCCCAATTAATCCCTTCAACTACCTCTATACACATTTGCATATAACACACACACACATAGTACATCATCTATTTGCGAATGCTATCAAGTGTTCCTTTCTCTCCTCCTTCCTTGCAAGCAGCTTCTCCCAATGTGTAAATACGTCCGAGAAGAACGGGAACTTTCTCCCAAATTTGCAACTGTACAACGAAACATGCACTTCCTTGTCTGTGGGAGACAACTAGTACTAGTACTACTACTACTACAGGTTTTTTTTCTAAGAAATGTCAAGAAACATAGAAATAAAATAAACATACCCCAGTTTGTCTGGCGAGAAGCATGATTTCTTCACTCTCAAATATGGGTTAAAGTGTCGAGTAATGTCAACAAGAGGCACACACACTGTACGGATAATAGACCAGAATGAGGTGTTAGCGATTGGATAGATGGATAGGTGAACGAGTGGGTGCCCTCTTCTAACACCCATTTAAGAGGTCCGCAGATAGGCTCCGCCCACACTGTGGTCAGGTATTGTTACACCACGGACCCAGCCATCATCGTGGAAGGAGAAGGAGACGAAGAAATTTGTTAAATGAAAGGAATGATAGGAAGGAATGGCAGGAAGCTGTGGCGTCGCAGGAACAGACCCAAGGAATGCGCCCATGACCGTACCTTGACTTTCATGATACTCCGCTTCACTTCTCGGAATCGCCGCTTCGTCGGCATCGTCGTCTTCTTCACACTGATTCTTTGTGGTAGTGGTGGTGTAATGGTGGTAGACTCCAGAATAGCGCAGGAGATGCGACGGGGCTCGCTGATAATCAGAACCTCTTGTCGCGATGTCGACGGTTGCCAGCTCATTGTCCGGCGATGCGGTGGCGGTGGTCCGAACCAGAAGCATTTGAGGATCGGATCCTCTGGTGGATAGTTGGCCGATGAGGGTGCCGGTGGCGGATCGGAATAGTAGGCAGGTGGGATCGGTGGCGGTTTCATCGTCGGGGTAAAATCACTTACAAATGACTCATTGGTCTTTCTTGCCTGGTGTGTGTACCCCCGGCCGCTCTTCATTCATCCCACCCTCCGAAACAGGGGGGCGGAGCCATGGGAAAGCGGGGCGCGAGACGAGCACGAGAGTCCTGCAGAAGGAGAAAGAGAGAAGGGTCTCTCTTATCTCTCGTTATCCTTTTGTCTCTCCGAATCGTTGTGTCCTCAATTAACACGCCGGCTCCAGAAGAAGGAGGAGAAGAAGAAGAGTGCTCGTCGACAAAGTGGATGTTGTTCCAGCCGGCGCTTGTGTGCCAGCTCGTGCCAGGGAATCCGCTTCTGCTCGTCGTGTCCGAAATAGGAGCCATATACTGCGCCTCATTATCACCTCATCTAGAGGCGCAGGCGGTCAAAACATGAGTCAACATGTGTGTGTGTGTGTGTTGCACAATTTTCGAGCCCCGCAACATTTCGGGCATGGAGAGGGTGCAGACGGAAGAGAGCAAATACACGATGCTGATGATGATGGTGTGAGAAAATGTCTTCTAAGAGTGCATATGCAGCAGGCCACTTAAAAGTGCATCAGTCAGATTTGTCATCATTGGGGGTGATATCTGGTGTTGGATTGCTTCCGGCAGACGGGGTACAAAACACGCCCGACTGAAATTCTGAGATCTTTATGGGCACCGAGTCATCCATTCAACTTCATTAGTTTGTCAATGGGGAGCAAATCCTTCGAAAAGCTGCTTATAGACACTGGTGCACCAAACTGATTGGGGCGAAGCGATCGCGAGATCATTGCGGTGACTAACAGCTGGAGCTTTGGATTATTTATGGCCGAGATCTGATTGCCTTCAAGCAACTTTGGAAATCTTCGGTCGTTCTGCGTCAGTCCAGGATTTCGAGCGATTTCTAGCCCATTTGGTGGTCCGTGAGATGTTGGCCTGAACTTCTCCATATCGAAATTTTTCGGCCGTCTAGAACAATCGGAGAAGCTGAGCACCTCACTGTTGCCGGATTACCGATTTTCGACTTTTGATGTTCAGAAACTGGAAGTTCAAAATCTACTTATAAACTAGTGCACCATCCACGGTCAACTTCAAGATCAATGAAAGAATCAGCCTGAAGACCATAAATAGATCGGGACCGTCAGAGCATTCCACGTCTTCTGATTCCCAAAGCTTCCATCTTTTGGCTTGATTCAGACTCCGATGTATTCCAACTTTGCGACATAATGAGCATCAAGCAACATGTACACTTTCGAGAATGTTTCTCTGCTTCTGAAACTACCGATTTGAAATCCAAATTTCGGAGTCACAAGTCAAGAGCAAACTAAAGTCATTAGATTTCCAAAATCTCCGACCTCTAGTCGGTTTGCGTCAAGGTTGGATTTCCCGGGATGATTATCACACTTGATTAGGTGAAGGTGGCACACATCCAAATCCGGATTTTTCCGAGAGGTTTATCTTCGTGGAGCACCGGAAACTGCTCAATGAGCAAGAACTGGAGACACTGAAAGTGAAGGTGACTAACTTTCCGAATTTGGGAAATCCGGAGCTTTCATAGATCATCTACAGATTCTGAGATTGGACGAATTCGGAATCCGTGATCCAGTAGCTTCAATAGACCATCGTGAAACATTCAAGGTAACTGATTCCGGATTCTCGGATCTCATGTTCCAAATTCCACGAACACCCCTTTTGATCTCTGTCATCTTTTTCACGTTTTTTTTGTTCCCTTTCGGAACATATCGAATATCCTCCTCCCTCACCTTCATTATGTACTTTGTGACACTTCATGCTCTTCTGCTTTACAACCCATTCATTCATCTTTTTTCAACTAGAAAAATTGTCGTCTCAGCTGTCAGAGATACACATTCCTGAAGACAAGAGCAGGGTGCAGTGCAGATGGGATAGATAGCAAAAGAGTGCAACGGAACGGGTGCCGGGGGTCAACCCACAAGACACGAAGACTGCTTGGTTCTTGTGGCTCTTGCTTAGCCATGAGGGTCCAACAAGATCTTGGCCTTTGTGGTGGACTGCAGATTTTGCCGGGTGACTAAAACTAGCCACAGGCCGGTGAGGGAACGCTCCCAAATTAGTCATCTTGTCTTGTCCTTTTGTAGACTTTCTCAAATCTGTCACTCTTTGGCTGAGATCCACAGCGGGAGGTTTGAAATTCTCTGAGAGAGAAATGCACTCTTTTTGGTCTGGCCGAGGCATTAAAATGTACATGAATATGTCCACTTTTAGCACACCTTTCACGATGACTAGTCAGCGTGAGTGATAGGTGATATCATCACATCCGAAAAAGCCTCGAATTTCTGAGATTCACATATTCACACGTAGTCTTCTCTCTCCCTCTCTCTCTCTTTCTCTCTCCGACTTCTAGCTTCTGCTCCACGACTCCAAAGAACGAGTGTGAGCTTTCTGACTTTTCAGTATATCAGCAGCCAAGCATGTGAGATGACAAAACACGAAAGCAGTAAGCAGAAAAGGAGCCAGAATTGGAGCCGAAAAATCTGGTCTCGTCGACCAATTCTTGGTTTCTTCGCGTCGTCACAGAGAGCCATGTGTCTTTTCTTGGAGTGAATGAGTCAGGCAGGTGTGCCGTGTGAGGAGAGGCAGCAAAAATAGTCGAGATGTGTCTTTTTTAGGTCATGCCTTGTTTCGGGTGATTCTAAAAAGAGAGGGGATACTTTAGAGGAGGTCTGAGTGTCTGTTTGTTCGGGTTACGACGAAAAAAAATTGCATTTTAAAGAGTGAAACTAGATGGGAATCTGTGAATCGGTTTGTGCGAATTTTCCTGTCACCTATCGAATTCATTTGGAGATTCCTCCGTTTCTCCAGTTCAAATTCTCTCACAATCTGGGTCAAGGTTGAATCGACCTTCCAGATTCATATTCCGGAATAAAATTTTCGAAAATGCTAATATGATTCGAGTTGCGAGATTTCACAGAACTCGAATCACATGAGCATTTTTCGGAATTTCATTCCAGATTCAGAATCTGCTAGGTCGAGTTTACCCAGGTCATGAGACGCAATTCCACACACCCTCACCAATAATCTCATCCTCGCCAAGATTCGCTTCATGTTATTCGAGGTGTCTCCACGTCTTCTCTTCACCCCACTCGACGTCTTTTTATTCTGCTTCTTGGTGCAACAAGTGGTGGTCGAAACAGGTGTTGGCGCAGGAGGCGCCTCGATGAGAGGCTGACGATCCGAGTCTCGTCTCGAGAAGGTGTAGACGTGGCGAGCACGCTGAATTCGTCGCCGCACTCGGACTAGGAACATAGTTGAGGGGGGTCTGAAGGTTCCATGGTGATCAATTGGTTCGAAGGGAGAAAAGTATCAGAAGATCGTAAGAATTGGAAGTTTTGAGGAGTAAAGCTGAGCAACAAGAAAAAACATCCGGTGCAAGAAAAAAAAAGGTTAGTAGTGCAGTTGTTTTTGTCCCCCCTCTTGGCACGGTGCCAGGGACCTAATATTGGTTATTGATCCGCTCATCTCTGAACTCGTTTTATGAGATGAGCAATCCTGTCGGGCGGGGGGTAAACAAAAGACTGATCTATGCAAAGATAACATTCTTGCAAAGAAATCGTTTAGTTTTTTTGGAGGATATGAATAATGACACTAGTGGCTTCTGGTGGTCATCTGGGAGAGGGGGGGATGAAATCCATCAAAAAGTTATGAGGGGCCTACGGTTTCCTCTCTGGCAGTTGACCGAGGGTCAGAATCTTCATAAATCAATCAAATTCTGTAGGAGAAAGTGAGCCCTAACACTTTGAAATTTGAGGATCTTCCAGGTTCTTGTTTTGATTTAATCGAAAGTAAGACGTGGCCTGGGATCCAACAACTCGGCCAACTTGGTATTTAACCGGATATCAACTCGGTCGAGTTTTCACATCCTAGGCGAGTACTAAGACCTCCGAGTCTGGACTTTTCGAGGATATGTCTTGAGAATCCAGATTTTTGGAAAACCGGACCTAACCAACAGACCATTTAAAAAGTGGAGGTCAAAAAAAGTGTTGTGTTGCTCCCTTTGAATGGGTGCCGAAGGATAGAAAGAATGCGTTGATTCACTTCAAAAGGTGGGAGGAATGGGCAATAAGGGCAGGGGAACAAAAAAAGGGGAGAAGAAGAATGGAGGATGAAGGAGAAAGAGTTCAAAGTAGAAAACTGCGAAAAAAAAATGGAATAGAAGTGAGTTCAAAGAGTGCAAACCGGAAAACTATTTGTGAGAGAATCGGCTGGATAATCTAGCTAGAACTTTGAAAACGAATATCGAAATCTGAGCCGAATCTATTATAGTTCTGGCTCAAGATCCGAAAACTAGGTCAGCTCTGAAAAACTAACGGGAATCGAAAAACTATCTTGAAACTGGAACATGTCCCTTTAAAGTACAATAACACAAATTTCATCGTGGGACACCGCGGTGGCCGAGTTCTCGGATCCTAGGCCAGAACTTAACATCATTCAGATGACCAAGACAAGGAACTTGGACCTTTAAAGGGAGGGAGCCTGAATGTATTACGGCAAAACTCTAGAAAGAAGAAGAATCTCGAGATCCTGGTTGTATTACTGTAGAACTCAAGAGGAGCTGAAGAACGCTATGAACGGAAATTCTAGAGAGAAGACAAGATGAATCCTATTGTCTTGGTTAGAAGATTGATGGAATGGGAGAAGGTTACGATATTTCGAAATCTCGGTGAAATTTTGGAATTCAATTAGTTTTTCGTTCGAATTCTCAATCCATCGGGATTAGGACTTCGGAATTTGAAATTCAATTTTCGGGTATCCGATCCGAAATTGCTGTACACATCATTGACATTTTGAATATTGCCTACTGCTTTTGGATATGTTTTTTGGTGAATTTGCGACGATGAGAGAGCATTATACCGATGACCTACTATCCGACAACTCGACCACTTTTTGAGGAATGATCCACCTGAAGATACCACATTGGCCAAGTTGTCGGATCCTAGGCCACGATGAACTTTCGCTCATATCGCCTTGGATTCTTCATGGAACGATGGATGAGCTTAAGTTTTCGAATCTGAATCTCGTCCAGCTTCTAGAATCTACGATCTGGATAGATGTAGCATTCTTCCCAACAAGAGTACAATTTATGAAAGATCGCCAGTTTCGGAAAATCGACGTCTAGAAGGAGGACTAGTTTTGAAGCCATTATTATTCTAATTCGAAAATTTCAAAGTCTAGAAAGACAGTCACAGAAAAAAGCTTTCAAAGATCTGTACAATTTTTGATCTTGAAGATCTCCGTAAGCCTAATGTCTCTCGCCAACGGTATATGATAAGCTTCAACACCTTAACGTTTCTCTATCTTCTCTCCTGCTCGAATTTCAAATTCAAAACTTCACCTGCTAAAGTGTGCTAACAACTGAAAGAGAAGCGAATAATAATAAAACGCCTCCTCCTCCGCCTCGCTCCCCCGTTCCTCACGGGAGTTTGGGGGGTGGGTGGCGATAAGTAAGACTCCATCGCCTCTTTACCTCCCACACCGAATGCATCGTACGCGTTTCTCTGTCGTATAATATAATGATGACACTACCACTACCACTACCACTACCACTACCAACAGCAGCAGTAGCATCACCCTACCGTTGGGGAGGAGACGAGGAAAACGACGCCTACGCAAAAAAATAGGAACGAAAAAATATAATAGCGATATGAAAGAATGGAAATCCCCTCTCGCCAACTTTAGGGGAATGGGGAGAGGAGGAATGGTTTTTTTGTTTTGACACTTTTCAATGTGCTTGTTAATGTGTCTTGATGGACGAGAGGGAGGAAGAAGTGGAGCTTGAGGAGAGAAGGATGAGAGTGTCTGGATACAGAAAAAATGGGGTAACAAGTCGAGCAGAATCGAAAGACGGTGTCCGAAGTCAGCATGTTTAAAAACGAAGAAAAAATAGTACTGTTCAGAGATAAAGAAGGAAACAACCACTGGTCTTCGGAGACTGCCAGGGCATTCATGATCCCATCCATCTGAAGACCTGATCTGGCAGTTTCAAACGGGAGACAAAGGATCTGTTCCAGGGCCACGAGCTCACTAGGAGCTGCAAAGAAGAGGATGGCGGTCTCGACTGCATGAAAGTCGCCATGGTTTGGTGCAACCAGAATTCAAGATTTTAAGGTTGAACCTTCTGGATCAAGTTCTCAGATACCGTGGGAGGTTTTGCAAGTGCATAGAGCAGACCATGCTCAGAATTCATGGCTTCAAGCTTACATTGTCTAGGACGTGGCCGCAGGTAGGTCACCATATCCTAATTTCGTAACTTTTGGGATCGAAAATTGGAAGGACCGTAGGGCTCTCATGAACTGTTGTAGCTAGAAGTAGCCCAGAAAGATACGGGAGGTGAACTTGAAAAGTCATGGAGAATGCATTTGATTCGAAACCTTCCGAAACTGGACGATTCGAACCCGGACGTTTCAAAACCGATACAACTCAAAACTACGACCGTACACTCCACAGGAAAAACTAGCCACTTTAAAAACGTTCGGTTTCCCAAATGAGACTTAAAAACAACGATTCTCAATCAGAAATGCGAAAACGTCCCAAACAACGCCAAAAAACGGATTCAACCCCTTAGCGGATGATTAGATAGACCCGATGGCTTAAACGACGTCAGATTGAGAGAGCAACAAACAGAAAGAGAGATGCACAAATGAAATGGGCGGTACGGAAATAGCCAAAAGAGTGCCTTCCTCTAAAAAAAACCCACACCTCAAAGAGGGGAGGAACAAACGATATACGCAATTATATATGTTGGGATGTGTCGTTTTGTTTGTATGTATTAGTAAAATGGGTACACAAAGAGACAAGACAAGAGAAGTAAACGTCAATTATTTGATGTCACCGCTCTGCCCCATCGAAATCCAATTTTTGGAAGGTGTCAGTAAATGGTTCTTTGTTATCCGTCTCTCTCTCTTTTCCATGGGCTTTGATTGAAGGTAATTACGGAAGAGGGGGAGGAGAAGAAGGGAAACAACTGTTAGGCAATGTATTTATGAATGTGTGCAGAGATGACAAGAGCCAGAGAGGGGGGAGGCGGCTGGATGAGTTACGACTCCCAGTCACACATGTCTTCAGAATACTGTGTGGGATTTGTTGGGTTCGTGGGAACCTAGTCGTTAGGTTGACAAGAGAATCGGAGAAAAGGAATGATCTTTCTAAAGAAGACAGGGGAAATTCTGCACTCCAAAATCAGGAGTCCTCTTCATTCGGTTGAAACGCCCCCGGATTCGAAATTTCGAAATTGCGAGAATTCGCAATTTGAATGATTCAGGAGTTCTATGCTCCCGGATTAAGACCATATGGTGATTATGGAAATCTGGTCAAAAGCCCTTCCTGGCCTAGGATCCGACAACTCGGTCACTGGCGATAGCTCACCACTAATACTAGCATATGCAGTGCCTACCGTACTTGAAAGGGACATGGCCGAATTTCAAGTTTGTTTTCCAAGTTTTCGGGTCCTAGAGAAGGATTAAGTTCAGATCTTCATAATATCAATTCAGAGCCTTCAGAATCCAATGATTCTGCCGGAACGATTCTAAATGTTGACAACGACTCAGAAAATCTCACAATTCCTAGAGCCAGGCTGAGAACGTCTTCTAATTCAGAATCCTAATCTGATTCAAATTTCAGAATTACCCCATAAGAACCCCTTCAGAGATCCGGAACTAGGTCTGGAGCAATAATACTTCCCCGTAGACGGGAACTGGAACACTGACTTCTTGGAAAGAAGAAAAAACAACTTCCGTGCGAAATTTAAACTTATTAGGCTCTTGTTATCGACAAACTCAATGACTTCCAATAACAAACTGAACGGAGAAATCCAGCCCGTTTTTCATTGGTATTTGGGGGGACTCCTGGTTCAAGTTCATGACAACGGAAGGGGAGAAAAACAAAAAAGGGGGAAGGAACTACAGAGACAGACAAAGAGAGGTGTCTAAATCGAGCGGAGCATATGCCCCAAGACTGCCATACCGAGAAAAACGACGGCTGAAAACGAGCAGCGGAGGCGAAGGGAATGGCTAAACAGGCGTGTCTAATTCCAAAACTATGTGTGTGTTGACCCTTCTCCTTTTTTCCCCTCTTCTTCTATGTTCCCAGAAATTTGGTCTGTTTTCTTGGAAGTTGTCGGTGTCTGTGTCGTCATCAGAGAAGACTAGGAGTAGCCACTCTTGAACCCATTCAATGAATAAAGAAGACATCTGAATCAACTTTTTCAAGTGGGACTTTCTCGGTGTGTGCGAAGGTCAAAAATCGCCGAGAAAACCGGAAGAACTCGAGAGAAGACAATTGGAGTGTATGGATACGGTAAGTCCCAAGACATTTTCAGGCGAAACCAACGAGAAAAAGTGTGAAGACTCAAAGTGTGGCCCGAGTGTTGAAACACAAGACAAAGCGGTCAGCGGGGAGTTCCCTTTTTTTTCGAGTGCTGCGATGGTGTGTGGGAGGCAAAATGATTGGACATGGGCGGTTCTATATTGAGAAACACAGCTATTTTATATAGAGTACTGATTCATCTAGGGCGTGGGCTTCAGATGGCTAAATCAGAATCTCGAGACTGTCGAGACTCGAAGACTTTCGAGACTTCAAAACTTCGAGACTTGAGAATTTCAAGTTGACGACTTTTGAGCCTCAAGGCTTACAGGAATGGAGATTCCGCGGCATAAGATTCGGTACTTCAAGGTTTGAGGCGAGAATGTCAAAACTTTCCAAGCCTTTGAAAAATTCAAACTCCTCAAAAAAATCCGACTGTTAGCAAAGACAATGAAAAAGACCTCCACTGTGTCGAATGTCAATCAGCAAACGAACACACCGGAAACATCCGAGGGGAGATGGATGTGGGAGAGTGAGAGAGGGAGACCTCCCCTCTCTAACACAACCACATGGAGGCAAGAACAAAGTGACATTAAAAAGAGGTGGTGGTGGTGGTTTTGGTTCTCTCCCAATTTTTCCTTGTTGTTTTCTGCTGCCTTCGTGTTAGCGGGGGATGAATGGAAATTCAATTGACAAGGGACTTGGGTTGGAGAGCAGCAGCAGAGCAGACATTGAGAATTGAGAGCCAACGAGGAAAAGTGACTGTCTGTGTGTTGTAGAATCGAGATCTATCCTGGACCTGTTCTGTGCTTTCAGGTTCAAGACATGTCTGGTGTTCAAGTTACTCCACAGGGCAATATGCAAACGAGGAAGAGTGTCTGTCTGTGTGTCCTTGTGTCCATATTACAAAATTCTGAATCCCATTTTGACTGGTTTCGTGCTTTCCGTTTCAAGACCTTCTTCGCGTCAAGGATGCTCCAGATGGCAAGAAACAACAAAGAAGCATGGTGATAAATTTTCAGATCAGGATCTGTATTCTCAGAGGAGGATCTGTGTGTCACTTTGTCCTTGTCTTGGTTTTTCTACTTTCTATTCATTTTCGCGCAAAAACTATTCCAGCCAAGACTTTTCGAATCCCAGTTGAACACAGTGTACAGTTCGAGAGCTCTAAGATTACTAAAACACGAGCCCAAGACACCCCATATCAACTAACCCGAATCGTCGGCTCGAGCGTCAACGAGTACTGCTCGTTCTGGTAGATTTGAATCTCGCGTATCACATCCGAAATCTTCCGGCACTTCAAGAACGACACCAACTGTTTGAATTGTTTCGAGTCGGGGTCCTGCAATTTGCTGTTTTTGTTATCTTTCCGTAGCAGATGTTTTCTGGTTTCCTCTCCCTCCTTTTTCCCCGACTCTCCCTAGAATAGACCGGAAGGGGAACACCTGTTCTCTATATGGCTCAACTTACCGACGCCTTCATATCGTGGTGGTCCTTCTTGGCAGCTGCCTTGTTGACGAACGTGCTGTTGCCTTGCTCCAGAAAGTAGATGTTGGAGAGGTAGTGACCGAAGAAGGGGATGCAGGGAGGGTTGATCGAGGAGAGACGTTTTTGCATTTCCATCCAGCGACGCTCGCAGAGCACGTTGAACCTGTCGAAGCACTTCTGCTTCTCGCTGTCCAGGCGCTGTAAAGAACAAAGTGATAAGATGTTTCAAACGTTCTGGTTTAAAAACGTTCGGTTTCACTTACGTCCCAACACCACTTGAGTCGAAAGATGCACGACGAGTTGAGTGCCGAGTAGAAGGCGACGAGGCCGGTGAAGTTGTGCAACTCCTCGAACACCGACATCACCTCTAGCACCCGGTTGAACATCGCCATTCGCTCCTCTAGTGATTCCGTCTCGACGATCGAACGGGACACCCAGTAGGTGAGCAGGGTGGAGTGGTCCGTGAGACGGAGCAATTGCGGACTCTTTCTCCATTTCTCGGATTTCGTCCACGCCGCTTCGACCAGTTCGATGGGTTGGATGGCGCGGTAGAGGTCGAAGTGGAGGAGGGTGAGCTGGAAAATATGGTTTTTTGAGAGAACACGAGCAAGCGTTCTATTTCTACCAGTTCTACTCTTTGTATCATACTAATGCTTAGGTCTTTATTCGGTAACATTTTCAGCTGTCCAACATCCCAATTACAGAGTCTATTATTTTCCGGATGTCGCGACACCCTTTATTAGGCCCATTTGACACCTTTTGAGAGGGTCAGAGGACCTCTGACCTGACAGAGGCAACACACCACCTGTACAAGTCCTCATTAACATAGGAGAACACACCTGTCTTCCGATTTCGAGTGGGTGCAGGGTGAGAAGATCGTAGTGCTCGACGTCGCCTTTTTGGGCCGTGTGCCAGAGAACCTGGAAGAATGAGGGGCGGTGAGAAAACATTTTCAGAAGGAAAAATGGTACAGAAAATGAAATGGTCAACTGACAAAATGTAGGTGACAATAAGATCTATCGATTGACACTGATGGAAATAGTGGCGGAATTCCGGATGGCTGGAAAACGAAAAATGCAATATCTCAGCGGTCCGTCAACATTTTCAATTGCTCATTGTCCCAATCGATAGCTCTCATTTCGATCTACACTTTCTCCGTTGACACCTTTTTCGTAACATTTCTCATTTCAGAGATAAATCGCCCTACCTCTGGCCGTCTCCCGGCGAACTGATCATTCGGACTATCATTGGCATACACCGACTGATGGTGCCTCCGAATCTTCGGCATATGCTGATGCTGATCGTCTCCAAAAACAAACGCACTATTCACATGCCCCTCCTCTCCATCGCCATTCTCGGCGGGCGGCTGCAAGAAACCAGGCGGATTCTTGACGCGCTTCTCGATCAGCGCCAGAATCGTCTTGCAGAACTTCTTGTGCTGCTTGGTCAGCCCCTCTCGCGGATCACAACAGCGATTCAGGAACAGCTCCAACGCGTCCAGCAACATCTGATCACACTGGAAATCGTACCAGTGATTCTTGACCCATTGATTGATGACGCTGAGGACGCGAAGTTGGATCGGCTGTTGGAACTCTTTCCGGAACTTTTGCTCTTGGAGCGGGTTGATGGACGGCGAGCTGGCGGAGAGTCCGTGCGATTGGACGGTGTCGAAACGGCCGGCCAGCGGACCTCCTCCTTGCTGCTTGGGAATCTGTGGCTTCGGTGTCGGGATGTTGAAGCGTTCGAGGAGCAGGGAGAAGAGATCGTTGGGTGTGCAGAAGGATCGGTACGAGATCAGGAAGGTTTGGATGTACTTGCTGTCAGTGTAGCTGAAAGCTTCACAGGTTTATTGAGAAAGTTATTGTGGGGCAGAATCTGGGTGTAACTGATTCAGGTGATTCACGGTCCTTCTCCCAGAATCTGAATCCCTTCAAACGACATCTGGATTCTTTCCAATCTCGAATCTGAAAACTCCAGGATCCAAAAACTCACGAATGATAGGTCAGTCTCTCGATCAATTTGAGCACAGTTCCGCACTTGATCACCGGAATTCCGCTGCTCGACGTGTAGTCCTCGAACGAGATGTTGTCCTCCGTGTCTGGCTCCGAGAATCGATACTGATCGGGTCCGGGAACAACCAACGGAATCCGCTTCGCCTCCTCCTTCTCATAGTTGTCGAGAATTCGGTCGAGAACGCTTTTCGTCGTCACCTTCACCAGCACCGCCATCCACTGTCGCTTCTCCTCAGGGCTGCGAGCCACGAAATGGAACGTCTTCGGGAGACTCGATTTGTCGTGAGAGTCGATTCGGAAGCAGTTCAACACCTCCGCATCGGGCACGTCGTGGACGTCGATGGAGTGCACCGCGAGACGATCCTTGAACTTCAACGAGCTCTTGTGTCGCTTGCAAATCACGATGAGCTGATCGAACACGTACAAGAAGCGCTCCTGCTTCCACTTCTTGTTCCTAGTGATGTCGGGCGTCAGCGGAATCGTCGGTCTGATCATTCCGAGGTCTCCTTCCATTTCCAGCTCGTTGCATGTCCTTCCAATCACTGGACCTTCGAATCCATCGATCGTGCCCTGGATCTCGAGAAGTCTCTTCACGTTGTAGATCTTCTCGCTCTTCGCTTGCTGATCCCGAAACTCGGCGATGCGAGTTTTGAGCTCGGCCGGAATGTCGGAGACGGTTCCGATGACACGCTCGAACGCGGCACGACAGTCGTTCAGATCGCGACGATCCTCTTCGGAGGAGCTCAGTTGGTGGAGTCTCTGAAAGTGCGATTCTAAGGGTTTCAGTTGAACTCAAAACGCTCACATTGATATACTCATGATATTGATAGATATGAAAGATCGGGATATGGAGCAACTGCGGCAACACGTACTGCACCGCCAGTCTGAAACTCTGCCCGTCCAACGAGCTCGACGAAGCGTTCTCCTTCGACTGGAACAACTGCGCGAATCGTTCGCTCTCCAGAAGCGCTCGAATGTTATCGCTAATCACGTAGGTGGCGTGTCTCGTTCCCTCATTCCCATCGCCTTCTCGTTTGATGTAGAACGTGTACGTATCAAACTCATAAGCCTCTCCGTACTCCCAAACGCCCATCCCGATGCACTGCGCGTCGTTCAACTCGATCGCGTCCTCCAGCGTTCGCTCGATCTTCAGTGCCAGATCGTGAATTTCGTGTAGATTGCCGAAGAGCGCGGCGACGATCGCCTTATCCCCCTCCGACGTGGCTTTCGACTCGATGCGACGGCGAAACACGTTGATGCGATTCAGCTCTCGAATGAAGCGACGCTCGTCGCGCAGAAAATCCACGGCCACCAGCTCGTAGGTCTGTCGATTCGCCGATGACGTCGTCGCCGCGTGCTCCGTGTCCTCCGCGACGAACTCATCGAACTCGGCCAAGAATCCGAAGCCGCCCGGCGACTCGGCCTCCTCCTCGTTGCGCAGCTTCGTTCGAAGCTCCATAAGCGCTCGATCGGCGTTCAGTGCCACGTCGAGATTCGCCATCGTGATTCGCTGCCCGCTATTTCGGATGTTCTTGACGTACTTTCCCGTGAAACGAAGCACGTCTTCGGTGATCGCTTCGCACAGGTAGTAGATGAAGCACGCGATTCGCTCGATCTCCTTCTTCCCACGCTCTCTTTGATCTCTGTCTCGAGGGCCTAGGGACTCCTGAAGAAGAAAAGGAATCTGTGCGTATGTTTAGCTATTTCTCAGCCCAACCTTTATCACCGCCGCCAATCGATGCTGACTCTCCAACGCCGACTTCGACGGCTTCTGAACCTTCTGCTTCGGTTGTAGCGGAAATTGTGCGTTCATGCTTTCCTGCGCCTCCTGAAAAGAAAATGCACTTTTTTCATAGTCCCTTCTCTCTCTCTTCATTCTCAAACCTCGCAAATCTGGATCAATCCATTCGCGAACAGCTTCTCGGCCGCCTTCTTCACCTCGTCAACACTTGTGGAGCGTGCCTCGATGAGCTGAAGTGGTTGTTATGGGATTAGTTATAGGTTAAAGGGGGAGAAGGTCAAAAGGGGAGGCCTAACCTCGAAGACGATACTCTGAAGAAAGTATCGTATGTGTTCCACGGCGTCAAAGTCGATGGGGAGGCCAGGATGCGCGATGTTGCAGATCTGGAAGGAATTGGAAATTGAAATGTTTGAAAGTTTAGAAAATTTAATGGGGTTTTATGATTTTTAGTCATTTTTTGAAGTTTCAATGAGAGATTATCTCTTCGGAAATTTACAGACGACAATTTATCTCCGGAACTGAAGGTGCTAGAAAAAAGTTCTCAACTGACAAAATAAGGATCAAAATGAGATCTATTCATTGTGATAATGAGCAGTTGAAAATATAGACGGTGAGCGAAAATATGGTGTCAAGAAAGAAAACAGCACCATATCTCAGCTTATCATCAATATTTTTCGCTGCTCATTGTTCCAATCGACAGATCTCATCGTGACCTTCATTTCGCCCGTTGACAACTTTTTGTAGCATTTTTGACTCCAAAGATACACTGTCTTCTGCAAATTTCCGGCGAAGCTTTTCCGCTCATCTCTGATTGTAATCTTTTTGGCTAGAATTTCGGGATTTGTAGCATGTTGAAATGGAAAAAATCGCCAAAAATTTACACGATAGTCCAGTTCGAATCTCGAAAAATCGAGAAACTCAATTTTTATCTTCTAATTTTCGGTGTGTCACACTTTTTTCTTTCTCAAACTCTCTAATGACTCAAACTTTCTGTTGGTGCTTTTGTTCAAATGTTTTTTTTGTTGTTGAGTTTTCAACATGCTGGGAAGGTTTTCAGAGTTACTTTTCGACGATATTGAACTTCAGATCCTCAAATCGACAGCCATCACACTTTTCAGAGTGTATTTTCATTTCAAAATTTCCAAATCTCACCTGATAAATCCGCTCATCGAAAATCGCCGCCCAATGCTTGCTCGTCGAGATGGTCCGTCGACTGCTGGTCAGCGAGACGGTATCCGACGCCGACAGATGTGAGATGCTCATCGTCGTCTTATTTTTAGCGTTTCATCTAAACTGTCAATAGTAGTAGTAATAATTTGAAAAAAAAAACACTATTTAGCAATGACAACGACGAAAAGAGAGAGAGAGAGAGGTGTATCGAGAGATGATGATGGTGATGATGATGATTACACACTATTTCCTCTTCTTCTTCTTCTTCTCGGCAGCAGAAAAATGCATGGAACAACACACAGAAGATAGCAAAGTTTCAAGAGAGAGGGAGAGAGAGTGTTGAGAGACAGAGAGAGAGAGAGAGAGAGAGAGAGAGAGAGACAAAATTGATACGGGAAGAAGAAGAAGTGGAGAACGGGAAGGTTGTGGGTACCCGTGTGGAAATAGTGAAGCAACCAGGGAGACGTGATGACAGAGAGACGGGCCCCCCACCACCGGCCTTGTTCTTGTCCGAACCAGTTTCGATCCCTCCAATCTTTTGCCGTTAGTTTTACTTGAGAGAGAGAGACAGAGAGAACATTATCGATTGATCAGTTTATCAGTTAGTTTCTTCGAATCAGAATCTTGGTCTTCAAGGTCGTCTATCTGTGTTTCGAAGGGTGTACAAAAATGTAGAAAAAAAAAACGATTGGAAGTGATCTATCTTGTTTAAATTGATTCTGATTGTGTGACCCGCTTTTAGTTTTCAGAGAGAGGAGATTTGGAAGATTTTGAAATCCAACCATGAAAATTTGAAAACGGAACTAAATGTTTGAAAAACCGGGAAAACTCTTACAGAAATTTATCTCCGGAACCAGAAACTCTACGAAAAAGTTGTCAACTGACAAGATGTAGATCACAGTGAAATCTATCGATTGCAACAAAAAACGACTGAAAATATTAACGTTGAGCTAAGATATGGTGATTTTTTGTTCATGGTTGGCAGCCATTAGAAGAAACACAATATCTCAGCTCACTGTCAATAATCTCGACTGCTCTCTTTATCAAGCGATAGATTTCATCGTGATTTGTTTCAATTTTGATCATTTTTAGAGACGATGAAGCTTGGAAATCATCGAGCTCAAAACTTCAAAAAATCGCCTTCAAATTTGAAAAATCGAGATCATCCAAAAAACCTCCATTGATCTCAAAATCTCCCTTAAAAGTCGATTATTCGGACAAAATATGAATAAAGTAGTTTTAAAAAACTTGATTTCAATGCAAAAATTATTAAATGAAAAGAGCAAACAATCACACCCCGAATTGGTCATGTCTCCCTTTCTTCGCTAAATGGCAAACAAGGCGGGCACCCCTTATGAGAAAGGGAACAGTCATCTGTCAAGGATTCATTTTACAACCCTAGCCCCTTTTCTACGAAGAATCTACCGCCGAAGAGAAGCTTTTAATCGAGAAAATGTGAAAAAAATCGTCGAAAAAAAAAACTAAAATTTGAAGGCGCAACGCAAATGTGCTCCGTGGGCGCCCAAACTTTTGGCGCGTTGGTGATAATTTTCAAATTTCAAAATTAGTTTTTTAAAATCAAATTTGAAGAATTTTCGGGATTTTCCCTGAAATTCCAGAAAAATCCGGCGAAAATCATTGTCACTTATGACTCAGAGTGTTCCCAAGAATGTTGTGCGGCAGAAAAGATCACATTGTGAAAGCTTTAAGAAGCAGAAAATAATGAAAAACACTTTATTTTCGACTGGAGCCTGTATTGAATCTTTCAGATAAAATAAGATAACTGAGAAAGGAGAAATGCTGAGATATAAGTAAAGAAAAGCAAATATGATGAGAATCTCGATGAGGTTAGTTGGCGTCTGATATGGGCACTTCGTACTTGGCGGCGCTTCGTTCGAAGTTCTATGAGCTACTTAGATGCATTTGAAGGAGACTCATAATATAGGAACTAAGAAAGAATATCATTCGTCACAGATAAAAAGTGAAGAGCTGAGGCAGAAATGAAGCAAAGCAAATATGATGAGAATCATGAGATGTAGCAGTTTTCGTGAGCCCCTTCGTACTTGGGGGAGCTTCGTTCGAAGCTCCTTGAATGCTCGATCGTCGTTCATTGCCGCGTCGAGATTTGCCATCGTGATTCTCTGCTTGTCTCGGAAGTTTTTGACGTAGTTTCCCGTGTAACGAAGAATGTCTTCGGTGATCGCTTCGCACACATAGTAGATGTAGCACGCGAGTCGCTCGATTTTCTTCTTCCCACGAAAACTTTGGTCTCTGTCTCGAAGGCCAAGGGATTCCTGAAGAAGAAGAATCTGTGCGTATGTTTGTCTCGTTTTTTTCAATGGACAAAATCAAACCTTTATCACCGCCGTTAATCGATACTGACTCTCCAACACCGACTTCAATGGCTTCTGACCCTTCTGCTTCGGTTGTAACGGAAATTGTGCGTTCATGCTTTCCTGCGCCTCCTGAAAATAAAATACATTTTCTCATAGTCCCTTCTCTCTTCATTCCCAACCTCGCTGATCCTGATCAATCCATTCGCGAACAGCTTCTCGGCCGCCTTCTTCACCTCGTCAACACTTGTGGAGCGTGCCTCGATGAGCTGAAGTGGTTGTTATGGGATTAGTTATAGATTAAAGAGGGGAAGGTCAAAAAGGTTGGCCTAACCTCGGAGACGATACTCTGAAGAAAGTATCGTATGTGTTCCACGGCATCATAGTCGATCGGAAGGCCAGGATGCGCGATGTTGCAGATCTGAAAGAAATTGAAGATTTGCAAATTAAAGTCTCCTCGCTCATAATCTTGGCTAGATTTTGTGATTGTTTGCCAATTTTCAAAAAGAGAACAACAAGAATATTCGATTTTTCAATTTTTGTCTGATGATTTTAAATAGATTTTGATCGAATTTTCAGTTGCCATTTGTTGAATTTTTTCAAAATTTCAAAATCTCACCTGATAAATCCTCTCATCGAAAATCGCCGCCCAATACATGCTCGTCGAGATGGTCCGTCGACTGCTGGTCAGCGAGACGGTAATTGATAGATGCGAGATGCTCATCGTCTCCTTATTATTATTGTTTCATCTAAACGGTCAGTAATAGTGATAATAACGGGAAGGGGGTGGGTACCCGTGTGGAAATAGTGAAGCAACTAGGGAGACACAGAGAGAAGGGCCCCCGCTGGCCTTGTTCTTTCCCGAATCAGATTCGACCCCTCCAATATCTTGCCGTAGTTTTACTCGAGAGAGATAGAGAGAACATTATCGATTTATCAGGATAATCATTAGTCTATCAATTAGTTTCTCCGAACGCTGGATCCCAAAAGAATCTTGGTCTTCAAGGTCGTATATCTGCTTCAAAAGTGCAGAGAATTCTCGAAGGAAATGATAAATAGAGCTTTTCAAAATTTATTGAAACTGTTGAGTGATTATTAACGGTTAAGAACACCGACTATTTGGCAGACGCGGCGCTCCATTTGTACTTTGTGTTGGTAGTGATGGATTTAGCAGCCGCTGGACGACTGGACGGTTTATGATAGAAGCGGCAAGAGGAGTTACCACACTGGTCACCGAATCGGCAGTCCTGAATAACAAACGAGTTGGTTGGAGAGTTCTAGATGCTAATAACGTACCGCCGGGTGCTTGAAGTGACACATTGGATTGTAGCATGCTCCAGCGTAACGGCATGGAATCAGACTCTGCAATGGAGCGGCACTGAAAATTCATTGAAAATTGCGATACAGATTTTTTGAACTCACTCTGAGACTGACTTCACAGCTCTCGTCGACACTTTCTTATTTTCCGTAGGCTTCTCTGGCGACTCCAGCTTCTTCTGCTTCTTCTTCTTCTTCGCTGCCAACTTCTCGGCGAGATTTCCGATTTTCAAAAACGATTCTGAGATTGATATGTTACCCAGCTGCGGCTTCTTTGGCTTCTCTTTTTTGTCCGTCGTTGATGGAGCTGTTTTTCCAGCTAGACGAACGGACACTGGGATGCGGTTTAAACTGATTGACTTCTTGGCTTCTGGAGCAGCATCCGAATCGAAGCCTCGGTGATAACCTCCGGTTCCCGGATGGGTGAATGGACAGTCCTTCTTCTTCGCGCAAAAACGATCGAAATGGCAGTTGGGATGAATGAAGAGACATCGGTTTCCGTAGGTGCAGTTCGGGAACGTTTTACATTTGATCGTTGGGTGCACGAATAGACAATCCTCTTTCTTCGTACATTGTGGCCAGAAGTGGCATCTTTCGCTGGACTTCGGACCTGGCATTTGATTTCTGAAAAGTATTCGAAAATGCGTTGAAAAAAAACAAAATTTTAAGCCAATGCAAATGCGCTCCATGGACGCCAAAGTTTCGGCGCGAAGGTGATGATTTTCAATTTTCAGCATTTTTTTCAGGCGATTTTTCTGATTTATCGCTGAATTTTCCCAACATTTTTTACTCAAGAGGACTCAAAATTGTTCAGAAAAAGCAAACAATTCTAGAGCTTGAAAATTTAAAACTTCATTCAACTGAAAACCCGTATTCTCTTATAAACTATAAAGACTGGAATGATAGAAAAATACATCGAATCTCTAAACCTTATTATTGCGATTCCGAACCGCCGATGATTCTTCGTAGAACTTCTGATAGTCACTGGTAAACTGATTAATGATATCGAAGACCTTCTTCGGCTCCTGTTTCCCGGATGCTCCAGCAGACCGTTTCCCTCTTCGGTAGGCTTCAAACTCGTCATGAGCTTTTTTGAGCTCCATCAGTCTATCTGGAGACAGAATTTGAGCCAAGTACTCATCCATGCTCTCCTTGACCATCTCTTCGTTGGCACCAGCGTCTCGCGCGGAGACGATTAGTTGATGAAGTGTTTGCTGGAAAATATAAAAGCAAATGATAGAAAGAGAATCGCAGAAAATTGATGTTCTTTTTGAGTGATGTTAGCATTTTCATGCTCCAAATGCTGGAGTCCAAAATCTAAAAAAACACTGCTGAAGTGCTAAAAATTTCGAGCACACGTCTCCTTTATGTGCGCCTTGTAAGGACCACTGCGAAGTAAGCGATGTAGCGCAACTAGTAAGCGTTTTGCCTACGAATTTTACCACCCTGGTTCAACTCCTCCTCCCTACAGAACTTTTTTTTCACATTTTTCAAGCCAAAAAAAAAAAACCAACCTGTTGCGAATCCGTCAAGAACGTTGTCAATGGAGACATTTTACATGGCCCACCACTGGCTAGCGACACTAAAAGTGCACCGAACAGGTAACAGGTCAGCAGCATTTCTTCCCCCAAAAGCAAGCACTTGAGAGCAATGCTGTGGGATGAATGGAAAACGAGAAAAACGAGAGTGACCGATGGGAAAAGAAAACAAACGAAGGAGGAGGAGGAGGAGGAGCACATGAGAAGAGCCCATCGGGGATGCTTCTCCTCTCCATCGAAACCGTTTTGTTTGGAGAGAGAGCAATGTCTCACTTTTTTTTCTTGCTCTCCCCGACTTCTCAAAACATCAATCACATCATGTTCCTGAAAAGAATCGAGACAAAAAAAGGATAACACATTTTATGGATGGATTTGAGAGGGGAGACTTAGAATAAATTTTACCGTTTTGTAGAATAATGATAATCGAGATAATGGAAAGGGGAACTAGTTTTAGGGTAGTCCTGTACACGGAGGGGGGAAAAGCCATAAACGGAAGAGACAGGTTTGCCGTTTGAGTATTGGCTCAAAAGCATGGAAAGAGGGGGGGGTACTACGGTGGTGGCTGAACTGGGAGCACATTTACAACAGAAGCAATCATAGGGGCGAGAAAAAGATACAGAGAAGAACACGTTGTTTGAATCGCTTGTTTTCACAGATAGTTTAAGAAAAAAAAAACTGAGGTACTGTAAGGAAAAAAACAGTAATCGAGAGAGTGATGAATGAGATTGACTAGTTGGTGGCCGAGGCGGTCCACTTGTACTTGGCACCGGCGGCATCCGATGGAGCGGTGATAGTGGTGGTGCTGGTTGGAGCAGGAGCAGTAGTGGCTGGTGCACCGGCTGGCTTGTGGTAGAAGTAGCATGACGGATTGCGGCACTGGGAGCCGAAACGGCATTCCTGGAAGAGAAACGGGATGAATTCGAACTACCAAGAGAGTGGAATCTAGAGCTTCATTGAAGTGGCTGAGGCTCCGAATCGGAGCACTTTTCAAACTTATTCTCCGCAACACCTACCTTTGGATGTTTGAAGTGACAAACCGGATTGTGACATCTGCCTGCGTAACGGCACGGAATGAGATTCTGTAGTGGAGCGACACTGTAACTTTATTAGCGATGCTTGATTCTGATTCCTTCTAGACTTACTCTGGGAACGCTCTTGCCGGTGGGTTCGAGGCAACTTCTTTGGCACTTGGCGACACCTCGCTGTCGTCCTTGACTGGTGATCCCGCCTCGTTTTCGTCAGTCTTCTCCTCGGACACAGCGACAGGCTTCTTTTTGATCGACGCGGCTAACTTCTCGGCGAGACTTCCGAGTGCTCCACGAACCAGTGGCTTCTGGGGATGGGCCTCTTCCACTCCTGCTGCTGCTGCTGGAGCGGCAACTGGGAAGCGGTTAGAAGTGAGTGAGGCTTCTGGAGCAGCGGTAGGAGGAGCTCCAGCTCCTGGCTGATAGCCTCCGGTGCCCGGATGGGTGAATGGGCAGTGCTTCTTGGTGCAGAAGCGATCGAAACGGCAGTTTGGATGGATGAACAAGCAGCGAGTTCCGTAGGTGCAGTTCGGGAAGTTTTTGCAGTTGGTCGTGGGGTGGGCGAACGGGCAAGCCTCCTTCTTGGTACACTTTGGCCAGAAGACGCATCGCTCTCTGGTCTGTTGATCCTTGCCCATCTGATTATGTTGCTCATTGAGCACACTCAACGGCGTCGGAATGTAGGTTGGAATCGTGGATGGATAGCCATCAGTCATAACTATCGGATAGCCGGCTCCCGAGAGATGATGCGTCGCCGGTATCTCCTCTTCTTCCTCCATCGCACTGTTGCGTCTCGGGATTCCTCTCGCCTCCGCGACCATCGCATCGATCTGAGCCTCGTCGATGTCGTCCTCCTCGTCAGAATCATCGCCGATTCTAATGTGACCGTTCCACTTTTGCATCGTTGGCGAGCCGTCAGAAGGAGTAGTGTCACGAGAGGCGTCAAACTTTATTCTCTCGTGCTTCGCCTTTGGCTCCTCTGAAGAAGCACCCGGCATCTCGACACGTCGCTTCAGAAGGCCACGACGAAGACCGCCATCGTCCGGTAGAACGATTCTATCCTGGATACGAGCCTTCTTGATGGCTTCTCTTCCTCCAGACAGCTTCAGTATCATCTGCGGACCGCCGGTTTTTGGCTGATTGCCTAGCACAACAGTGTCATCTTCCTCGGTGCCACTGTTCTTGACTCTGCTCAGGCGCTCATGCACACTCTTCTTTGGAGGTTTGACCTCTGCTTTGGAGGGAAGCGCTTCCACATCAGACATATCGTCATCATCGTCGTTGTGATTCTGAGAGTTCTTCCTTCTGCCACTGGAGCTGACGCTGGCCTCGTTCAACGCACGCATGAACATCGTTCCGCGCCCTTTGACGGCCGAGCTGGGCTCTCCGGTTGGTCGAATGTTCCGATGTACCGTGACCTTCGACTGTAGCTTTTTGACAGGGCTCGGCGACTCGTCTCCGCTGGAAATCGCACTCGGCCTTTTGCGATCCACAGATCTCCCCTGTCCGTGACGTCGAACATCTGTGGGCTTCTGAATCATTCTCTCGTCGTCTGAATAGGTGTTCGAACGGCTTCTGGTGCGACGCCGTTTCGGCTTGGAGGCCTCCTTCCGCTTCTCCTCGCGACGCTTCTCTTCCTCGACGCGCTTGGCGCGATCGCGTTCTCTTTGCCGTTCGCGCTCCTTCTCTTTCTCCTTTTGCCTGAAAATTAAATATTGGAGATGGAAATTTGGATTATTTCCGCTTACAGCTCTCTTTCCTTCTCCTCCTTTTCCTTCCGATGCTTCTCCTCCAGCTCCTTGGCTTCTTGCTCCTTCTGCTTCTCTTCGTCCTTCTTAGCGCCACTGCTACTCTCGCCCTGTTTATTGGAAGCGTTCTGAAGACGATCGAACAGATCAAAGAGCCAATCGACGAATTTGGCTGTGCTCTTTCCGATGAACAAGTTGAGATCCTCCTTCATCTGCACCCGCTCCTTCTTGTTCGCAATCATCACCATGATGTAGTCGGGCAGCTCATCGTCCACATAGACGCCGAGCTCTTCCAGCTTCGCGCGAATCGCCGCCTGCAACTTTAGGAGGATGTGCTGGGATTGAAAAATCTACTTGACATACCTTGAGTTTTTTCGAGACTTCGGAGGTTCCGGTTACCGGTTGAGTGCTCATTTTCTAGCGATTCCTGGAAAAGGGAATTATAACAAAGAAAAACGGGCGTTACATATATTATAATGAAGAAAAAAGCGATAGATATCCAAACAGGTTTTCGGCGAGAATAGTCAATGGAGAGAAAAAATGGTTGATAAGCGAGTTTATCATTACTGATTATTTTATTAGCTAGAAATCATTTACTTTCAGCTCAAATCCCTAGGAAAACAGAGAGAAAACTAGAAAACAAATTTTGAGAAAACCGGTTTTCGAAAAACATTTTCTCAAGCTTTCATCGAGTAAAACAGATCTTCAAAGGAGTATTTTCTCCATGAAATCCCGCCGAAGATCGGTCAAAATCTGGAAATTAACAAAAACCAGGAAAACTGATGAAAATCACACTAATTATCTCAACGAATCACGTGAAGTCGACCGGCGATGCCACCCGACTGCCGGCAGCGGCGTTGTTTGTCGTCGGATTTGGTGTTTCGACCGCAAACACCGCGACGGTCAAATGCGGAATTTCGCAAATTTTCGCGGTGAATTCTGCGCTTCTGCTGGTCTCTTTCGAGAGAGGGATGTTTAAATAATGAAAGGGGGTCGAGTGAAATTACATTTCCTTTTATTAAAGCATAAAAATCCAAAAGAGAAAACATGAACAGCAGTTATTATCATTTCGCCAACTTTGTCACAGACGAGTGTTGGTCGAGAATACTCGAAAGTACAAAATATATTTTGTACTTTTAAATACAACAAAAAAAAATTACAGTTTAACTCCAGACATGAAAACCAAACACATGACAATCCGGATCGCCGATAATAGTCATCACGAAAATAGTTAGTCTCCGCCCATCTTCCCTGGTGACATCGAAGCCTCCCGGCGACGTCCACGTCGTCGGATTCCCCATTCCATCGACCCTGAAATAGTGGATTGAATGTTTTTTTCCCTTCAAATAGCCTTCATCACGATAACAACTCAAAACCTACCAATTCAGCTTCCGAACCACGTGTGGAGTCTTGTTCTCATCCACCAGCCCTTCGCCGAGTACCTCGTAGTCAACGTACTGCTCCGAATAGTTTCTCTTCACCGACAAACACTGCAGCGTCGTGTTCCCAGACGCCCTCCACGCATGCACCAACGCATTCACTTCCGCATCGGTCATCGTCGAGTTGCGAAGATCGATGAAGTAGCTGTTGATGTTCAGAATTTTCTCTACAGTGATCCCATCGGACTGGTCCGACGTGAATCTGGTCAACGAATAAGGGACCGCGTGGTTGTACTCTTCAGAAATGGGAGGGCGAATCCAGAGGAAGTTGGTGACCACTACACTGTCCACAAGCTGCTTGAGCTCTTCACCATCCAGATGTTCCTCATCTTCCCGATTCCCAATCACCAGTTGGAAAATACTCGAGCCGATTTCCGACTTGTACTTCTCCACAAACTCCGACACACCGTCCTCGAGACACTGGATCGCGATGAAGTTCCTTTGGAAGTTGAAAATCGTGCAAAAGTATTTGGCCCATCTCATCTGCTCGTCCACCAAATCATCATCGCAATAGACCGTGTACTCCTCGATGATCTTCTCCTCGGTACGCGGACGACTGTGGGCGACGCAAAACGATATGCCCGCGAAATTCGGCTGGAAACTTCGGCCCTTCTCCTTAAAGATGGTTTTGTATTGGAAGTTGAAGCTGATGTAGCGATCGGGTTCGAAGCTCAGAGAGAGCATCGGCGGGTAGGAGAAGCCCAGAATTTGATAGGGGTACTTTGGAATGATCCACTTTTGTTTGCATAAGTTGTGGGTTCGTTTGGAGATGAATCCGAATTTGAATCTGAAATTGAATATGGAACTTTGTCATCACTTTACTCCAATTTATATCTGTTCCTGTAACAGATAGAAAAAAGTTGCCAACTAAAGAAATGTTCCTCATGACATTCTAAACATTTTATTAGTTGATCACTTTTCGATATCTTACACAGGAACCAAGATAATTTTGTCGAAATAAAAACCTTACCTTTCCGAGGGCCCCAACTGCTTCAAAAACACATCCAACACAACGCTTGGAAGTTCCAAAACTGGAAAAACTTCCGGCAACTCCTCCCCCTCCTCTTTGCTCTGTGTACAATCAAGGAACTTTCTCAAATTCCCCCAAACTTTCATAGCAATTCTCGAAACGAGACAGAAAAGTTGAACGGTTTTCCGTTCGGGCAGAGATTGTCACCAGAAGACCCCACCAACAGGGGTCCCGGCGGGAAGACAATGAGAGAGAGAGAGAGAGAGTGCACCTTTCGAAAACACAATCGAAGATGCGAGAGAGTGTGAGGAATAGAGGGTGACGACGTGGCATATTGAGCGATGTCGTCTACATGATTGTCGATTCGCTCGATTCACAAAGTACGCTCCGTTGAAGTGGTCACAGTTGGCTAGGAACGAGCCCAGAAAGTCGAAATTAGTTGGAATCGGAAGAGTACAGTATGAAAGAACGACTGAGTGAAGATCATGTTCTGGACGTTCAGGGTCTGAAAATTCTGACTAGCGACGCTTTGCGTCGCTGGACACGGCTGCGCCGTGTACTGGTTGTATTTTGTGAACTTAGACTTGGATAGAATCTATCATAACCATATGAGATCTCACCAAAATCTGATGAGATGATCTCACCGGTGTAGCCTTTAATAAAACAGAATAGAAAATGAACTGAACAATCGTTGTAGGGGCTTCGCACCTACAACGATTCTTCCATTCATTTTCTATACTGTTTTATTCAAACGCAATCTGTTGCGCGTTCCGCGCAAGTATTTATTTTGAAAGATCAGGTTCTGCATATTGAGACTGATTTTTTGGAGCTACGGCCCCTATTAGGATGGTTCTTCGGGTCTAAAGTTCCGAATGTACTCAGTGAACAGAAGAAAAAAAAAATTGACCGCAGTAGGGGGCGAACCAAACAGTGCCAGAACATCGTTCAGCAACTCTACCATTGCGCTACACGGTGCGTTGGGATCGCAGTGGGGAAGGGGATAGAGGTGCAGCGAGAAAAGGGAAAAACAACGCGCCTCTCTTCACACATTCGTGGAACAGGCAGTTAAAGATGGTTCAAAATCTTGCTGAAACAGAATTTTCTGATTGAAATTTTTTGCTTAATGAAAAGAAGAGATGTTTTCAAATCGATTCCTGTAAGAATCAATGAAAAAGAGTGATTTTTCGACGAAAGCCAGAACTTCCCCTTTTGAAAAATTTACACCGGTCATAGCTTGGCTCCTGATTGAGCTATCAAAAAATGAATTACATATTCAGAATCAGCGCAAAATTATCTAATGGAACCGAAAAAATTTGAAAAAAAAAGTTGAAAAATGACGATTTTGGAACATTTAATTTTTGGCCTGAAAATCGCATTTTTGCCGATGCTGAAAATTTTTTTCACTAAAAGTTTTCCAAATTTTATATGTCGTTATTGAGCGGTTTTTTTTGCCCATTTCCATAACAAAATCTCCGCTCAACTCCCAAAACTCGTCGAGTTACAGACGGAAAACCAAAAATGAAAATTATTTTTTTGCGGTCGTCATTCTTGCGAATTTGACTGGTTCAGCGATCCTAACTCCGTTAGTTTCTGAGATTCTTTGAATTGGTTTTTTTGGACGGAAAGCATGTCCCAGATCACATATTCTCACCAAAAATCATATAAATAGCTCTATCCGTTCTCTCACAATGAATGGCAGAAAGAAATTTTGGCTGAAAAAGGCATGTTTCAAACTTTTAGGGCTGAAACTTTTATTTTTGGAGATATAATTTTTGTTTCTTTTTCTTTCCCTGCCTGAATATCTGAAAATTGTTTGTTCCAAATTTCAAAGCGATACCTCGAAAACTGAAATTTTCCTTCAATTTAAACAAAAAAAATCGTCTTTTTTTCAGTACATTTTTTTGGAAACGATGAGATGCTTTTATTTTCAGGCTAATAACTCAGGTCATATTGAAGCCACAAAAATGGCAAGCCACTTTTCTGAAAGCCAATAAAATTTCCAAGTGAACGAAACCTTCTCTTCAAAAAAATATTGAGTTTGAGCAGAGTTATGAACGCCTGAAAAAAAATCACCCTCGCTCGAGAAAAAAAAATCGACATTTTTTTCGACATTGACTCCGCCCACAAACTGCACAACCCCAACAACCCGCATTTTATAAGAGAGCGCAGACTAGAAGCTTTCTTACAATCTGATAATGAGTGTTGATCGAGAGGGATTCTGTGTAGAGGCCATGAGAGATTCCAAGGAGAGCGGGGGAAGTTGGAAGCAGATGGTCTGAAAACAAGATATCGAATGGCCCTTGAAAATCTCTCCAAAAAACTGTACTGGCCAAAAAAAAAGGTGGATTTGACGATCGATTTTCAGTGCAAAACTGTCAACTTTGAAGACTTGTAAATCAGTTCTCAACGAACCGATTTCTCTGACAATTTGTGGATGTATCAAGCAACTCTAGATTTTCATTTTTGTAGTTGACAACTTTTTACGAAAATTACAATCTAATCAGTTATGTCCCGCATAGTCACGCGACTTTAAAATTCGGTACATTTTAGTGCAAATTTTTCAGAACCATGACCTTTACTGCGACGTAACTACCTTGATAGGGGTTTTCAAAAGAAATTGTCAACTACAAAAATGAAGATCTAGAGTAGCTTGATACACCCACCAAGTTTTATAAACATTGAGCGTTTGGAACATAATTTTTCAACTGCTCAAAGTTGGCCATTTTAAACTCAAAATCAACAAATTCCCATTCTTTTTGGCCAGTTCTGTATGGAACACAACATAAAACACATCGTGGTGATTTTTGAAAAAAAGTGGTCAACTACAAAAATAAAGATCTATAGTTTGCTGACAAACTCACAAAACTTCAGAAAAGTCGGGTCGTTTGAAATAACTTTTTGGTGCAGCTGAAAGTTTGCAGTTTTGCACTGAACATCACCAAAATACGCATTATTCACTCCAGTACTTTGTGGAATGAAAAAACATCAGGTTTCGTTAAGATTGCATAAGAAATGTGACTGGAGAGTTCACCTGTATCCAACTAAAAGGTTGAGCAAGATTGAGCAAAGTTATGAGTCATCCAACATTTTTTCCCAGTTTATCAAAACTATTTCAACAAAAAACAAGTTCAAAAAGTGTTCTCTGTAGATTCATCTTCCTCGGCCCAAACACCTGCGCGAACTAATCACCCCCAAAATCAAACACAACTCAATTCCAGCCCCAATTCCTCAAAATCAGCGAGTAATTGGATTTGTCATCATAGTCGTCTCCCTCCCCTCCCTTTTTTCGAAGAATGACTAGTCTCATGTGTCTCGGGATATGATTTTTGATGCACATTTACAGGTCCGATTCTATACTTTCACTGGGATACTGTGTATTCTCAATAATTCAATTGCCATTTATCTTCTGATTTTCAAGTCGGGAAATGTGGGCACTTATCGGAATTATATGATTTACTTTCAGGTGAGAAACTTTTCTTAAAATTTCAGTCAGACTTTTTCTTCAAAGCATTAAACATGTGTTTTTAAGATATCTTTCGTGGTGAGATATTTTGGTAGAAAAGTTGTGAAAAAATGCCACAAAAATTCATTTTCCAACAATAGAATACAGGCACAAAAGAATGCGTACTTTATGACTTTCACTGCAGAACAGTCGATTTCAAGAGGTTAAAAAAGAGTTTTGCAATCACCTGAAATCTTCTGAAATTCTGTCGGTGTATGAAACAACTCTAGATCTTCATTTTGTAAATGACAACTTTTTCATTTTTTCTGCAAAATTGCTGTCAAGTACAGAACCGACCGTTAAGAGAAACGGTTTGGTCGTTTTCAGCGCAAAATGATCAACAGCTGAAAAAGTTTGTTCCAATCACCCGATTTCTATGAAAATTGGTGAATGTATCAAGTAACTCTAGACCTCAATTTTTGTAGTTGACAACTTTTTACGAAGATCAAAATCAAGTTAGTTATGTAGCGTTTAAGATCATTGGTCCAAAAAAAAAATCGAAATTTGCACTGAAACATACCAAGTTTTGAGGTCACGTGACTATACGGGACATAACTAACTTGACAGCGATTTTCAGAAAAAAACAGTCAACTACAAAAATTAAGACCTAGAGTTGCTTTATACACTGACCGAATTTCAGAAAAATCTGACCATTGGAACATTCTTTTTCAACATCTCGAAGGTGACCGTTTTGAAAATCGCCACATAAGGTTTTAAAAACATTTCGGCTAGTACTGTGCATGCCAAGACTCAAGTTTGATTTCCCGAGAGTTTTCAAGATTTCGAGTACTCAAGTCAGTTTCAGGTTATCTGCTTCCTGCAGGACACCCACCTAACCCTCCTTGTCGCACCAGTAGCCTACTTCCCGGCTCTCTTTGGAGTCTCTCATGGTCTCTACACGAAACTTCTCTCACTCAGCACTCATTATCAGATTGTAAGCGAGATTCTAGTACGGATTTTTGAGACCCTGAACTTTCAGAACATGATATTCACTCTGATCGTCCTCCAAATCACCTCTCTCCTCTGCAGTTTCATAAAAAAGCATCAAAGTGTTGCGGCAATCGATCAGAAGAGGATCATGGGTGCTCTTCAAAAGTATCTAATCAAAATATCACTCCATATTCCACCTCTTCTACTCTCCATTGCTTTCGGTTTCGCCAATTTAGATAAATCGGAAGAGTTGAAAATCGCACAGGAGCAGTTTCCAAATCTAGTCAGTTATGTCTCCCTGCCAAATGCAGAGCTGTACTCCACATCCTCGATATCCATAAAGTGTACCCTAACACTGATGATCGGAACGTTTGTGCTGTTTTGCGGTCTATTTCTCTTCTACTATATTCAAATTCTACAAATGCTTCATGGCCATAGACGGTTCATGGCGGCGAGGACTTACTCGAAGCATTTGTCAGCTGTGTTGAGTTTGGTGGCTCAGGTGAGAATTCAGAACTTTCTGTTGAGACTCTCAGAGGCTCATATCAGTTTCTCAGATTTCAGAAGTTTCAGATTCTGGTTTCTAGAATTCCAGAGTTCCCGGATGCTTGAAACATCTGTAGTAATTCACAATTCTAAAAACATTGGGTTCTAGACAGTCCTGAAAACCAAGAAGCTCTCAAAATACCCATCAAAAGTTCTCCATTTTCAGCTAACAGTCCTCATTATTTGGCTAGCGATTCCCCTTGCCTTCCTGCTTGGCGTCGTCATTCTCAGCGTGGACGGCATGGAAGCATACTGTAACCTTCTCATCTGCCTATTCTCCACTCACTCCATCATGAGCACCATCGTCTTGGTGTTCACGTTTCCCGCCTTTCGAAGAGTGATCTCGTGTAGGGAGAAGTAAGTGAGCTGACTAGATGGATAATCGATTCAATTTTTGTCTTGTTTCAGACCAATGTTCTCGCCAGCCACTACTATGGTGCAGCCGAGGAAAGGATTTCAGAATTGAGTCTTTTAAGAATCTGAAAATCAAAATATCAATATTGAATTCGGAATTTATTAGATTTGGTTGATTGAATAAAGCATTCGTTAGGCTAATGGGAGAGAAAGAAAACAGAAGTAAAAAAACTGGAAGTTGAAGACTGGAAGACTTTTCAAGGGGACCCTTTTGCAGGGAACCAAAAAAAAACGAAAGAAACACCGACCAAATCATACTTTGCTTCCATCAGAGAATCGTTGGTAAATACGGATTCGGTTTGTCAGAGAGTACAAGACACTCAGAAGTGCCGATTCATCAAATAAGATTCTTTAATTTTGAAATTTGAAATGTTCTGTGTCTTCAACAAGAAACCTTATGCGTCCTTGGGTAATACTTTCCTGGCCGACGAACTCAAGGTTCAGGCATTATCTGTTGATCACATCCTAGCTGACTCGAGTGCGATTCTCGAAAGAAGTTGTTAACTACAAAAATGTATAACTACCAAAATTCAGAAAATCCGAGTCATGGGCAGTCACTTTTCAGCCTCTCGATGTTCGTAGACCTTACTTCATGGTGCAAACCGAGGTTCAAAGTTAACATGAACGTTTTCGGAAAATCCAATACTCGAGGCCTTTGAGTCTCAAAAAACTCCCATTTCTCAGATTATGTAAGTTTCAGAGTTGATCGCAGATTCTTCATTTTCTGAAGGCCTGGTGTTCTGAAAATAGGAACGTTTAAAAATTCAGGATTCTTTGTTTTGGAACTCCAACGTTTCGAAACTTTCATTTTTGGGTTTTTTTCCAAATTTTGTTAGTAATGACCTGTGTTTGAATGGTTTCAAACACAAAACTACTCTGGTTTTCTAGTCTCTTTCCAATCTCCTATCTGAACGTGTTCCTTTCTGTTATCTATTCAATTTCTGATCCCCAAAACTTTCAATTCAATAGAACATCAAAAATGAAACCTCTTCTCCCCATCCATTCCCCATTCCATAAATCTAGGGTAATCCCATATCCAATACCTCTCTTCATATCTCTTTTCCATTCCTGTTCCCTTCTTTTCCCCCTATTTTCCCATCTCATTCACATCATTCCCTTTTTTCCCAAATTTCCAGTCATCATCCTTCTTTTTCTCCATTTCCCATACTACGCCATCATATTGGTTTTCTTTCTCTCTCTCTCTCTCTCTTATTTCTCTGTTTGCATTTTCTTCCGAATCTACAACGACACTTCCCCGCATTCAGTGTGACTCACATCATCATCATTCCGCCTTCCCTTTTCAGAGAGGGGAAACCAGAGACAGAATTTAGAATTCCAGATGACGTCAGTTTTCGAAGGAGACTGCTCCGATGATCGTGCACTCTTGGCTTTTCTATCCCTCTTCCGTTTCCGAGAAGGGTCCCCTGTTTTTCATCTCTCGTTTCAGCTCCCTATTAGGTAACATGACGTATACTGGAAGCGGAGAACTGAAAAATATTGTTGTTTTCATGTTGTCTCTTTTTTCCTTTTCTTACCCCCTGCTTAAGGATGCGAACACGAGTAACGGAAAACAGGGGAGAAAACGAGTGTCTCGAAAATAACTACTCGTGGAGACACGGAAAAAAAGAGAAGAAGAGACAACAACAAAAAACAAGAAGAGAGAGAGAGAGAAGTTTTGCTGGAATTCTGGGACTTTGGGACTTTTTTCTTGTGATGTTTGATCTACTAAATAAACGCTTCAAAACAGATGAACAAGCGAGGACCTGAAGGCGAGTCAATGCTGGTCTAGAAAGAAGAAGTTGAAGTTGTTCGAATTTTGCCGATTTATTGCGCAAGACACGCTTTGTAGTTTTTAAGAACAGCGAAAAAAAACGAAAACTCAGAATCTCGCTCTTCTCCGCGAGGACTACACGAGATGCAGAATCTCTTTATCAATGGAGCGCGATTGCAGATATAGATAACGACCATTCCCCTTGACACACTTGTTTTCTCATGGCTCCTTGCAATCCACCTGTACAAAGTACGGTGGACGGCGGGACCCGGGAGATGTCCGCTGCATTCTAATGTACCCCTATATAAGAAACATGGCGGTTGGATAAAATCGGGGTTGCTTGATCATCACGTGAGGTGAGGGTGCACGCTGATTGATTCAACCACGGATTTATGATACTCTGTCCGACCGGCAGTTCACTTCCGTCATGTAGTCTGGCAGTCCACTACGGATCCCAACTGGCTCACACCCATTCATGTCAAGACACCTCTGGATTGATGATACTCCGTCCGACCGGCAGTCCACTACGGATCCCGACTGGCTCAGAGTGGAAACCCAGTGACCGAGAATCGGCAGTCATTTTCCAACTATCATCAGGCATCAAAAATGACCCTTTGTCCTCGAAGTCTTCGTAACTCGGAACCTACACCAAGCAACTGGGATTCAGCTTTGCGTCAGACCCAGCCAAAAATGATTGGCAAAAACACTGTTTCGAGTTTCGAAGTTGGAAGCTTCCTACCTCCGTTTTCACCAACTCTAGTTCTTCCAACCAAAATCCGTGACCAGACCAAAATCGTTCTCTGGCTCTCTCCAGGATTACAATTGCATGGCTCCTCTAGACAAGATTTGTACACATGTATATAATATGCAAACTCCGTCACATCCCCTCCCATCGGATTATCCAAAGAAGCCAGACCAAAATTTATAGTCGTCATATTCAGGAAATTGCGTTGTTTGTCTCCTCCTACCCAAATGACTAATACTAATCTTCGGATCTCGTCTCATTGTCGTTCTGTCGCTCTGTTTGTCCAGCTGAAAGAGCATGGTCTTTTTTTGTTCCATTCTGAAACAATGCATTCATTGGTTTGTCCATCTGATCACTGGTAGCAAAAGTGCTAAAACGGGACATTTCCTTTATGACGTTTTTTGGGAACCGGAATTATTTCGGGTTGGATGGAAAAGAGGGGGTGGTCCGCGAAGTTGATTCTAGAGGAAAAGTTGTTTTCAGGATTTTGAAAGTTTCTGATTCTTTGGTGAAAGAGACAATTTTCAGTTCAGGTAAGTGTTTGGCGGAATTCCGTTCTGCGTCTTCAATTTCCGCAAGCGAGAATTCCAGTTCCGCCCATCACCGTTCAGATGTCCTTTGGACCACTATTTCTTCCTTCTTTTCCCATTAGAGCGCACTTACACCCCGCCACTGATAACACCTTACAACCTAAACCTGCCCTAATCAACCAATTGTAATCTTCTCTAATTCTTCTTCCCTCTAAAAACTGATTTTTGCTTGTCTAGTGTAGTGTTAATCTATATGTTAAGCAAGCAACCTATGCTGCTAGATAATAAAAAAAGAGAAGGCAAACACATAGTTTCGGTTTCCGGTTCTTTGTCGATGCTGCACGTAGCAAGGGGTTTAGTGTGGTGTCAGGTGTTTTGTTCTCCGGGAGAGTAAATCAAGCAGGTTAGAAACTTTTCAGGTTTTCCTGTTTTGAAAGTAGATGAGGCAACATTTTAAGTCCGAATAACTCGTGATGTGGTAATTGAAATTGGCTGTAATTTTCACTCATGACATGTTTTCCCGTTTACACAGTTTCCAGTAAACCTATTTTGATAAAAGTTATCAGCATCGATAGGGAATGTCTTAGAGACAAAGAAAATCTTTTAATGTTTTGAAAATATCCTAGTTCTCAAAAACGCCGGTACATTGTACAAGTTTATCTCGGTTCGTGTAACAGTTATCAAAAAGTGATCAACTAATAAAATATTGCTCATGTTATTCTGAGCATTTTGTCAGTTGACCACTTTTTGGTATCTGTTACAGGAACCGAGATAAATATGGTCAAACTGACGGTGATGAGGGGAGGCAGTCAGTTAGAGAAAATACGGTGTAGTCATTCTGCAGACCTAGCTTACAAGAATCTACCTGTATTTTTTCAACTTTCAAAAACTTCCAAATCTATACCAACCTTCAAATCGGATAAATCTCAATTTTTGCAACTCAATAAACCCAAAAATAACCATGTACAAATTTCCTGTCGACTCTAATAACTTTCATGAACATCGATTCACTTTGAGAAACTTGGCGGGTCTGAAACGGGAAAGTGAAATTCAACCGGGTTGATTTTGAGGCTCTAGGACAAATTTAGATTGGCCCGGATCATTCATTGATGAACTCGAAATGTTCACCAAGAAATTTTCAGTTTAACCATATATTTTTCATGAAAATTGGTTCACTTTGAATCTAGTTGTGACCGTGAGAAAGTTTTAATGAGCATTTTAAAGAAAGTCCATATGCATTACACCTCACGATCAGTCCACTCTCAAAACTCCACCCTCCATCTGATTGGTCTCGTGGTCAAAAAGTGATAAATTTCCCCTCCGGTGTCTCTCCGACACCCGAATTCCTCTACCCACCCTCTCCTCCTCCCCTCACTATCTCGCCCTCCAAACTTCGCAACATTATTTGCTCGTCGTGATCAAATACCTTCTGGTATGCACCTCCTCGAGACGTCTGCGTCTCCAACTCTTTCTCTCTACACTTTCAATGACTGAAGCCAGCGACACACTTTCGTTTTTCTCCTCCCGGCCTTCACTACTTTTTTTTTTCTTTCTTGGCATCGTGCCAAGTAAGGAGTGTCTTGACTAATACTGCTGGCTGCGCGCGTCATTTTTGCCTTGGGTGTGCTCCGCGCGCGCTGCTCCAGAGAGAGAGAGAGAGAGAGGGAGAGAGCTCCAAAAAGCAATTACGCGAAATTGAAAATTTCTCTTTTTTGTTTTGTTTCTCTGCGTCCCTTGTTTCCTCCGAGTCTTTTTGCTTTTGCTTCCTAGTCTCATCTCACACACACACCCCCTCTTTCTCGAAACCACCGCCGGCTCCAGAGAGAGAAAGAGAGAGAGGAGAAAATGGGTCCCCCCTTCTGAAAAAAAATAGGAGGCACACATGCGAACCGAGAGGTTCAGAGACGTATTTCGTATAGCAAACGCTCTCTGGACACCCTCCGCCGCCGCCCATGCTCTCTAACTTTTGGCTCGCTGCCAGCAGTTGGAAGAAGGGGGGCGCCGCGGATCGATGAGCTTGCGGCGGCGGCGGGGAGAGAAGGCCACGCCCCTTTCTTCCGCCCCGCGCATTCGCCACTCCGCCTGGCAGTCGGCCAACAACTTCAGCTATATAGCAGCGGCGGCGGCGTCGTCCTCCTCCCAGCCGCCTTCTTTTTCTTTTCGCGTAAACTGCATTCTTCTTCTTTTTACTTTCTCTTTTTTCTTCTTCTCCCCTTCATTCTTATGATGGCTAGCGCCTAGCCGCCTAGTCCCCCCTTTTGGACGGTAGTCTCCTTCGCCGCCTACTACTGAAAACCGGTCCTACTCCACCGATCTGTCTGCTTCTCTGCGACTCTCCTCTTATCACTCACTATTTCCGCGAAATCGACCGCGCGCGCCTCCGAGGGGGGCGCGCACCGTCCATTTCACCTATTCCTTTCTGTTTCAACTTTTCGTTTTCAACACAAACACAGACACATGGGTTGTTCTCTATGTGTGTGTGTACTCTTTTCTCCCTCTCTTTCTCTTCTCCTAATCAATCAAAACAACCAATCAAACACAACAAAAAGTGCATGTTCCAGAACACATGGCGTGGTCTCGAAACCTCTGGGTTAACTAGATCCGCGAGTACGAGTGGGGGTGTTGATGTCCGACGAATGATACACCAACCGACACCATGATCTCTTCCAATCTTCTGATGACGACGTCTCTGACGACTTCTGAAAGTTTTGACTAGAAACCAATTACATCTGGCACATGATCATCGAGGTGAGCTCTTCTATCATCTTTGTAGATTTGAGTTGAAATTGAGATATCTGTTGTAAAATCAAATTTCCTATCGATTGATATAGTTTTCATCTCTATTGGACAACTTTATAGAAAGTTATAGTCAAAACCCGTTGGAGCGCATTCCCCACATCTCCAGTCATATGATCATCCTTCATCGTGTTTTCTTGAAGTTTCAGAAAACACTTCTATTGTTATTACCTGACACAAAATTTGAATTTCAATAGATTGGTATTATCTCTAGGCATCTTTGAATAAAGTTATGGTCTAGAAATTGACAGCGTTGAACATTGAATATAGGGATACTTTGCATTCTGAACGTCTCCGTATGAAAAACTCTTCTGATCTCAAAATGAGGCTTAGGATTTCAAGTTTTGTCTTATCAAATGAAAAAATCAATTTCCTGTCGATTAAAGTTATTTTCATATTTCTAGGACAGCTATGAAGAAAGTTATAAAGCCCGAAGCTCGAGGCTAACTGAGGTGCAAACGCGCTCTAAAGATAGCTTTTTTGACGCACGAAATTCAAAAATTCAAAACTGATCTGATGCAAAATTTTATTTCCTCTTGATTGGTATACTTTTAATGCTTGTCTGACAGTTTTGAAGAAAGTTATGGTTCAAAAACAAATTTTCAGTTTTTGGCACCAACCCTTTTTTGGTCATAACTTTCTTCAAAATAAATCCCCTGCTTTGAAAATTACATCTTTTCCAACCTCATCAAATTTTACACCATTTCCTATTTTCATTTTCAGAATCACTGTTCCATCTGCTTCCAACCGCCAAAATCCGAAAAACAAATTCCGAAGACAATCCCCTCTCAAGCTGGTTTCCCAATTCACCATCATGGATTCAGCAGTACCCTGCAATCATCGTAGTGTTACCATCAGCTAGCGATTTTTTCTTTTTTTTTCTCTTCCCATATTTCTATCAGTTCTAATCATCTCCTTCAACTCCACTAGACCCATTACACAAGCTAAATTGCTTCTTTCACCCCCCTGTTCTCTCTCTCTCAAATCCTTCACACACACCCCTGGGTTCCACGAAACATGTAGACAACCAAACACAATGAGTCTCATGCCCTAAGCTTGCAATCTGACTGGTCAAACGACAGCACCACACTCGGACAGGGGTTACTGCAATTCTCGAACTATAGACCCCCTTTTTGTCCGATACGGAGCCACGTGTCCATAGGGACATACTACTACGTCGTCTTTCCCAAATGAACCCCTTCTTTCTCTACTTTCTCTCCTTCTCTCTCTCTCTTTTTTCAGCGCCCCTTATTAACCGTTGCTGTAAATTTCGAACATATAGAGATTTCTGTACCCTGTTGTGCTCCATAACTTCTTCCGAAACCCTGAAATTGTCAACCATTCGTTACGCCGTTGTCGACGCGGGTATGTCACTAAAAAAAACAATACTTTCCCCCGATGTGTCCCATATTTAACCTCTTTTATGTATTCACTGACCATTTCCTATTCTATTGTCCCGGCACAAATTTGGCAAGTGCGCTCTACTGGAAACTCTACAAGGTTCCATAGAGCGCACTTGCCTTTCGTGCACCTGGAGTGATGTTGTATCGTGCTCCAATCCTCTATATATTCTTATACTGTATGCTATTCCCCTCGAGACCCATATAACCTCCATGTATTCTCCCATATTTACTCCCAGACACGTGGAATTTCTAGTATTGTTGGAAAGCGAATGGTTCAGTTCCATCACCGGAAAAAAACTTTGTTGTGTAGGCCCTATTGTACATCTCATCTCTATATTGTATCCCCTAATCTACAGTAACCCCCCAGTTATCCAAACCTCTAGGTCGCCCGTAGTGGGAGAACCACCTGAAACCTCTTTGTAACAACCTGACCAGCACTCCCACTGCCCTGTGTCTCTGTAGAAAACAACACCACTTTTTTCTCACTCTCTTTTTAATCCTGACTTTTTTTGGAAATTTCAGAATTCTATGATGTAGTCGTCACCCGTTTCTCTGTCCATGTACTCTCCCCCACCACCCCAATTTATGCGCGCTTGAAAATTGATAATAAATATGCACAAGGAAATCGAGACTTTATTATTGTTATTCTACAGAAAAAGATCACCAGAGATTCTGAAATTTGTCCTGATAGACGCTCCACCAGGAAGTGGCCAGAGAGCAGAAGGCGCATGACGACAGAATGATGGACCAGTTTTGAAGTAGGATGTCCTCTTGGGGCAAGTACTGTTGATTGATGAAGTGCAGGGAGAGGGATCCTGGAAATGTAGATGATCTAAAATTTGATTACTCATCTTTTGGGTCAGTTTTCAGGCGTCTAGGATGCCTATGAAGAAAGTTACGAGACTTTTAATAAAAATCTGTGTTGGCCTAAAATTGAATTTCCAGACGATTGATATAGATTTCAACCTTCTACGGTAACTGCAAAGAAAGTTATGATGAACTTTAGAAAACTACTGGATTTTCCAAAACTCTAGGAGCCTCAAAAACCGTACCTGCAAACGAGTACAACGAGAATCCAATCATGTTCGCAGTGATCTTCCGATTCCAGAAAGCCAACACAATCATCGTCAACGACACGCCACCATGAACCAGAAACACGAAGTTAGTGGTGTCCCTGAAAAAAGATAATCAAAAAACGTCCCAAAAACAAAATGCCCCCAGGCGGGATTGAACCGCCGACCTTCTGTTTACGAGACAGACGCTCTGCCACTGAGCTATACGGGCACGGGTACGACGGGGTGGGGCAACGCGTACACATAGAAGGGGGAGAACAGCTGGCTTTTGCTTACCGAACACTCTCCCTCTCAATCTTGTTGTCAAACAGTGAGTAGACCTGAATCAGAATCAATAGCTGAAGGACGTTCAGAAACGCCGACAATCTGAAAATCACCAAAATCCCTGAAGTTACAGTTTTCCCCCTATGGCATACTTGAACATATTACTATTTGCAAGGATACACGTTTTGAAGTGAGAGTAAAATCAGATAAAAGCAGAAGAAGAAGAAAATATACTGATTTATTTTTTACAAGAATTTTTTTTACAAAAAGAGAATATGATGCCACATTTCATAGAGGTCATTGAAAAAAAGGAAAAAAATTAGTCCACGCGTAAAAATGTCTCGATTCGTTGTTCCAGCTCCCGCTTGTCCTGTTTCAGCGATTTGATCGATTGCCTGAAAATAAATCTTTAAAAAGTATATAATCTCAGAATCTCAGAATCTTCAGAGTCTTCAGAAACTTGGAATCTTGGAATCTCAGAATCTTCAGAATCTCGGAATCTTCGGAATCTTCGGAATCTTCGGAATCTTCAGAATCTTGGAATCTCAGGATCTTCAGAATCTCGAAATCTTCAAAATCTCAAAATCTCGTAATCTCAGAATCTTCAGAATCTTCAGAATCTTCAGAATCTCCAGAATCTCAGAATCTTCAGAATCTTCAGAACCTCGAAACCTCGGAATCTGGAAATCTCGGAATCTTCAGACTCTCGGAATATTCCGAATCTCAGTATCATCAAATCTTAGAATCTTCAGATTCTCATTATCTCAGATTCTCAGATTCTTCAGAATCTCGGAATCTTCAGAATCTTCCAAAATTTTCAGTTCTGAGAATCTCAAAATCTTCAGAATATCCGAATCTTCGGAACCTATAGAATCTTCAGAACCTCAAAATCTCGGAATCTGGGAATCTCACAAAGTCAGAATCTTCAAAATCTAGGAATCTTCGAATCTTCGAATTTTAGAAGCTAGGAAACTGAGAATCTCGGAATCTCGGAATCTTTAGAATCTTCAGAATCTCAAAATCTCAGCGTTCAGATTTCATTCCAGACTCCAGCAATTGGATTTTGAAATTCAGAATTCATAACAGCTCTGGTGCTGATCCAACAGCATCTGAACCCACCTATACTCTCTCGAATCCACCTCAATCTTCCTGGCCAACAACTTGGTCTCCTCCCTCAACGCGGCAATCAGATGACTCTGATCCGCCAACAACTTGCCCATATCCTCAACATCACTATTATTCCTCGCCCCTCTCAACTGCTGCATCTTCGCTTTCAGCTCCGCCATTTCCGTCGTCATCGTCGAGCATCTCACCATCACCGTCGACTTCTCACTCCTCGTCTCATCAATCTCGGCCACCAAATCTTGATACAGTCTCTCCAGCTGCTTCCCTCTATGCTCCCTCATCTCCAAGTCTGTCTTCAAATTGGCCGATTCGATTTGAGAGATTTTCAGAGACTTCTGGAGCTCTTCTATGTTCAGTCTCAATTGTTGCTCGATGAGTTGATGGCTGGAAATCAGTCGATCCTTCTCGAGTTGTCTCTGTTTTCGTTCCTCATCCAGCTCGTTTCTTATAAACTCATTGTTCTTCTTATGCGTTTCAATCTCGATCTCCAGAGACGTTTGTTGAGTTTTCAGCTTTTCTACTTCATAGGTCAGCTGGAAAAGATGAAAAGTTTGAGATATAAGTCGAAAGTCTTTTGACTTCTGGTTCTTCAAAACTTCAAGAAATCTTAGAACTCTAATTATTAAAAAGTCGAGCTACAGATTTTCCATCTACATATAAGGATAAAAACAAGCAAACTTTTTATGTCAAAGATCTGAAATCTTACAACTTCTTCATCTTGGTAGAGACAGGAACCTTACAACCCCAGTTTTTCAACATTGGGGATAAATCAGAAGATTCGAAATTCTCAAAATATTGAACAACTCAAAGGTCCAGAATCTCCAGAATATCGAGACTTCCAGAAACATTGAAAAACAGAGAATCGTCAAGAATTTTCAGAGTCAGAAACAACAATAAAGATAGAAAAAGGGGATGGTTTGAAATTGGAGATTCGAGTCAGTGCTGGTCTAGAATCCGACAACTCGGCCATCGCGATATCTCATCATGAAGAATACCGTGTGTACTGCTACCGTACTTTAAAGGAACATGTTCGATGCCGGCTCCTGTCGATTTTCAAGCAATTGTTCAGCAGATTTCCCTCAATTTTCAGACTGACAAATGTGGTAAGGAAAATTATCTGAGAGTTGACTAATTTAAAAAAAAACGTCTCGAAATTCGAACATGTTCCTTTAAAGTACGGTAGCACTACACATGCCAATGTTTGCACTGAGATATCGTGGTGGCCGAGTCGTCGGATCATAGGCCACCATTAGCTTTTCTCACGAGCATTATGGATGGTTGCGGGAGAAAAGCTCCGGCTGGAGTTTGATTGTTTTGTCGATTTTTTCGCTGTCTCTCACAGTTTCAGGAACTTCAGAATTTTGAACTTTGTTTTTTTCTAGTTTTTTCGACAAACCTCTTTACACTTCAATCTCAGCTCCTCAATCGTCTCCAACTCGGCATCCTCCCTCCCTCGTTGTTCCTCTGGCTTCCTCCCCTTCATCTCCGTTTCAATTTCATCCTTCTCGCTCTGTATGTTTATTATTTGTTTGTAAAATTTTCGAATGTTTCAAATTTGAGACGAAGTTCAAATTTCCAATCTATAAACACATACTCGCAACCAGTCGATCTCCTCTTTCAACAGACTCTCCGACGTCTCCATCAGCCTGATTATCTCGCTCTTCTTCTCGCTCTCCTCGGCCATTTTCGCTTTCTCCCTATTCGACGCTTCCATTTGTTGCTCGAAGATCTCAATGACCTCCTGCTGCCTCTGCACCACCTCCATCAGCTCGTCGAACGTCGGCTGACCGTCGCCGAAGCTCATCTGAAACTGCCGGGTGGCGTGTTGTAGCAGATTCTCGAATTTTTGAGGAGTCACAAAAAAGTTTGAACAGAAAATGCATGCCACAACACAACACCCAGCAAGAATCGAAACGCAAAATTACGCTGAACATGAAAAAGAAAGAAAAAAACGGGGCTCAGATTCATAGTAAAACGGTTCATCTGCAATTGGGCTTATCACAAGAAACGATTATCGGGTGGTGAAAATCGGTAGAGAATGGTTTAGAGGGGGCTGATTAGAATTATCTCGGGCAATCGGTTAAAAATCTTTTGGGTGAACAAGAAAAGGGGGAGAAAACGTGGCGGGAAAGTGAATGACAACCAAATCGGGGACAAATGAAGAAAGAGTTGACTTTTTGTTTGCTCATAAATAATTAAATACATGATTTGAAAACGAGTAAGAGACGAGAAAGAGGGGAATCGAAGCGAATATGCGGGGAGGAAGAACGTTTGACAGGGAGGAAAAAATATAAATATTTCGGGCTCGAATAATGATAAATTATTTTCCGGTGTGCTTAAGACCAGCGAGCAACGTCTTCAGACGACTGAGATCTCTGCCGCTCTTCGATTTCTGCTGCTCGACAAGCTTGTTAACCGTCTCCCATTGAGCGTCGCCGTCTTGTTGCTTGGCGAACAGTTCCTGGTTGGCCTTCTCATTTTTCCTGAAAAAAACGATGATAACTTCATTCTAGGCTCGTTTGAAAGAATAATTTGAACCTCCAGAATTGCTTTAAACCGAAAACTTACAGATTCTCCTCATGAGACAGCTGAAGAGTCTTCTCGCGCTGCTTGTACCACTCCTCGAGCTCTTTCTTCGCGTTGACACGAAGCTCGTCCTTCTTCTTCTCCTCGGCAGCGTCTTTTTGAGCCAATACCTGCTCCTGCTGCGCTTTCCACGCCCGAATCTTCTCCGCCTCGATTCTCGGCACAGTCGAAAGCACTGGCGACGGCCCTGTTGAGCTTCCGCCGGACAGCGCTCCGTGGTTTCCGTTCAACATTGGCACTGGCTCAGCGACGACTGGAGCGGCGACGTTGTCATCCAAAAGCCCGTCCAAATCGACTCCAGAATCAGTTGGGTGCACAGCCGGCGCTGGCTCGTCTCCAGCGATCTGTAGAATCATATTTTTTGACACAAAAGCCGATAAAATCTTACCTGAAGGTCTCCAAAGTCGTCCTCAAGATCAGCGGCAGCTGGTGCTTCAACAACTGCAAAATTTACATTATTTCTGCGAAAATCGAAATTTATTGCGAAATAATTTTCTTACCTGGATCAGCAGGAACAGCACCAGCTCCTGCGGCTGGTGGAGCTCCATCGAAATCGGCGAACAAGTTCTGCTCGCGAGCCAAAAAATCGGCCACCGGATCCGACATTATTTGTAGTTTAGTATTACTCTGAAATCGGTGATAAATGAAGGCTGATGGACTATAATGGAGAAAAGAATCTTCTTGAACATGAAAAGATGACAAATCAAATAAATGTTGGTCGGTGGAAACAGGAAAATCCGAGGAAAGCGCCGTTGAAAAGAGAGTGAAATAAATGGAGAGGACAGCTGGAGCCGCGACGCGACACGCAACGCGCCCTTTTCATTGGCGGCAGTTCAAATTTAGAGGCTTTTCGATGGAGAATTTGGGGTTTCAAAGAAAAATGCTTGGAATTTTCCAAGCTTTCTGACCTTGATCATTATAATTTTACAACCATGTTGTCTCAAAACGGCAATTTAAGAAGATAACTCCCGTAATTTGAAGAAATTGCGCGAAGTCCACACAGTGTTCTTGATTTCCAAGCTGCTTCAAGCTACTTTTCGTAGAAAACGTTACAAAAAGGCACAGATGTCATAATTTCCAAAGGTTAGATTAGAACAACCTGAAAATCGGGAGAATGGCTTCAACATCGTGAATGTTCCTTCAAAGTACTGTAGCTATTTTCGTGACGAGAAAATGCGTCAAATTCTCACTCGATCCATGCCTTTTCCATTCGTATCGACTCACCGTCAGCTGAGTTATAGCCATTTTCAGATTTTCAGATTTCTCTCTGCAATTATTTGCAGCACCATCACCGACAACAACTATTCAAAATTCAGGCCACGTTTCCATCTGAATCATCGGATTTTCCCTCAGCTCCCCAATTCTCTACTTCCGCCACATCTGATTGAAACCCAATTCCACTCCCTCCCTCTCTCACATCAAAAAGTCATAAACTGTGGAGACAGCTATATACCCATCGCCTCAGATTTCGTTCGTTCCCAGGTCAATAATCTCCATCCTCATAATATAAATACTCCAAGAAGACGCCCTCCCTCTTCATCAGCGGCCTCTTCTTTCTCTCTACGCATAAATACTCGAAAAGTGCCACTTACCTAATCGTATTACGCCACAACGAAAACCCTCTCATCATTCCCTCTCTTTCCGATCATATATATATATATCCCTATGTCTCTCTCGGTCTTGACCAAAAAGAGGACCGTTATGGAGGAGTTAAAGAACCATAATAAGAAGAGGAGGAGGAGGAGAATGAAATGTGTGATGATTTCAATTTGTTTTCCAATTAGCCGAATGACCTTCTCTCGAGAGAAAGAGATGAGATTTGTCTGCGTCTCCTCAAATCTCGTACTATCTCGTGATAGCTAAAACTAATTGGAAGAAAGTTTTTGAGGTTGAGAACAAGGAGGGAGGAGTTGAGTCTCGAAATTGAATTGGGACGATGCGAATGGTTGGTTCAGTTTGAAGGTTCTCGATGGATAGTTTGAACTGGGTTTACAACTTTCTGGTAGGCAGTTGAGTCATGTTTTTAATTGGTGAGTAAGCCTGTGTAGATTCCAGGGACATGACTAAACGACTGCTATCAGTTTTTTGAGTAAGATTTCTAAGAAGTCCAATACGCTTCAAAATTTCTGTCAAGTTGTCTTTTGACAATCGAAAAGTTTCAGAATTCTGAAGATTTCGAGTTTTTAAAGTTGGCACTCAGCTGTTATCTTTTCAAGATCGTTATGAAGCTTGATGAATCTTTGAAACTTTTAAACTTTGAAAACTCGGATTTTCCCAAGATCTTATGATTTCCAAGTTTTTTTTTTGACTTTTCAAAGTTCTGGATTCCAGTTTCTCAGTAAAGTCGAAAGATCATCAGGATCAAAATTTATGAAGAAATTTGAACCTTCTGAAGTTTTGGAAACTTGTCCTTCGAAGAAGTTTGAAGATGTTCGATTTCTATTCTGATGTCCTCTGCTTTTAAGGAAAACGGCTGGGGGTCTCAAAAACTCATCCCTGGCTCATTTTTTGTTTTTATCGTACTTTAAAGGAACATGCCCGAATTTCATGTTAGAATATCGGTTTTTGTCATTTTCATCCACAAAAATTTCATGTCTTTTCATCCCGCTCCGATTTCCATTCGTCGATTTTTAGCGGAAATAGTTGAACATTCGAACATGTTCCTTTGAAGTACGGTATATACTTGGTTTTCGTGGTGAGATACCGCTGTGGTCGAACGCCGCCTTTTTTCAGCTCACCAGCATACGAAGTTTTTAAGCTTGTAGATGTCTCGATTCTCAGAAGCTTGTAGGATCTGAGATTCTAGAAATTGCAGATTTTGAGACTATATACAGACTAGCTGAAGACTGAAGTTCAAAAGCGAGAAATTTTTCAAAGTTAGTTTGAGTACTCCCCTTCTTCAAGTCCTTTCGCTGAACCCCACCAAGAGCTTCTTGCACACCCCTCCAACCACTGTCCCCCTCATTCCACTTCGATGTTATTAGAATGTTTTTATACCCTTTCCCCCCATAAAATGGTACTTCCCCTTCTCCTTTTTTCCAACTACAAATACATTCTCTTCCCTTTCAACCCATCCGGACCCCCTTCTGGCGGGGCGGCAAAAGCTCAAAAGCTTCTGGTCGTTTTTATGTGTCGCATTCGGCAGTTACAACGAAGAACGAACCTCCGAGAATATGGCGGGTTTTTAGATGCAGAGGCAAAGAGTTTGTGATTCGTGGAGATTTAGAGCGAAGAAATGAAATGAACATCAGGAAGGGGAAAAAAGTAGATGGATGGATGATGAAAAGCGATGAAATGCGCGAAATACGATACTTTGGAACATATGGACGCTGGGGGAGGGGTTTAGAGTATCTATTGCTTCTTCTTTCTTCGTTTCCGGCATCTGGGTGGAGTCTAATTTCTGATGAGATCCTGATCATCTAGGCAGGTATTGGTAGCTGGCATATTGCCTAGGAGTGGATTTTCAATCTACTGAGTTCTCCTTGGCGGTCTCTTTGTTTTTTGACGGATTTGAAACTGCTAGTTCTCAAAATTAGACTCTTAGTTCTAGATTTTACACCCGCAAGTCAGAACTTTGTAATGTCCCAAAGTCTTCGCAAACTGAGTAGAAAACGCCGTCCAAAGTCGTTCCTAAATTTTCTCGTTGTCATAACTGAAGGCGATCATTGAATCGAAACATTGTGGAAAGGGTCTCGTAGCGATTAAGGATACGGTAGCAATCGTTTCAGCTGGAACGACTTTTGAAATCTGGAATGACTATGAATGGATTTTTTGGCAGCTTTAGGAGACCTCCAAAGTTTTTGAGTATCAAAATCAGAATTTCCAGAACTTTGCAAGATCAGAAATCTGCGCATCTTCAAATTTCAAAAATCTGAACTCACAATCAGATAAAAGATCAAACGATAAGCGACATGATTTTGAATCAGTTAGAAGTCATTAGCGATTTCAATCTAAAACTGATTCAAAATCTACTATTTCTGTGTTTGAGAATCTTGATAATTGAATATCTCTAGGCTTTTGAAAGCTTATAGTTAGACTGTCAGAAAATTGAATAAAAGTTGTCAAGAAAAGTTTGAGTTTAAAAAAAATCTACTTAAAAGTGGTTTTCGAAATGGAGCCACCCCAAAGATGATAGCTTACCCTTTTTTTGACACAGTTATTTTTCAAAGGTGAAATTGTAAAAAGTTAGAAGTCATTCTGCGACTCTTGGCAACACGCTTCATGGTAGATCAAAAGATCATTCGTCTAGATTTGAGCTCGATTTAATATACCACCGTTAAAGAAGCCGTAGTTGATAACCCTGAAATGTTCGGAGTCTCAGGAAACCCGGAAAATGAAGAGCCATACGATCTAAAACCTCCCGATTGGACCTAGTAATTCATGAATGTTCCAGTTTCCCCGAACCTCCAAATTTCAAACGCCACCTTGTCACCATGTCTCATCACAAACACCTGACAACTCCTAGACACCCTTGAGCCAAAATCCTGGCGCCAACCTTGAAAATCCTCCTCCTCTCTCTCACTCTCACCATCACCCACTCTTCCCCCCTCTTCCATCTTCTTCGTCTCCATCATCATCGTCCCTTTTTTGGTGACGTGCCAATCATCTTATAACTGATTTATTGGATGAGTGCCTCCCCTCCCCCCACCCCAAAAACGTTGAAACCTAGCCTTCTAACCAAGAACCATATTTCAAAAACATTTTATGAGGCTTCATTTTCTGTCTCTGACCACTTGAGACTATTTGTCGGTGGTGGGGGTCTATGAATTGGTCCGTTTATAACACAATTTATGACCGTACCTCTGGGTTCCGGTTTATACCCCCCGGTCATGGCCAAGCCCCTTTCGCCTTTTATCACTTTCCTCTTTTTCTTCTTCTTTGATGCACCTTTAAACTGTTACAGTATCCCCCTCTCTCTTATTACCTCATTAACTAACTCGCCTTCTCATCTGCTGACTGATGACAATAAGAAGAAGAAGAAGAAGAAGGTAGACCAAACTGGTCCCCATTAAAAAACAAATTTGAACGTATCGCCTGCTGATTGTGTTCTCATGCGCTTTCTACAGTACTACCCCCCGGAATCCATCTTCTCCCATTGTCTCTTATGGTCAGGACCTGTCAGTTTTCGTGGGGCGTGTGGCGTCATAGGGTCCTTCTCACTGTTATTAGAGAGGGCTCTTATTCAGTGATGCAATAAGTTTTTCCTGACAGGTGATGAGGACGTAATTAGGAGTGGGCTTGCGTTATTTGAATTTTGTCCCTATTAGGGGTACTAAAAATCGTACTAAGCTGGGGAAAAATGGTCAAACAAACCACCAGTGGTACTGTCTTTTGGGCGAAACATTTGGTCGAAGGCACTGTAATGAAACATGACCATAATCCAATAGTGGGCGTGGTTTATCTTAGCATGAATGGTGTCCATTTCCTGGCCACGAGTACTTTGTTTCAAAGAGCTCATTCTAAGCTGTAATAATAAGACAATAAGGTGTATGATCTCCGTGCACTTTTTTGGCCCCAATTAGAGTGTCCCAACTATCTTCAGCACCTTCAGTTTTCCTCATTTTCTAGACCACCCAGTGAAATTTCAATTCTCAATCCCAAACTCTTTTGAGCGCGGTTTTCAGTCCTCAAATTCGTTTCTTTCCCAGGGCTCAAAGTTCCAAAGTACAGTACCCCAAAGTCATCAACAGTTACTTCTTTTCCATCATTCTCCACGACAGTTTATGTGTTTTTTTTTCGTACAATTCGATTGGTTTCCACCATTTTCCAATTTCGACTTCCCTATCGAACATGCCAATCAGAATACCATCGTATCACACAAATATTTTCCTCCGTTTTTTTCTCCAATTTTTGACAGTTTCCATTTTCCATCACGAAAAAGGACATGTCCATCAGAGAATTGGGTTTTTTTGCTTTTTTTGCCTTTCCTCAATTTCTCTAGACCCTCGCGAAAACGCATCGAACCTCCACGATGAAACAGTGTAGCACACAAAGTGACACGTCTCTTTTTCTCTCGGTTTCAAAGGGACCGATAAGAAAAGTTTGAAATAAAAAGGGGGTGCTAAAACACCACTGGCACCACATTACCTCGTCCTCCGCCTCCTCCTTCTGCTTCTTCTCGGACCTTGGACATTTGGGAGACGGAGAGCAGATGGTTTTCTGATCATATCTATTGGTATGAACATATGCCGCTATGTTTTATGAAGGAACATAGAGAGATGTAAGTGCTGATGGCCCACATATGGAGAGGTGTCTTGGTTCGTTTTTTGAACTCGCCCAAGGTCTTCGGCTTCTGATCGTCTGATTTTCTGATCGATTCTTTGATTCTGGGGTTACGGTGGTTTGGGCTGATTTTCCCTTTATCTCGATTTCTGGAACAGGTATCAAAAAGTGGTTAACTACAAAAATACTCCCTATGGTGTTCTAAACATTTTGTTAGTTGACAAATTTCCGATAGCTGCTCCAGGAACCGAGATAAATTTGGTTCAAGTGACGGTAAGAGGCGTTCGCTGTGAAAGGATTTACGGTATTTGCCAGTTGTCATAACTCGTCGTCCAGTGGACCAATTTCAGTGAAAATTGGATGAATAAAAAGGAAATGTTTTCTAGATCACTAAAGTTTTCCCCTTTCCTCGGAACACTGGAAAATCCAGGTTTTCTAGAGACCTGAAAAACTTTCCTGAACCCGAGGGAAGCAACCTTGCCATGCAGAATTCACCCGGATTTCTGAGGAATTCGATCGTCGGTTTTTTCGAGTTTTTATAGCCCTTCAAAAACGGGAAGATTCCCATTGGCTTTGAAATTTATTTCTTGCTTTCTCACTGATGATTTCAGATTGTAAACATGTCAAGTTTGCGAGTGTAAATCAGCAACCGTTTATCTCCGAACTGGGTCAGTTCTTCGGACCCTGAACCACCGTATTCTTGAAGACTGAAAACCGGAGAAAAACAAGCCTAGAGCATGTTTTCATTCATTGGTTTTCCTAACTACCATGATTATGGGAAACTTGAGAGTTCTAGCTTGGTCTAGTTTGTCTCCGGTGATCAACTCAAAAATTTTCAGCGAAGCCACCAAAAAATAGAATCAAGAACTATTACCCACTCAAGAAAATCGGCCTTTACTCCGTGCAGAGACAACTTTTCAAGGCCACAACTCGAATCATCTTCGTATTTTGTTGAGTTCTCATTCCAAAATCAGAACCTGCATGATCGAGTTTACCTTGATTGAAAACAGTGAGAAAAATTTCAACCCAAAAACTTGACGAATCCCCCCTTGTAACGGACCTAACTCTCCCATCCCATCGATTTCCCCCTCACATTCCCCCAATTATCACTTTCCTCCTAACCCCATTCACACTGAACCCTTCACATTCAAACCATTATGCGATACATCCAACCTCACTGTTTGTCGTTTTCATCCCGTACAAGTGAAGGGGGAGGACTCTTGAGAATCGAAAGGGATCCTCCTCACTGTCACCTGCCCGGTAAGCACACACAGATACATCAAAGGGGGAGAGGGGTGAGAGCACCTGGAGGCGGAGGCTCCGCCCACACTGTATATAGGTCCCCTGTAGACGGAGCGATCTACAAATTAATGGATCAGTTGCGTAACTTTTTCTTTTTGGCTTGCTTGTCCCTCTATTGTCCCCCATTCAACATCTGCTCCTTATTTGTTAGGGGTACCTGCGCAACAAAGGCAATGTCATCATGTCTCATTTTATGCTAGTACTAGCGGTCAGATCGTGGTTAGAGATAGCTACAGTACCGCCGTCTCACTTCCGTTTTATGACCCTCGTTTCCTTGTTTTAATGAGATTCTAGAAAACATGATGCATCTGTCTTCTCCTTCTCCTCCACCAACTTCTAACATGTCACTTACGTCCTCTGTTGTGCTCTTCTTCTAACCCATCTTATCGTATCAGATGATAAGAGGAGGCGGGGGGAATTTTTGAGGCGGCGGCAGGTACCGGCCGGCACCGAAACTGACAATGTCGACCACCTGCCAATTGTTTTATTCCCATCCAATGATTTTTGGAAGGGGGGATGCACTTTTTCCCGCATCAGAGTGAGAGCATATAAAGAGCGGGGGTCTCGTGTACGTTTGTGCATCGTTTTCTCACCTTGTCTTATCATTTTTTTCTGTTCTCTTGCTGTTGAAATAATAGTGCAAACTGGAGTGTGTTGGTTGGCTTCTGGAGACTGGGTCTTCTCTCTGTTTGGAGTTATTACGGAGACGTGAGTTTGAAGCGTTGCAGGCTTTTCAGGCTGAGTTACACTGGTAGAGCACTACCGATCTGTTATGGATGGGACCGAGTTTTGGATCCGTAACTGAACCGTTATGGACGGTTTTTTGGGAACGAGCATGCGCGACCCGTCATTCCTGGATTGTATTGGTTCCAGTAGCGTTCGGACAGAAAACCGGTGCGCAAGGTAAGGAACGGATGGTTATCAGACAATTTTCAAATTTCCTGTTTACGGACCCATTTCGGATCCGACCACATTCCTATTCGGACCCCACTAAGATATCGGGTAGCGCTTCACCTCTGTCTCAATGGTAAAGCGGTGGCAATCCGTTGCGGGTGTGTCGGAGTCGCGTGCGGTCCGCATAGGAATCGTATGTGGACGAAAAATCGGATGCGAAATGGATGGATCCGCAAAAAATTATTCGAATGGCTTAGAACCATCCGTTTCCTACCCGTACTCGCATCCTTTTTCTGTCCGTAAGCGACTGGAATCAAAGCTATCCACAAATGGCCCGTTCGCGAATGCTCGATCGCAAAAACGCCAAAAACGGATCAGTTACGGATCTGAAACCTGGTCCCATCCGTCACGTATCGCCAGCGCTTTGTGCTTGTGCTTCTAGACCTGTGCTTCTAGACCTTCTCATTCCAAAGATCCAGATTTGTAAGTTGCTAGTAAAATTCTCCGGAACCTGCCCGTGTTTCGAGACGTACAGAGCTCCGATTGGATTTCAGTGAAACAAAGCCTAGCCTAGAAAACTAAACAATGAACAAACTAGTCCCTCTGATTTTCGATTCTGGAGTTGCAAGTGTGTGTAGAACCGAATTTTTTTGGATGGTTTTGACCGAAAGCTTCTGGACTTTCATCACCTCTTAGTTTTTTTTAAGAGCCCGCTAGAGTAGTGTCAGAATCTTTTGGATTTCAGGCTACATGCGATTTCAAGCAGTGCCGAGTTGGTCAGATCGTGTATAGTGAAATTTTAAGTTTCTAAGCCTTCGATTCTTCGAAAAAGGTTGTCCACCATTAAAAGGGAGATCTAGAGTTACTGTATGCACCCCCGAAGAATAGGGTCATTGGTAATCACTTTTTCAACCTTGAACATTTTCAGCCAATAATGGTAACACTGAAAATTTCCTTTCGATGCGTATAATTTTCATAAAGTTTAATCCACTGGTAGTTACATTGCAAAGAATATTGGATTCCTGGGATTTCAGCCAAACTTTGAAAATTTTGACTTTTAGATGCTTCGTTACTGTCATCCATGGTATTTGAATGAGAGTCAATCTTCACCTAAGATTCTGCGATGGCCTAGTCGTCGGATCCTAGGCCAGCACTAACTCTCGCTCAGATCCCACATATGTAGTGGTCCAATCTCCGAACACCGACCTTTCTACCTCAACTCCATTTTCTCCAGAAATCTCCCCGCCCCTTCAAGCCAATTCGAATCTCGAAACATACCGTACTTCCCTCTTCCATCCATCTCAAAATGTCCATCGTCGTTAATCAACAGTGAAATGTGACAAGTGACAAGAGTGATAGGGTGGGATGGACGAGAAGAGGGGGGACGTCCATTCGGTCTTCTCATTCAGTGAAGAAAAAGGAAACTTTTCAAAAATGCATTGTTGTCTTTCTCTTTCTCGCTCTTGTCAATCTATTTTTCGGATTGATTATCCTTCATGACCCCCCACTAGTCCTTGGTCCCCCTTAAGACCCCCGTTGACAAATTCTAGTCGGCCACGAATGCCCTCGCCCCCTGCCGCCAAGGTGACACTATTCTCTTATCTGGTTCCTCCCGGCCTTCTCATTTTCCAATTTTTCACGCTTCGCCTGGTTACCGTATGGTGTTTGTTTCCTTCTTCTTGGACCCCTTGAGTGTCTAATCAACCAGAAAATGACAAGGCCTTTCTTCTCTCACGAGTCCTTCTGAAGTCGGAGACCTTCTCCAGATGCCACCTCTGATCTCGAACTTTTCAATCAACCTCCTGATTCGGAGGCACCCTGGGCACACACACACACAAGCCCACTTGGCACATACGGGGGCCCCCTCCGAATTATGAGTGACAAGCTTTCGGACACTCGGCGACACGACAAGAGACAGCCGAGAATGAGACGGCAAACGCGAGAGACGCAGAGATTCGAAGCGAGAGAGAGAAACTGAGAGAGGGAAGTCGTCCGTGATGGCTGTGGGGTGAGGGGGACCGAGTGAGACAGAGACGTCGATTGGCGGCGACAGTTATATTAGCGTCGAGATGGATGAAGTGCTGACGGAGATTGACAGTCCTTCAGCGTCCCACCCTTCACTCCTTCTCTCCCTCCTTCTCCTTCGTCATGTCGGGGTTCTTCGGACTTCTTCGTCTTCGTCTTCTGCTTCATTCTGGAAAGACACCTCAGAATGGGTGTGTGTGTGGACTCTGAAGATGAAGCCTTATGAATTTCGATGAGGTCTCGAATAGGTTGGGCTTGGATGATTTCCCCGGGGAGGGTCTGCATGATTAGCTCATTTTTGGCATTAGGACTCTCAGAGTGTTAGCGGTTTTTGCATAATTTTGAGTGTCTATTCGCATCGCCTCTCCGATCCTACAAAAGCTAAGCCATTGTTGACAGTTGGGCCACTTGCTGCAAAAAAGAGTCATCTCCCAAAGCTAGGCCACCTTCTGACTCTTTCGACTTGACTAACTGCTCGAATTGGCCTTCCAAACTGCCAGTTTCAAGTCGGTTCATTCCATGGTCTAGATTTTTCAAATGTTAAAAACCTAGGCCATCATCTTGATCACTTGGAAACCTAAGCCTATCCCCAAGAAGCTTAGATCGTGATTTCGAAAACCTAGGTCACCCTCCTGAAAACAGGTCATCGTACTGGAACCTTAAGACATTCCTATAGACTAGACTACCTCTCTGAGGTTCAGGATCACCAACCTCATCTTCCAGAAAACTTAGCCCATCCTCTTTGATAACCTGGGCCATCCTCCTGGAAACCTAGTCCATCTCCTTGAATCCCTAGGTCATCCTCATTTTCATGGAACCCAAGGCCACCCTCCTCGCCCTCGTGGAAATTTAGGCCACCAACCCCTCCTAAAAAAAAGATAGGTCATCCTTTTAGAAATCTAGGCCAATTTCTTGAAATTTTGAAAATCACTAGGCTATTCTCGTGAAATCTTCGGCTTCTATGCTCACTCTCTTGGGAGCCTAGATCGCCTTTCTAAAACACTAGATCATTCTTCCTTAAAAACCTAGGCCATCTTCAACCCTTGAAAAATCTAGGCCACTATCCTCATCCTCGCCCAACCCCATCGAAACCCTTCAACTTCTGACAGGACTCCTCCATCAGAATCCATCCCCTGTATGATGCGGTCACCCCTTCAGAAGATCATCCGTCTAGATCTTGCCCCCTCCGCCTATATTTTTTTGACAGCTCTGTGTCGGATAACTGCCTCCCCTGTCCGCCGCAGCACCGCGCCGCCCCATCATTCAAATTTATCTTTGTGTGTCATTCAAAACTTTCAAGTCAACTCAACTCCATTTCCCCTCCCTCCCTCTCTCCCCTCCCCAGTTTTCCGTCCATTTCAATTATTCTGAAAAATACTCAAATATAGGGCGGGGAAACTTTTTTTTTTTGGTGGGGGGGCAAAGTGTCAAAATGTCACTCTCCATCCAAGATTGTCACTTTTTGGCTGGGCTCCTGTTGGGTTAAAGAGAGGGTCGGCGGGGGGTGACCTGTCTCGTTCAAAATGATTGAAATGTAAATCTCCCGTTATGCTTTTGTTTTGCGCTCTCGTGGGCTCCAACTACTACCACTCCTTCAATCACTCTTCCTCTTCAGTCCGAGAAAGATGGAGGAGAAGAAGAAGAAGAAGTCCCCGGGTTGAAGTAGATTGACAAATTGACAAACGAAGGAGAAGCGGACAGAAGACGGGGAAACGGGAGCAACGAACTAGCATATCTGTTGGTGTGTCTGGTTGGAAGAGTTCGGTGGATTTTGGCCAGATCACTTTCTCGATTCCTAGGCTTCTAGGTTTAGAAATCTTGTCGATTTTGGTTTCCAAAATCACCTTGAATCATCCACGATAAAAAATGACATTGAGCTATCCAACACCAAGGTTAAGGTCTTCCATCGAGAAATTGACCAAACACATTTTTCCAGATTCTAGACGTTTTGGTTCTTGTGAACTGTAAAAATGACTGTAAAGGCTCATCAGCCTAGGATACTGTATATTTTTCGGTCGAAATTTTAGAGTATCATTCCGTTTTAGAACCATCTATGTTGCATCCTTTGAAACCCTTCGATTTTTCTTAAAAGATCGGAAATTTTGGCTTCATACCAACTCAAAAATGTACAGACCTCGTTATCGTGAAGTAAACCACGCCCACTTTCAGATTTCAGCTTGTCACCTTACCGTCACTTTGACCGAATTTACCTCGATTCCTGTGACAGATATCAAGATGTGATCAACTAACAAAATGCTCAGGACAACATGAGCAACATTTTGATAGTTGACAATTTTTTCATATCTGTCGCAGGAATGAAGATGAATTTGGTTGAAGTGAAGAGGGGCCTGAAGGTCTACTTACTAAATGTTTATCTTGTTGTCATGAACATTTTCTCAGTTTACCACTTTTCGGTATCTGTTATAGGAACCAAGATAAAATTGGCAGTGATTGTAACACCGCATATATCGTGTCCTGAATCTCTGGATCTGAAATTTTGTCCGTCCCAATCCCCTAATCTTTTCAATTAAAAAACAACCGAATCCTTCCTAATCTCCATCTCCACATCTCCAAAAGATTCACTTTTCTCCTTTTCCCCGTTCCATTTTCATTCCCCAAATCTTACTATGCCATCACCGCTTACTAGTTACTATACAAACACCATTTCCCCCTCACTTTTTTCTTTCTGCAACCAATTGACACCCAGTTTCTTCCCCAAAAACTGATGCCTCCAGATGACGATGATGATGGGAACGAACACGACACCAGACTAATTGGCACCCATCTGATCATTTGCAGATGGCGGAGAGACATCAAATTTTTTTTGAAATTTTTCTTGATAAGCGGATTGTCGTTTGCGTGATGTTCCTGTCCTTCTAAACAAGTACAACGCCACTCAAACCAGCTGTTTTTGACATGGCGGCGGTTTTCGGCGATCCGGCTGCCAATTTCAGCCCGTATTTAAGCGCCCCCAACTGACTTGTCATGACGTTGAGTTTCCTCGCTCTCTTGTCATTGTCTCCTTAGTTTTTTTCTGAAATTTTCTCTTGTGTGACATTCTTGATTCTAGGGTCATCCAAAGATCCATCACTTCCTGCAGACAGGGGGACGCGAAGGTGAGAGAACACGGGAAGAGACGCAGAGAAAAAGAGGGAGAGGGGGCGGAGCCTAGGAGGATTGCTGGGATCCATCAAAGTCATTCTAGGCGGGGAAGGTCTGCTACTTGAGAGTCTTTCGTTTTTCACTTCTTTTTTTTGGCTTTTTTCCTCGTTTCTTCCGCATCTCCTTATTATCTTTTGAGTCTCCGCCCACTTCAATTCTCCGATTCCAGACGATCATCATGAACCTGAACGACATGCCCGACGACGTCCTTATCCGTCTTCTGAACACTGCGTCGCCGTGCGACGTCACCAGGACGAAGCGTCTCAACAAGCGGTTCAATCAACTGGTGAACACCTACAATCTGGGTAAACCGAGGGTCCGCGAGTTTTGGTGAGTATTTTTTGCTATTAGATAGTTTTTAAAATATGAAAACTTTGTCGGTGATCTAGGAAGAAATCTCTTTCGATCCGTATAGTTTTCACTGAAATTGATCAAGTGAACGACAAGTTATGGCAGTTTAGACATGCCTTCAAGCTTCCCGTCCCTTTCACCAAATTTATCTCAATTCCTGGGACAGATTTGAAAAAATTGTCAACTAACTAAATGTTGCTCATGTTGTCCTGAGCATTTTGTTAGTTGATCACTTTTTGATATCTGTTACAGGCACCGAGATAAATCAGTTCAAAATCAAAGCATAAATTCGGTATCATTTCAACCCCATCATTTCCAGCGTCGAATCGCGAGTATCCAACATCACAAACCCGTTCAAAATCGGACGTCTCCGTCTCGGAGCGCCCACCTCAACTCCGAAGCGAAGAATCGTGGTGACGATGCGACGAGATAAGGGTGTGAAGAGCATCGAGCGATTCGAGGATCCATCGTGCTCCAGCTCCGAGGGCTCCGCGAATCGTTTCGTGCAAGAGAACTTGAGACGGGTCGAGTTGCAGGAGAAGCTCTCGTTCGACGGGGTCACCCTGGACGAGGAGTTCTACAAAATGTTGACAGCGAAGAAGGACGCATTGAGGTGAGCTCATTTTTCAACCTTTCTATATGTAGATTCAATTGCAAAATTTTTGAGACCTCTGGTCCGTGGTCCCACGAAGGTGTCACACAGAGATCTCTCCGATCCTTATCTGAACCGGAAATCCATGTCAATGTCCATAATTCATCAATGATGAGCCTAATTGTGACAGGTTTTGATGGATTACTGAGGGGTACGGTACTTTGATAATCTGTGAAGATTCCTTCTGGCATCCAACGAGACTCCATCAAGTAGAGACCTAGTCTATGGAAAATTGGGATGAACTTTCAAAAAATTCAAACTTCAAGCCCCGCCCCCTTCTCCAACAACAGCCCCTAAGAAATTTTTTAGTAATACTGTAAATAGTGTCATAAGGTAGCGAAACTGTCATTATTTCTCCTTTCTGTCCGTCTTCTTGGACAACCCAGACACACACACACACATCAAAATGTCGAAAATGTCAAACACACACACACACACACAAGTGTGCCGTCCCCTCTCCCGTGAGAAGAAACCGACTGACTGAAATCTATATGTATGATTTCTATTCTCTTTTTTTTTGACTTTTTGACACGTGTCAACCTCGCACACAACACAACATTCGGCGTTCTACAGACATGTCACAACGATCTCGCTGTCCCTGTGTCACATCCGTCTTTCATGGACACAGTTCACCGATTTGCTGTCTCGGATGACCGTCAAACGTCTCTACATCGACTTTTGCACATTCGATCCGTCGCTGATTTCTGACAAGGTAAGCGTGGGGGAAAAAGTTTTGGAACACGGGGGAAATGTGGGTGAGGGGGATTTTTCGGGTCTAGGGAGTCCTTATTGCATTTTTGAGACCGGCATTTTGTTATGGATAGTGACACGATAGACTCCGATCTTTGAGCTCTGATTCTAGACGGTCCTCGCTAGTTACTCTTTCAAAAACCGAGTATGTTATGTAACTCTTCACGGGCTTTCGAATACCTTAAAAATCACAATTATGGCATCAAAATTGATCCAGAGAAACCCGGCTTTTCATTAGTTACAGGACCCTCCTCGATTGACCTTATGATTCCCACCAAACCATTATATTTTTTCCAGGTTCTAATGTCACTACCCCACCTGGAGACCCTCCAAATCCAATCACGGTACCCTTGCTTTTTGAACGAGCTCACCGACCAGACCCTCATCAACTGGGCCACCAATTCGACGGTGCCCAAGACGATCCAACTGAGAAATGGATGTGCCAGCCGGATCACTGTGGAGGGCATCAAAATGATGATTATGGTAAGGGATAGCTTCTTGAAAAACCGAGATCTGGAGTTCTGAGATTCTGAGATTCTGCAATTCATTCTGAGACTCTGAGATTCTGCACACGTCAAGGTTCCAATGAATTCATTAGGATTCAGGTTGTAAACGTGCAGAATATTTGGTTTCTGGATTCTAAAGGATTCTAGGTGTCTTTAAATCTTGGTTCCCCAAGTTTTGAGGCTCACCGTTTGCATATTATGAGCTTCTTGGATTTCGATAATTTCCAACCCTCCCAATTTTCAGCGCTCCCTCTCCACACCACCCACTCCTCCATCCGACACCAAAATCGACTGGGACTTTGGCCTGCTCCTCGAGCCAACCACATCCGACTCCTCCCTGCTCTCACTTCTCCTCTGCCCAGGCATCGAGTCCAAAATCACCGACGACTTCCGTTCCCGTCGCATCACCATGCTCCGCCCAAAGTTCGCCCTTCAGTTCTCCATCCCTGCTCCATTTCCAGCCGAGCCAACAGCAGTGCCTGCGTTATGAATACATTCCTCTTCTTATAATTTTGAATCTTCAGTCCCCCCCCCCTTCCAAACTTTCCTTTTTGAATTGTGCACGGGTTGCAAGCCACTTTCTATACATTTCGAGATATGAATTTATTTGCCTTGGTTTATTATGACTTTTTGAACAAGATTCATGCATCAAGTTATCCGAAAAACAGGAGGATACCGGTGAATCAGAAATCAACAACATACACAGAAAAAGTTCGGGGAATATTGAATATTCAAATGCACCCTTTCGAGAACCATAGATGAAAATTAGCAAAGTTGGCAAGATGCTCGTGTCATTGGTCGCGCTCTCCCAGAAAGGATTGATCTGGAAGACGTCAAACTTGATGTTTCTACAACACTTTGTATACAAAAATAATCAGTATAAAATTTCCTATCGATCGATATAATTTTTATGAAAATCGGACCGCGATTCGCATAGTTGCGACTCAAAACATGTCGTCATGATTGCGCTTACTGCCTCCTTCAAAAGAACCAATCTATGAGACGCCAAACCTGATATTTTCACAGAGTATTTTGAACTAAAACAACCGCTAAAAAATTTCCAATCGATCGATATAATTTTCATGAAAATCAGAATTCTAGAAGCACATTTAAGGCCCGAAACATGTGGGGGATTCCACTGGTTACGATCTTCCATGCAGTGAACAAAATGATGTACAGAAGACATCAAAACTGACATTTACACCAAGTTCTTTGTATAAATGGAATTAGCACAAAGTTTTCTTCCGATCTGTACAACTTTCATTGCAGTTGGACCACTGACAACCGAGTTATAAGGCGAGATATGATTAGCATTGATGGCTCGCTAATTCGTGTGAAAAGAGGCGATTTACATCACGTCAAGGCTGACATCTCTGTTAAACTTTAAATGAAAATTATCGGCACAAAATTTCCTTTGAATCCGCAAATTTTTTATCAAAACTCGACCACTGACAGCCGAATTATGACCCGAAACATGACTTGTCTCTTTTTCTCAATAGAGCGCACTTCCAACCTTTTTCAATCAAACTTATTGTCATAGACATATTTTGCCCTCCTCTTCACATTCCTCGTCAGCTCCCCTAGATACTTCTCCGGATAGTCCGTCTGCCTCAACGGCCCAAACTGCAACGTGGAATTTAGCCATTTCTGTCCCCACTCCCCCAGGGATTGATCTCGGTAATGTCTGAAACTTCCGAAATATTTTTCTTCAAAAAATCAAACCCCAAAGTCACCTGACAATCCCCTCCCCGGGTGTCAATCTGTGCAGCGCGTATCCTTTTCCGGGAAAGAATTCGGTGACCGCGTGTACCCACATGATGAACACTTTGGAGGTGTCAATGATGCACTTGGCCGTGTGACCGACGGGGCCGATGCCCGTGGAGTTGTGAAATCGATGGGTGGGCATCCAGGTGTCAATCTGGAATTACATGTCTTGTGCGAGGGCGTTGGGGGAGTGATGACAGAGAGAGGAGTCATGGGGGTGATGAAATGATTACCAGGGAGCTTGAGAATGATGAAAAATGATGTAGATTTGGTGGACAGTGAGTCGGATGTCTCTAACTATCAAGAGTCCAATCATTAGGAATTGAATCTCAGAATATTTGGTTTCTCAATCATAACATCCTGAAATCATTCGAAGTCTCATAATTACAAAACCTTAGTCTTTGAGAACCGCAGATTCAGTCGAATGAATCAGGAGTTTTCATGGGGTTTGATGGCTTCAGTCACAAACTGGCACCCTTTTCTCGACATCTTCAAAGGTCGGTCGTTTTTTTGAGGGAACCTAGGGCAATATTTTAGTGGTCTAGTTCAGATCGGTACACTTCCTTATACTCTACAGAAACCAAGAAACCTTCCGAAACTTCTCACCTGCTTCTCTCCTTCATATCTCTCCGGCATCAACTCTGTCTTCAGCACCCATTGCTGCCTAAACTGAATCCCTCCAATCGACTCATTTCGAATCTCACGGACATAGTCCAGAATCGTTCCTGGATACTTTGTCATCAAAATCTTTTCATCCAAATCGGCAAATATCGTCCATTTGGATTCGCCACGAGACCAGATAAGGCAGTCCTGGAATTTCAGGTTACTGTAGGTTTTTGAGAACCCAAAAGCACTCTATACCCACCGCAATATTGACCATATGCCAGTGGTTATCCGTCCTCTGATCCCTCTCCAGTAGATAGTGTATCTCGACTTCTCCCGTTCTCACATAGTCATTTATCACTTTCAAATCGTATTCTGACGCGTGATGAATGTGAAGATAGAAATGTTGAACACCCTGAAACAGATAATAAGACATGGAATTTCAAAAACCTCACCTGTAGTTTGTAGTGCTCAATCATCTCTATAAACAGCAACCACTTCGGCTCATTGCCATAAATCGTAGCCACACACATCGAGAGCTCATACTTTGGTTCTGAAGGTTTCATGGCCTAGTTTTGGTTTTCTAGGTCACCAACTTACTTTTGAGCTTTCGATCTACTAGGGGTAGAGGCACAAAATCTCCATCCCTGGAGACACTCAGACCAATTTTTCGAGTGCCTTTCCGTTTTGGACAACTCACAATGTACTCTGGATAAGTGAAACTTTCAAATGGAGAACCGATTTCTTTCTCTTGTTGATCCAAGTATCTACAGTATACTCGGAGGCTGAAAAAGCATATATAGGAAGGAGTGTTGGAGGGCGGACAGACCGTATCATGTTCCAGGAAGTGATGATCACTGTGATTTCATGCTCGAACTCGTATGCATACAGAGTGCTGATGTTGGGAGCAGTTTCGAGCTGGAAAAAAGAGGTGTTAGGTCCCGTCGGCTAGACAGTTTTGTGTTTGATGTATCTCTGTTCTCGATGCCCCGATTCAGATGAAAGTTATAGGAATCTGAAGCGGAATGTTCAGTCTTTAACCTGCACCTCAATCTGTCTTACTTTGACAACATATATCTCAACTCCAGTTGAGAATTTCAAAAAATTGTCAATCTTATTATGAGCAATATTTCGTTAGTTGAGAGCTTTTTGAAATTTGCAATGCAAGCCGAGATAAATGAGCTCGAAACAAGAAAAAAAAATCTCACCACCTTCTCCGCGGTTTTCTTCAAATACCAATGAAACCTATCAACTCCATCAATCTGATACTCCTGCGTTGGCTCTACAGTAGTCGGAATTTCTGTGGTCGCATTGTCAATTTCCGCTATTAATCTATCCAATCTTTCATTCCTTGTTAGGTCTTTCGGCGAGGAGAAACAAGGATACTGGGCTCTCGATGAAATTGAAGAGTTGTTCAGAAATATGTCGAAGAGTAATAGGGAGACAATGAATAGGGCTGCGAATTGGATGAACCTGTTCATTGTTCTGGAAAAACGAGAAAAATTTTGATGAGAAAAATGGTTTCTATAGTGGTGTGAGTAGTGTGGGGGGTGAAATTTTTGAAAGCGGAAAAACACGGAAATCGGAAGTCAGTCGTGGCTTCAGAACCGACAAAGCAGCCACACGATTTTCGTTGCGCGATACCACGGGTCTTAGGCCACGGATGACTTTCGCTTAGAACGCCATAATACAGCAAGGTTGAAGTAAATTTTAACTGCAATTGACCAAAAATATTTTTTTTTATGATTGGGGTGTGTTCCCAAGATAAGACGGTGGGGTTGGGAAATCGGAATTTTTCGCATTTTGATTACTACGTTTGCTCATAACAGGGAAGAAGTGTACACAAACAGTCCAGAAGGCTCCAAAAGCAAACAAAACGGTCAGCAACTGAAAACGAGGCTGAAATGGAGGAAGAAAAGTACTGAACTTGAACTTGGAGACAGCGAACAGACTGAAAACGAAACATCTGTATCGAGAAATTAGAGAATCAAGGGGATTATAGTGTGGAAGAGCGGAAATGGTCGTGTTATCTGGTGGAGCGAATTGACGTATTCTGCGGAGGTCAAATTTTCTGTCTTCGTAGTTTCGTTGGGCTTTTTCGGACGCTTTGAAGGATTCTGGAGTATTTCAAAGAGCTCAGAAGAGTTTTAAAAGACTCTGGAGCGTTCTGAAAGATGCTGGAGAAGTATGGGAAAAGTTCTGAATGATTATGGAGGAACCTGGAGCATTCTGGAAGATTCTGCATAATTCTGAAGGATTCTGGAGGAAGTTAAAGAAATCTGAAGGATTCTGAAGTATTTTTCAAAAACCCAAGGAAACGTTTCGTGGTCCGCGATCAAGGTGTGAAAATTCGAAAAGAACTCTTCGACACTTGAGCCTGATTTTTTAGGACCAAAAAGCCCACAACTTTATTATCAGAACATCTATTTTCAGACTTCATGCCCTGCACAAATATTTCCAACACCACACGCTTATCAGTGTCTCGTATTGTGTATTCTGGTCGTTCCTGAACTTTGATTCAACTTTGATTCATGGTTTACAGGCCGATTCCGAGCTACCGCCAAAGTTTTCTCAACATCAAGAGCACTTTGAAATCTGTTCCGATCGAGGCGTACAATCTTCATGTGATTCTTAAAATGACCTTTATTTCACAAGAAACAAATTTTCTTCTGCACAAAAAGACAAAATGAGATCAATCGTATCGATTCGCATAAACATAGCTCGCTCTCCGAATAACATTCTCTGTCAGATTCCCGAGATACTTTGATGGATAATCCGTTAGTCGTAGTGGCCCGAATTCCAGCGTTTCCCGTAGCCATTTCTGCCCCCAGTTCCCCAGCGATTGGTCTCTGTAGTGTCTGTAAGTATTTGAATTGAGAATTTTCCCTATGTTGGCTCAGTGAAACTATGTGATGCTGACTTTTGATCCACGACTTTCAAATCTAGGACTATGCATACTGTTCTACTTACCTCACTATCCCCGTTTCTGGCGTCACACCAGTTTCATAATATCCGTGACCCGGAAAGAATTCAGTGACATAATGAATAGACATGATGAACACTTTTGAAGTGTCCACAATGCATTTTGCAGTATGACCTGGCGGACCGATTCCCGAAGAGTTGTGCCATCGGTGAGTGGGCATCCATTCGATGAGCTGAAAATGTTGTTATGGGGGTTAGAAAGAGTGCTCCACGGAACCAAATTCTCGCGGCTATCCTTTTTTTGCCGCCAGGAATCTATCAGTTTCCAAAATAGACGACTACCAAAGTGAACTATAACATCAGGCATTCCACAACATTTGAACGGATTGGAACACCCAATTCACCCCCAATTTCATGAAAAATCTTTTTTTTTTTGCTATCCCATATTCAGATAGAGCACATGTTCACCTTCTTTGTCCCGCTATACATCTCCGGCATCAACTCTGTCTTCAACACCCATTGCTGCCTGAACTGCACACTCCCGATCCTCTCATCCTTCACTTCTCTGACATAGTCCAGAATCGTTCCCGGATACTGTGTCATCAGAATCCTCTCATCCAAATCGGCGAATATCGTCCATTTGGATTCGCCACGAGACCAGATAAGGCAGTCCTAGAATTTCGGGTTACTGAAAGTTGTTTGAGTTCCCAAAATCTGTACTTACCGCAATATTGACCATATGCCAGTGGTTATCGGTCCTCTGATCCCTCTCCAGTAGATAGTGTATCTCGACTTCTCCCGTCCTCACATAGTCATTGATCACTTTCAAATCGTATTCCATGGCGTGATGAATGTGAATGTAAAAGTGTTGAACACCCTGAAACAGATAATAAGACTTGGAATTCCAAAAACCTTACTTGTAGTTTGTAGTGCTCTACCATTTCTATAAACAACAACCATTTTGGCTCTTCTCCATAAATCGTAGCCACACACATCGAGAGCTCATATCTTGGTTCTGAAAGTTTCATGGCCTAGTTTTGGTTTCCTAGGCCACCAACTCACTTTTGAGCATTCGATCCACTAGGGGTAGAGCTACAAAATCTCCATCCCTGGAAACGCTCAGACCAATTTTCTTGGTTCCTTTTCGTTTTTGACAATTCACAATGTACTCTGGATAAGTGAAACTTTCAAATGGAGAGCCGATTTCCAGGTTATTGAAGTCTAGGTAGCGGCAGAAGACTCGATAGCTGAAAATTGGAAAATGGTCAACTAGAAGGTCAAAAATGAAACGAACCCAATGAAATCCCACGAGGTTACTGTAACAGTGATTTCATGTTCAAACTCGTAGGCGTAAAGAGTGCTCACCTTGTCGGCGGTTTTGAGCTGGAAATGAGTTATTGGAGTTTTCATCTAAATAGAAAAAAAAGCTACAAATTCAAGATGTCCTGATTCAAGAAGTATGACCTAGGAGCGGAGAGCAATTTTCAATAAGTCCATTAAAACTGAGCTCAATGACTTGGAGAATTGTGAATATCAAGCTCCACCCTGTTTTTCCCCAACAACCATTGATAACCACAAAGCTTTCCGAAACTCACCGAAGCATTCAACTTCAAAAAGTACCACTTGAACCTGTCGATTCCTTCTATGAACGCACTCCTATTATCCGTTCCCTCATAACTCCGATCAGCTCGGGTAAACCTTCCAGAAGGAAATTCCAACCCCTTCCATCTCAAGAAGATGTTCTCACTATACAACACATTGAGAATCAGAAGTGAAATCGCGAAAACCAGAAGGAAGATTCGAAGCGCCCTGTTCATACGGGGGAGATCTGTAACTTGGAACAGAATCCTGAACTTTGAAACGGACAAAAAGTTATCTAAGAAAAACATTATGAACTCTTGATGAGTCAAGACATGTCCACACCAAAGGGTCGGTGAGCCCCGGTGTGAGAGCTGAATGCAAGGAGAAGGGAACAACAGTTTATTAACACATTCTAGAGAGTTATCTCGTGATCCGGTTGAGACGACCATGGCAGGATTGGGTACTGGAACTTCTGGAGTCTTCGTCGGCAAGTAGTTGGAGCAGCGGCGGTGCGATTGGTGGAGGAAGAGAGTCAGCGGGAGGCAATGAGAACATCAGCACAAGGGCGTTAAGATGTTTGGAGAGTGCTCCTTTTATGACAGTGAGGCTCCATCCGGCGGTGCCTTCGAGTCCATGCGACAGCAGTTGAAGACGTCCAGGCGATCCAGGGAGAATCCAGGGAGAATCCGAAGAACTACCTCTATCCTGGCGAATCTTCCTCCTTATATAGCGAAGTTGTGGGGCTGTTCCAGAGGTCAGGGTCGATGCCAGGGCGATGGAAGATAGGATTGGTCACGGAGAATAACTATCTGAGAAAGTTATAATAGTTGATGTGACGTGTGACGTCACTCTAGAAGTGTTCTAGTATTGAAGTTGTGCCGTAGAGACTCTACGGTCACGACAAGACAGGCGTGTCCGTCGGTTTGCACAGCACTAAAATTTATGCCGCTAGGTGCATTTTCTATGATCAGCAACAAAAAAGAAAAAGGGAGATTGCGAAAGGAAACGCATAATTTCTTGACTGCTTTAGAAAAGGAACATGTCAAACATCTGGTCTAAACTTCAAGGTACAATAGACATGTCTCTTTAAGGATTTTGGTCTAGATCTTGAATAGAATTGGTGGCCTAAGAATCGCATATGGCCGAGCTTTTCCAACTGTGATCGTTAGGTTGGTTGAATTCTTTTTAAGATAAAAAAAACAGCTTTCGAGTAAACCGAACCAAAATCAAAACAATCCCAAAACCTCATTTCATTTCAACAAAAATGCACGAAAAGCTCCACGGAGTGTGTCGTTTCTAATGCATAAAAGAACAGCATCAGAACGAAAATCTCTTTTGAAAGACATCGTCGAGATTTTTTTTTCTGCCAGCGGAAGATGAGCAATTGGAAAATTTGTGTGCCCGTTTTCTTTCTGCAAAATATGAACTGGAGCCATGTTCAGACTACAACCCATGAACTTTGGTGCAACTTTTCTCGAACTGTGGTTATGGAGGCCCGGCCAACCTCTAACCGTGACTTTGACCGAATTTATCTCGATTCCTGTAACATACACATAAAAGTGATTAACTAACAAAATGTCCAAGAGAGGATAGGGAGCACGTTGTTAGTTGACCACTTTTTGATATCTGTCACAGGAACCGAGATAAATTTGGTAAAGTAAGAATACGAGGTGTGCTTCTATCCGAGGATTCCGGGGATGGTTGAATGGATACCCAACGAATGTCATAAGGAAAGTTCCGATTTCCTTATGATTATTTTACCAACACGGTCAGACAGGTAGTTTTCAACATATCCTCTACGGTTAACTATCAGAAAGTAGGCGGAGCTTATCCTCAAACAAAACACGCCCACTTTTAGAGTCGAACTTTCGGCAATGTTACCTGCTTTTCTTTTTGAGCAAGTTCATCTGGTTTCATGTGACCAATACGAAGAACTCGTCAACTAAAATATTATTGAAGACATCACAAGCAAAATTTTGTTAGTTGATGACGACTTTTTCATACAAGTTACAGGAAACGAGATAAATTTAATCAAAGTTGCAGTGACCCGTTTTCGCTTGTCTGTATGCCTGCATGTAGAACTGTGTACTCGAAACTTTCACATTAAAGTTCATTCATTAAAACATTACAATATTTCACAATCAAAAGATTACTCTGGCTCTTCGTCTGGCCACCAGGACACAAAATGAATGACGTGTGAGTCTGGATTCGGTACGCTCACTAGCTCATCTTCGTCATTCGGATCAACAACTCGCATGGTATCGCATTCGACGTAGATGGAAAGGACCTCTCCGTCCTCGCGGAAGACGTCGATGCCGCCCATACAAGGATGTTGCTCGATTCCAAAACAATTCTCGGTTAATCTGGAAAAGTAATGAGAGTTGAGGTGCTTTAAGACCCCACAAATTCGGATTCTGAAATCAAAACCTGAACAAAGATTACGTGACTCTCGAGTCTATAGAACAGGTCTAGAGGACTTTGCCAGGACTTCGGCAGTCTATAGGGCTTCGCCAGGTCATAACTCAAGAATTTCGCTTACCTTCCATACTCTCTAGCCTCGTTGTCTTGCAATCTCTCGTACACCACTCCGTGCAGCAGCAAGTCCCACTCGATCTGCTTCCTGGCATAGTTTCTTCGGATCGATACCGTTCGGAATCCCAAATCCTCATCTTCCACATCCTCCAGCCATCTTTTCACCATCCAACTCATCTCCTCATCCGTGATCGTCGCATTCTTCAGATCCACATAGTGATGCTTCATGTCCAACGCGGCTTGGAGATTCGCGTGCGTTGAATGGAACGCTCTATACATGTACGGGTCGCCCAGGCTGTACATGACGGTGGAGTGTGCGTGGAAGCAGCGGAGTGCCGCACTACCCATGTGAATTCGCTCCGTCACATGTCCAGCCGCATCCAGATCCACCTCGACGACAAGGTGAGTCACCTGTCTGCCGTGCATTCCGATGTACTGCTTCAAGAAGTTTTTGATTCCTTCCACATCGTTGTCTGGCTTCACATAGAGTCGGAATTCCCGGATTTTGAATAAGTGTCGAAAGTACACGGCCCATGTGTAGGTCGCCGCGGCTGGACACTTCGAGTAGACAATATAGTCCTTCTGATCACGACTACTATTGTCCACTGCCCAATCAGCATGTTTGACGACTTTTTGATCCATGTAGACTTCGTTCTCCTTCTTTTGGGATGCCTCTTTGAAGGTGTAGGTGGTCGTGTGGATTCCATCGAAACAGAGAAATGCAAGTCTGGTCCTCTAATCGCTGAGAATCGGGTATAAACTCAAACATAAGGTGCTCTCGAAAACCATTAGTCAGGAAAACTGAGCAGCAGCCTTGCATGTGGGCGGGGCTTATACAAAAAAAACTCACACATCTACCACTTCCAAATGTCTCAAGAACTCATTGAACACGACGTCGGGAAGTTTTAAGATCGGAAATCGTCGCACAGGTTTTGAAACTTCTCTCATTTCAACGTCCTCTTCAGACTGCCGTCTGACACAGGCTGTCATTTTTCTCCATAGAGAGACCATAGCTACATACAAATACAGACGACAACAGAAGGTGAATGTAGACCGATGAATAAGGGAATGAACGAACGAAAGGGGGGGGGGGGGGGGGGGGGG
>LR543321.1:326519-344991 GCA_900536305.3 Caenorhabditis sp. 40 LS-2015
GGGGGGGGGGGGGTGGTCCGTGTCAGTTGACGGGGAGGAGGACCGGCAGATGGTCCGTCTTTGTCTGCGTCTCTCGAAATCTCTAGCTCTTTTTCTGTTTTCAAGATAACCCTCCCATTCGACCGTTTGCCTGACCCCTTTGACCCTTCTATAGAGGCAGAATGCGTTCGCCATGTGCACTGCTCCTTTTCGTAGAAAGTAGTTTGCTTAGGGAGACACTCACCAGGAAGGTAATTTCCCAGTACCTCTATCTTCTTTCTAAGCCGGCACATATATGAAATGAAGTCTGGGCTTTTGAATATGCTAGGTGGCTACCTGCGGAAACTTCTAGAAGTCGAGATATTCCTTCCGAATTCTTCACCACGACCAAAAAAGAAACTAAACCAGTGCAAGAAAAAACCTAGTCAACATTATCATAAACATATTTGGCTCTCCTCTTCACATTCTCCGTCAGCTCCCCGATCAGTTTCTTCGGATAATCCGTCATTCGTAATGGACCAAACTTCAATGTTTGATTCAACCATCGCTGTCCCCAAGACCCGAGACTTTGGTCGCGGTAGTGTCTGAGAAAATTTCAGTTAGCTGAAGCCTTCGAAAATGCAGTGTTACCTAATCAACCCCTCTTCTGGTTGCACCCGATGCTGTCGGTACTTCAAACCGTTCGGTCCCGGGAAAAATTGGGTAACATAATGGATGAACATGATGAACACTTTTGAAGTGTCAACGATACATTTAGCAGTATGACCTGGTGAACCGATTCCCGAAGAGTTGTGCCATCGGTGAGTGGGCATCCATTGCTCAATCTGGAATTGTAATGGGGGTAAGTAACAGTGCTCGATGAAACGCCATGGATCAGAAGTTCAAAGCTCAGTAGTAAGTTCACCTGCTTCTCTCCTTCGTATCTCTCTGGCATCAACTCCGTCTTCAGAATCCACTGCTGCCGGAACTGTATACTTCCTACAGTCTCGTTTTTCACTTCTCTCACATAATCCAAAATTGTTCCTGTGTAATTCGTCATGTAAATCCTCTCATCCAAATCGGCGAACATGGTCCATTTCGATTCACCACGAGACCAGATCAGGCAGTCCTGGAATTTCGGGATACTGTAAATCTGAAGACCCAAACTCACCGCCAAATTAACCATGTGCCAGTGATTATCGGTTCGGTGGTCCCTCTCCAGTAGATAGTGAACTTCGACTTCTCCTGTTCTCACATAGTCATTTATAACTTTCAAATCATAATTCGAGGCGTTATGAATGTGAAGGTAAAAATGTTGAACACCCTGAATCCTGATAATAAGATTTGGAATCTCAAATCTCAAAATACCTGCATCTTAAAGTGCTCGACCATCTCTATAAACATCAACCATTTTGGCTCAAATCCATACACCGAGGCCACACACATCGACAACTCATACTTTGGTTCTGAAAGTTTCATGACCTAGTTTTCGTATTCTAGGCCATCACTCACTTTTCAGCATCCGATCTATTATTGGAATCGCTTCGAAGTCTGAATCTTGTCGAATACTCAACCCAATCTTTCGAGTGCCTTTTCGTTTTTCACAATTCACAATGTACTCTGGATAAGTAAAACTTTCAAATGGTTTACCGATTTCTTTATCGTTTTCGTCCAGATAGCGGCAGAATACTTGGGAGCTGAAAGTTTAAAAGGTTTGGAATTCAAGAAAGAATTTCGAAGAGTTACCCCATACGAGCCCAGGATGTAGTAGTGATGGTGATTTCATGTTCGAACTCGTAAGCGTAGAGTAAGCTAATGTTGGAAGTGGTTTTTAGCTGAAAATTGGGCTTCTCGAGTTTTCGAACAGCGCTTATTGACTCTAGAAGATTTCAATTTTTCACCGATTTTTGGTAACAATCGTTTGGAATCCACGAAGTCGTGAAGGTTCCGAGTTTTGGAATCTGAGATGTCAGATTTCAGTTTTAGATGAAGGGTCGAGTAGTACATAGGTCCTATGGACAGCTCAAAATTCTCTTACTGAACGAATCTTAAATACTCAACGCTTCAAAAGTTTCCCATTTAACTCTATGAAATTTTTGATGACAAATGTATGATCGTTTTAGAAGTTCAAAAGTTTCTGCCACTGAACTTTCTGTGATTCAGAATTCCCCCCACCTTCGACGAATTCATCTTTCTCATCAACTGCTCTCTATACCATTTGAATCGATTCATTCCATCGATCAAAGCAGAAGTCGTCCTATTACTATCCTCAACAATGTCTGCTACTTCCAAACCTTCCACTTCCGAAATATTGGGTGCTCTCCAAACCCTGGTGGAAAACGTAGGTCCCGTCTGGATTCTATCATAAACTAGTAGTGCTACAGCAACATATGCTATCAGAATATAAGGCCATTTGTTCATTGGATGTCTGAAAACAGGTATGTTTTTTGAAGGTATCAGAGTGGCAGGGTCCCCTCACTTTGACTTAATTCATCTCAGTTCTTGTAACAGTTATCAAAGAGTGGTCAACTAGCAAAATGTTTACGACAACATGAGTAACATTTTGTTATTTGGTCATTTTTTGATGACTATTACAGGAACCGAGATAAATTTGGTGAAAGTGACGGAAAAGGGAATGCCGGCTTAATGAGGGAAATACGGTAACACGAACTAGCGCCTGGATAGTAAGATGGGTCATACTGTTAGTTCTGTTTCACATTTTGAAAACCAAAAAATTCCATGGCAAAACTCCGAAAACCGAGAAAAAAAGTGAGATCGAGAAATCGAATCTGACTGTTTTTCGACATCACAAATCTCATGTGAAAATTGAAGAAAGATCAAGAGGCTCTTTTTTCTTCTTCTTCTTCTTCTTCAACATGTCAACACAATGCCAAATCCAGACACAATAGCGGTAAAGAAGAAAAGCGATTTTTGAAAGTGTTCGTGATTTTTGAAAAGCATCAATACTCTCCTTTCAAATAAAACAGAGAGTTACACACAGGAAAATTTGAGTCAAAAAATATCATGATAGGATCTGGAGCTTCCAGACAAAAAGACGGAAGCTCGATACGTGATTTTTAAAAAACTATCAAATTCATGTTGTGATTTCCCAATGTTTTCCTTCCGCTTCGTTCCTTTTGTTGATTTCTTTCTTTGATCTCGGAAAAGAGATCGAAACTCTGCATGATCAAGATTCAATACACAACGGAGACTACTTCCGACTTTCGATTTGCTTAGATGTCGACGACGAAACTTCGAATTCTTGTGTCCAAATTTATTGGATTTTCAGATTTCGTCAAGAATATGATGTTCACCTTTATGAGTGAAAAACAGAAAACTGATAAAAATCAACGCATTATTACGAGCCATTCCCAAAGAAGAACTTGTTATGTGGAACGAAAAAAAAACAAGTAACGAAGCCTAATTAAGATTATCATAAACATATTGGGCTCTCCTCTTCACTCTTTCCGTCAGCTCCCCGATCAGTTCCTTCGGGTAATCCGTCATTCGTAATGGTCCAAATTTCATTGTCGATTTTAACCATCTCGTACCCCAAGACCCGAGAGTTTGGTCGCGGTAGTGTCTGGAAAATACACGTTCTCCAGAAGTCCTCACAAGAGATCATTACCTAACCAGTCCGACCTCTGGCTTCTCGGAAATCTGCTCGTACTTCAGACCGTTTGGTCCCGGGAAAAATTGAGTGACATGATGGACCCACATGATGAAGACTTTCGATGGGGCGATGATGCACTTGGTTGTATGATGAGGAGGACCGATGGCACTGGAGTTGTGCCATCGGTGAGTGGGCATCCATTGCTCGATCTGAAAATGTAATGGGGATCAATAAGGTCAGAAATATCGCTTGCTTCCTCACTTGCTTCTCTCCCTCATATCTTTTTGGCAGCCACTCGGTCTTCAGAATCCACTGTTGTCGAAACTTTACACTTGCAACAGTCTCGTCATTCACCTCTCGGATATAATCCAGAAGGTTTCCAGTATAATTCGTGGTGAGAATCCTCTCATCCAAGTCTGCGGATATCGTCCACTTGGATTCGCCGCGAGACCAGATCAAGCAGTCCTGAAATTCACTGATTGCGTAAGTTTCCTCAGATCTAACTACCCACCGCAATATGAACAGCCTGCCACCAACTATCGTCTCTCTGATCCCTCTCCAGTAGATAGTGAACTTCGACTTCTCCAGTCCTCACATAGTCATTTATCACTTCCAAATCGTATTCCGAAGCGTGATGAATGTGCAGGTAGAAATGTTGAACACCCTAAAACAGATAATAAGACTTGGAGAATTCCAAAGAAATGATACTTGTAGTTTGTAGTGCTCAATCATCTCTATAAACATCAACCATTTCGGTTCCTCGCCATACATCGGAGCCACACACATCGCCAACTCATACTTTGGTTCTGGAAGTTGCATGGCCTAGTTTTGGTTTTCTAGGCCACCACTCACTTTTTAGCATCCGGTCTATTATCGGGATCGCTTCGAAGGCTGAATCTTGTCGAACACTCAACCCAATCTTCCGAGTGCCTTTTCGTTTTTCACAATTCACAATGAACTCTGGATAAGTGAAACTTTCAAATGGTCTACCGATTTCTTCATCGCTCTCGTCTAGATAACGACAGAATAGTTGGGAGCTGAAAGTTTTGGTTGCTTAGTTTCCGATCTTCTAGTTTCTTACCCCATACGACCCGACGAAATTGTTGTAACTACGATTTCATGCTCGAACTCGTACGCGTAGAGTTGGCTGATATTGAGAGTGGTTTTCAGCTGAAAATGGAGCGATGGTCTGGTACGGTAAGAGTGCGATGATTCTAGCTATCTGCATTGTGTCGCAGCTGTAAACAGTGGTTGTGGACCCACCTTCGTGATATTCGTATTTATCCTCAACTGCTCTCTATACCATTTGAACCGATTCATTCCATCGATCAAAGCAGAATTCCTGGTTTCCGGCTTCGTCTTATTCCTTTCCTCAGCAATTTCTGTTACTTCCAAACCTTCCACTTCCGAAATATTGGGGGCTCTAGAAACCCCTGAGGAAAATTTAGGTCCCGTCTGGATTCTTTCATAGACTAGTAGCGCTACAGCAACATATGCTATCAGAATATAAGGCCATTTGTTCATTGGAGATCTGCAATGGGGAGTGGAATGAACAGCAAACCGAATGGAATGAACCGAACACAGAAAAAAGGAAGCTAATTTGAATTATTCATTATTGTAATTATTGCCAGCAAGTGTATAACTAATCGATGGAGCAGAGCTTTTGATGATTTTCTGACTAGAAAATCAAAATATGTATTTGAAACTCTAGGATGTGAAAAAACTGAGAACAAAAAGTGTAACCAGTTTTTTATGGAACGAGCGTATTTTTATATCAATCAGTCAAAACTCGAAAAAAAAACGGTTCTAATGACCTGTGAAAAATTGGGAATCATAAAACAACTGAAGAACCAAGGAAGAAACTAAACCAGAACAATTTTTCCATTAAAAAACCTAGTCAACATTATCATAAACATATTGGGCTCTCCTCTTCACTCTTTCCGTCAACTCCCCGATCAGTTCCTTCGGATAATCCGTCATTCGTAATGGACCAAATTGCAATGTATCGTTCAACCATCTCTCACCCCAAGATCCCAGACTTTGGTCTCGGTAGTGTCTGAGAAAATGTCAGTTTGCTGAAATCTCCGAAAATGGATCATTACCTAACCACCCCGACGTCTGGCTCCACTTCAATCTGCTGGTACTTCAAACCGTCTGGTCCGGGGAAGAATTGAGTGACATAATGGACGAACATGATGAACACTTTCGAAGGGTCAATAATGCATTTCGCAGTGTGACCAGCCTCGCCGATTCCCGTGGAGTTGTGCCATCGGTGAGTGGGCATCCATTGGTCTATCTAAGAAGATTCGACAAGGTCAAGATATATCGAAACCTCACCTGCTTCTCTCCCTCATATCTCTCCGGCATCAATTCGGTCTTCAGAATCCACTGTTGCTGAAATTGCATACTCCCGATAGACTCGTCTTTCGCCACCACTCTGACATAATCCAGAAGGGTTCCTGCATAATTCGTTGTGAGGATTCTCTCATCCAAGTCTGCGGAAATCGTCCACTTGGATTCGCCGCGAGACCAGATCAAGCAGTCCTGAAATTCACTGATTGCGTAACTTTCCTGAGATCAGGGTGCAGAAGGCTATAAGATCCAAAAACACCCACCGCAATATGAATATTCTGCCACCAACTATCGTCTCTCTGATCCCTCTCAAGGAGATAGTGAACTTCGAGTTCTCCTGTTCTAACATAGTCATTTATCACCTTCAAGTCATATTCCGAAGCGTGATGAATATGAAGGTAAAAGTGTTGGACACCCTGAATCAAGATAATAAGATTTGGAGGACTCCAAAAAAAAGGATACTTGTAGTTTGTAGTGCTCAATCATCTCTATAAACAACAACCATTTCGGTTCCTCGCCATACATCGGAGCCACACACATCGACAGCTCATATTTTGGTTCTGGAAGTTTCATGGCCTAGTTTTCGTATTCTAGGCTACCACTCACTTTTCAGCATTCGATCTATTATCGGGATCGCCTCAAACTCTGAATCTTGTCGAATACTCAACCCAATTTTTCGAGTGCCTTTTCGTTTTTCACAATTCACAATGTACTCTGGATAAGTAAAACTTTCAAATGGATCACCGAGTTCTTCATCGTTCTCGTCTAGATAACGACAAAATAGTTGGGAGCTGAAATTTTTGGTTGTTTAGTTTCCGATCTTCTAGATTCTTACCCCATACGACCCCACGGAGTCGTTGTAACTACGATTTCATGCTCGAACTCGTACGCGTAGAGTTGGCTGATATTGAGAGTCGTTTTTAGCTGAAAATGGGGATTCTGAGAAATTCCAGAAGAGTCTAGACCCACCTCCGTGATATTCATCTTTCTCATCAACTGCTCTCTATACCATACAAATCGATTTGTTCCATTGATCAAAGCAGAAGTCCTGGATTCTGGCTCCGTCTCATCACTAACCTCAACGTCATCTTCAACTTTCAAATCTTCCACTTGCGAAACATTTGTTCCGCTCAAAATTCTCGTTCCATTGATCAAAGCAGAAGCATTAGGATCTGGTTCCGTCTCACTACTATCCTCAGCAATTTCTGCTTCTTCCGTCTCATCACTTTTCTCACCACCTTCGTCCTCTTCCAAAACTTCCGATCCTCTTAAGATCTGTTTCGAGAGTATGGGTACCGGATAGAATCTATCGAAAATCAACAATACTAGAACAACGTATGCGATCAGAACGCAGGACCATTTGCTCATCTGAAAACAAGAACTCAGAAGAGACATCAAAAATTGAGAAAAAAAAACGATTGAAGTTGTCAATTTATGTTAGCGAATGGTGGTCAAGACATTGCATATTGTGCTTCTGGCCTCCGCTTTTCGGTTCGAAGTTTATGATGGAGGCAAACGTTTATGAGGAAAAAAAACGGGAAGCGGAGAAAATTGTACAAGAATACAAACTTTAAGTTGATACAATTCTCAACAAAAAAAATGGGGCCAAAAAGAAATCCGAATTATTGAAACGGTGAGCGCATAGTACTGGTTGAGAAGTCGATTGAGGGTAGATTTCGTCTGAAAAAAGATAGAAGTAGTCTGGAATCGGATTACAGTTTTTGGAGACTTTTTATCCCCATTAATATAGCGACCCAACGGAAATTGTAGAACTTGCGGTCGACCTCCAGAAGTTGAGTTATAAGCTTTTCAGTGTTGCTTTCTGCGCAACGACCAAATCTGTGATGATGAAAGCAAACTGCAGACACTGATACCGTACAGTCCAATAAGATAAAAAATTTGACCAATTTCAGTGCAAAATGATCAACTTTGAGCAGTTGAAAAAATATGTTCCAGTCAATCGATTTCTATAAAACTTGGTGAGTGTATCAAACGACTCTAGATCTTCATTTTTGTAGTTGACAACTCTTTTTGAAAATTGCTGTAAAATGAGTTACTCATCACATACTGCAGTGTCACCCTCCTTCCTACCACCATAATCACTGTTAAACGGTGGTTGAAAAAGTGGCTTCCGATAACTCGATTTTTCTGGAACTTTTCGAGTACATTAATCAACTCTATATCTTGACTTTTTCAGTTGAAAAAATTTGTGGAGAATCACTAACAAGTCAGATAGGTCGCGTTTACTGACGCAACCCTGAATGCTCATTTCACTGCGTATTTCGAACTTTTCCTTTTTTCAGAGCCAGCATCTTTACCGCGTCATAACTTTCTTGGCAGTGATTTTCCCAAAAAGTTGTCAACAACAAAAGTGAAGATTTAGAGTTGTTTGATACACTCACCAATTTTCATAAAAATCGAGTGATTGGAACATACTTTTTCAGCTGCTCAAAGTTGACCATCATCAAATTGGCCATTTCAGTATTCCCCTCCTCATCTCATGTATCTATTTCCTTCGTCCATGTCACTCAAATGGTGGCTCAACTGGTCACTTCCAGAGAATGTGACAAGAATCTAAAAAGCCACACAACAACCACAAAAAGAGCCATCTGACCCAGAAAACGCTCTCCTCTCGAATAAGAGACCATGGATCATGATCATCACCCCGACCATCATATTTTTCGGGTCTGTTTTGTTGTCACATGCCGATGTGTGTGTTTTTTTTTCGTTCGTCTCCTCTGTGTTTCTGTCACTCCTCTCATCACAAATTGTTTTGTCCTTCCTCTCTCCCCCCACAGCACCCGTCCATTCTCTTTTCTCTCGCTTCCAAAAAGCCCCTCCAAGTTCTCTGCGCCTCTTCGGTGTTTACTACTCTCGCCACCACACACATTTCGTTTCTCCATTTTTAATCTCCGTCGTCTTCGTCGTCGTGTTCCCGTTTTCAAATATGTATATACCCATCACCGACACTTTTGGGTACTGCCGAGAACTTTGCAAAGTTGAGAAGTCAGAATCTAGTCTCTGAAGTCGGAACTCGAATTTGGGGTTCGCCGAACTTTTCGATACATTTCAAATTTTCGCCGCCGCTTTGGAATGGAAATTGGTTCCCTCTGTCTTTCACATTTCGAAACCATTTAGTGTCTTTGTTGATGCCCTTTTTCTTCCGTTTCTGTCAATCTCAGTTTTCGGTCAAATGATGGGGTACGCCGAGAGAGAAGAGTCGTTCAATTTTCGTCTTTCGTTTTTTCGTACTTTTTTTGAGATTCTAACTGAAGACTAAAGTATTCAGTTTTTTTTTTCATAATTTTAGGTTTTTGAAGATTTTGAAATCTGGCCCATCCGGAAGTATTAGTCATGGGTGGACGGTTTTGAAACTGGTTTTCGTCCTTTAAAAATAAGGCATTTTGGAAAAAGGCTAACGATTTTTTTGCCAGTCTGAAATTATCGGCCGAAAAAATTAGAATTTGTCAGCGAAAAATCGGAAAATATTTGGACAAAGATGCATGCAAAAACATCATGCGCCTTTAAATCTTCTGGTGTACTGTATGCTGAAAACACTTTTTTCAGCGATTTTGTTTCAGTTTCAAGGTTGTTTCTTCATCTAAAATGAAAATTAGACCAAAATTTTGTCATTTTTTTCTAAAATCTAGATCGAAAACTCAACTCTTGCAATTTTGAGCTAGAATTTCGAAAATGAGAAACAAAGAATCCTTGCAAAACGTTCATGCGCCTTTAACTTTTGGAGGAATCTACAGTATGAAAATGTCTTTTTTCGCACGGCACCCTGGAGCGACAAAGTAGAATTGTGCGCCAGCACGATGAGCGCGCAAAGTTGCCCCTTGCGCACTTCTCGTGCCCTCAAAATTTTCTGATTTTTTCAACTGAGAAATCGTTTTTCGCGTATAAAAAAAGTCTGAGGCGGTTTTTCGGGAAAATTTCTCGACCAAATTCAATTTTAGACCTTAATTTATAGGAAAAGTGCAAAAGTTTTCTGCTTTTTTGTCGAAAACCGAAATTGAAAGATTTTGAAAAAATTGGTTCATCTTTGGGTGAGAATTTAGGCAAAATGGTGGGAAAACAATGCAGAGCAGCTGGAAATAGGTTTGTTCCGTGATCTTTTTTCAAATCCACAATTTTCAGACCTTTTGAATCAGTCAAAACAAAATAAAACGCTCAGTAAAAGCAAGATTTTCCAAATTTTCTGAATTCCGCTTTTCGGCAAAAAAGCAGAAAACTTTTGCACTTTTCTCATAAATTAAGGTCTAAAATTGCATTTGGTCGAGAAATTTTCCCGAAAAACCGCCTCAGACTTTTTTTATACGCGAAAAACGATTTCTCAGTTGAAAAAATCAGAAAATTTTGAGGGCACGAGAAGTGCGCAAGGGGCAACTTTGCGCGCTCATCGTGCTGGCGCACAATTCTACTTTGTCGCTTCAGGGTGCCGTGTTTCGACGATTTCCCAAATTTTCTCGCTTGTTTTTGCCTTTCGAGCCGAATTTTCGACGATTTTTCGCTTTTTTTCAATCTTTCTCGCGTTGTATGCAAATCCTTCACCGTTCCACACTGAAAATTCAAACTAATTCCGTCGGGTTCGACACCAAAACTCCACTGTTCTCTCGAAATACCGAATTTCAATAGAATTCTCTGTTTTCCGCTTTTTTTCATCGAGTTTCCGAACCTGTTCGGTCAACAACAGCACAAAAAAAAACAATGCTCGTACTAACAATAAGGCGGACAAAAACGAGAGAGTGCGAAACCAACGGGCAAATGTTCAAAGTTTCAAATTTTTTTTTGGTAGCAAAAAATGAAAAATCAAACGGACTAATCTGCGCAATTTTCAGTCGAAGCATTGTAATTTTCGATCATTCTGTTAGAACGAAGAATCTGATTACGTAAATAGCCACACAGTCTCTTGTCTTTCCTAAAAGTTTCTCACTCTGATAACAAAATTTCTCTCGAACTCTCTTATCATTTCCCCTTCTCTCTCATTTCCAATTCGATTCTCCAATTGTCGTCATGACGCTCATTGTTATCGTCTTCACCACCGTCGGATACATTCTTCTCTTTGTATTCTCTGTTTTCGCCGTCGTCTGGCTCAATTATTGGTGTCGTCGGAAAGAAAAAAAATCATTCGCTCACATTTTCCCGTTTTCAGGATGACTTCGATGCACACCTCAGTCAACGGATGCAAGTTTTGCGACATTGTCAAGAATAAGAAGGAGCTGCATTTGAAGGAGAAGGACAAGGTTCGGAAATTGAAAAAATCACAATGATTTTAAAGTTCCCGCCTATTTCAGTGCACTGTCATCAACGACATCAAGCCGAAGGCCAAACATCACTTCTTGGTGCTCAGCAAAACGCACATATCGAAGTCGACGGATCTCACTGTCGCCGATGTTCCGCTGTGTGAGTTTTCGAGATTCAGAATGCAGCTGCAATTCGTCTGAATAAAGAATCACTGATCATTTCCTTTCAGTAGAAGAAATGGAGCGAACGGGACGCGAACTGCTCCGCGAAAAGCTGAAAAAGGAGGGCGAGGCGGACACCGTCGAGGACATGCTTCGCATCGGATTCCACCTGCCACCGCTGCTCTCCGTTCATCACCTTCACATGCACATCATCTATCCGATAAGCGATGTGAGTCACCAGGGGAAGAAAATCGGAGATCCGTTTCTAGACAACCTGCGGTCAAAAAATTTCCTCGGTTTTTTCCCCAATTTTCTCAATTTTTCGAATAATTTTACTGACTAGAAACCGTTTTGACAATTCTCTGTAGCAGAAATTCTCTGAAAAATGCGAAAAAGTCGAGGAAATCGGTTGAAAACAACAGAAAAATACTCTAGAAATTGACCAAAAAACTGGTGAAGATTTACGGCGCGCCCACGGAGACCTGGCGCTATATAAATGCAAACGCACTCTACTGGGAGGCGCTTTCCGCCTTCAAATTTTCAAATTTTTTTATGCTTCGGGTGAAATTTTTTTCGGTTTTTTCGAGGTCAAATGATTGCTCTCATCCTATTATTATCACAGTGTGTGGAAAAAACTGAAAAAAATTGTCCAAAACAATAGAAAAAATTCAAAAGGTTCGCCGGCCTAAAAATTTGCCCGCTGGAGCGCGATTGCATTTCTATAGCGCCAGGTCTCCGTGCGCGCCCGTTATTTCGGAGCATCGTTCCGCGCGGCAGTTTGAAATTTCTCCCAGCGAAAATCAAACTTTAATATCAATTTTTCTCATTTCAGATGGGCCTGATTTCTCGAAAACTGACATTCCGACCGGGAAAAGTGTTCAAACCAGCCCGCGAGCTCATCGATCAGCTGAAAGAGGACGCCGGTGTGCCCGACCCATTGGAGGACAATCCAGCCAAGGACGATGTCCATGACAAGATCCCAGCTCAAGTTATCACATAATTGATGTTTTTCTGAATATTCTCTCATTTCAATATTGCTTCTGATTTCCGGGTTTCCACACCGTCGTCGTTCCCTTTTCTCCGCACCTACTTTTCACATGTACACACCCTTATTATTCATACTCATGAGCTTCCAGGCTTTTCATCGTGTTTCTCTTTTTGCCTACTATTTTTTTTCTTCGTTTCAGTCCACTCATTTTCAGCATAACAAAACAATAATATAATTATTCCATCATCATCACTTTTTTCTTCCGCTCTTTGCCTGTTGGGGGTGTGTCCAGTGTTCGAACTTTGCAGACAGACACTATTGGGGGAGGAGAGAAACAAAAAGGTTAGCGAATCTCAAAGTTTGAATTCTAGATGTCACGAGCACTTTCATCTTGCGTCTGGTATTGTTGGGGGAGATTTTAGGGGGTGTGCTCGAATGTTATTCAGGGTGCTTTGAAGATCAAAAGATGCGCTCTAATGAGAAAACTTGAGCTTTATATGAGAAATTGTGTTTTTTTTCTATAATCGCTCAGTGGAGTTTCGACTGTGAACACTTTAGTGGGAAAAATTGAGAATAGAGCGCGTTTGCAAACCGAGCAAGTTCGAATTTTCCTCACCGCATAACTCGAGCGTCAATGAACCGATTTCAAAAAAAAAAAACGCGTTCAAAATTGGATATTTCAGCCATGCCCACAGTTGCGAATTCGCACAGTAAACTGGGGTTGATGGTTTGCAATCGCAGCCCAGTGGAGTTTCAATTTGTTTTTCGGATTTAAGGTTAATTTTTCAACTAATTTTCCAATTATAGAATCCGCGGAAACCATAAAGAAAATCAAAACAAAGTTTGACCTGAAATTCGAGTCCGTTTCTTTAAAGCTTTTTCGTAGTAAGTTACTGCGGTGGCCGAGATGTCGGATCTTTCGAGGCCAACAGTCTTCTGATCAAATCCTTACAATTATCTAAAGTATGCTTTCGGTCAGTATCGTTTGTTTGGCAAACATGCTCCATTGACAATCTCAGCTCTGCTAATCGATCACTATTGTTACTTTCCTCAGTACTGTCTATCCAGGAGCTTCCCCTGATGTTCCAAACCATCTGCTTTTTTTCATTTCGCTATTTCTATCCCTTTTCGACTCATGTAGGTCGAAAGAGGCGTGTCAAAAACCCATATTTCTGCGTTCAAATCCAGCTGACGAGAACTCTGAAGACCATCTATAGGCTCTCAAAGTTCTTAAGACTGTTTTTTTTCCTCGAAAAATAGACTTTTCCAAGCCTATTTTTGACCCTTTGAGAGTCTATAACTGTTCTTCAGAATTCTCCTAAGCAGGATCCAAATGCGGAAATCTAGGTTTCAGCCACCCCTTTTTTCGAACTACATAGGTCGTTACTGCTGGTTCCAAAGGTCGCTTTGAGAGGTTCCCTGGTAGGATTTTCAAAAACCCCTCTCCCAAAAACAACCCCACCAAAACAAAACCAAAAGTGCACCAAGCCGAATGTACATGATCCTTGACCACCCAGTTGATCCAGAAGGCACCGTCACGTATTCTTAGAATCCGTGTGTGGGTTGCCGTCTTAGCTCGTGTCATTGACTTCTTCTTCATCTTCTTCTTCTAGCCCTACTCATCCCCGATAGAAAACCAGTTAGATGGATAAATATGGCCGGCTCAGGAGAGAGCCGGGGGGAGCATCCAGGCGACACGAAATAATTGAAATTCAATTCATTCATTCTTGTTGCCACAGAGCCTATTCTCCCTCCGCCCGCCTTCTGAAAAAGAAGAAAAGGGATTCTGAAGAAGAGCTTCTTCATGAAGAAGGCGAAGAAGAAGTCTAGTGAAGCGATCACATCTTGTCGCCAATTCTCATTCCACTCTTTATAGTCGTGCGTGTCATTTACGCCCCGGCCGTCGTCTTCCCTCCCTCTCTGTGCCTCGTCTCAATGTTTCTTTTTGTAATTCTGTTATTAAATTGATTAGTCATTCAGGCTGAACGAAACCGGGCAAAAGACGTCTTCCTCCTCCTTCTTCCTCTGGACTACGGTAGATGTCTTGTCTTTTGCTCCTGATGCCTTTTCTTTTTCCGATTCTCCCTGTTTTCATTTTCAATTGGAGCTTTGTCCAGATTCCAGATGTCGATTCTATCGAATGAGCAGGTCTTCCCCCCGGAAATAATGGAGAGACGAACAAAAAAAAACCAACAAATAACAAAAAATAGCGAACCATTTCGTGGGAAAGAGATCATTATTCAGTTTGGGTTAGGTTTGAAGCGTAATCTGTAAATTCGATTGGATTCGAAACTTCCTCAGATTGAATGGAATCTTTAGAATTTTCTGGGTGTCTTCAAAATATCCGCCTACTCTTGAACTTTTCAAGTTTTCAGACCGTTCCTTACTGCCGAGATCGAAGTCTCTAGAATCAGTGAAATCCTTTGATTCTGTGATCTGAAGGTCAGGCGGGAATTCAAAATTTTGGACAGAGTCTTTAAGGCAAGTTTTTGGTAACACATTTTTCGCGATTTCTGGTATCTTACCACGTAAATCGGATGGGTAGTGATGGCCAGTTCTGAGCAGCTGAAAAGTATCCTTCAATAACTGATTCTTTTGAAACTTTGTGGATATATCATGCGTCTCACTAGATCTTCATCTGGAGGTGTGCTTCTACAGGTGTCACGGTAACTGGCTCGACTGTGATTGTTCAAAAAAGTTGTCAACTACAAAAATGAAAATTAAGACTTGCTTGATACACCCACCAGATTTCAAAAAAATTGGGTATTCGAAACATATTTTTTCCGCTGCTCAAAGTTGACCATTTTGCACCGAAAATCACCAGTTCATACCTTTCGGGCCATCACATGTGTAGTGCTACCGTACTTCAAAGGAACATGATCAAAAATTGTTTTTTTTCTTGAGTTTTTTTGTCATTCCAGTTCTCGAATATCACTCAAAGACCGCCTTCAAAACATTACCTCTCGATCTGTAAAACTTTAATCAAAATCGGTCCATTTCGAGTCGAGTTTTGGGTTTTTTTTGTTTTCCATGTATTCTACAAAAAAATGTTCACCGCATTCCCAGTTTCTAGGACCTCATTGTTTTCCCTTTTCCCTGTTTTGTCCAATTTATGTCGTCAGCTGTAAGCCCTAACCCCAAAAGTGCATACTATCATTTTGTTTTCTAAACCTTACTCCCCAAAGAGATTGAGATTGAGGTCATTTTCTGTTCAGAGAAGAAGCCAAGTTCTGGAGTACTTCAAATTCCAACAACCCACCGGTCAAGTTTGGTTTTGTTTTTTCTCCTGTTTTGATTTGCCAAGGTTCAAAAAGTAAATCTTTTTTGTGTGCTCTGAAAGTATCTTCATTTCTTGGACCCTGTTGAAAGCTTGGCTATACCCTATTCAGTCGAGGTCAAAAACATTGTGCAGTTATTTTGGACCCCATCCGAGACCCTTACCTTCCATTAAAGGTCCCAGAAAATTGCCAGAAAGCCTTCTAAAATTCCTAGAACCCCCCAGTTCCTTATTACTTCATAACCATAGTACACCCCTCCTCCCTCATCGTTTGATTAATTTGTTGACGCTCGTTTTTTCCTTTTTGAGGTCCAAATAATTTTGCATGATATTCAGGACATTTGAATTCTTGATTCTGATGATGCCTACGTTTTCTAGAACTTGCGCTACCACTATGACATCAAAATAATAGGGAGGGAGTAACTGGACTAGGCGAAAGAAAAAGTGAAAAATGAATCTGTAATAAATAAACAAGCTAGAAGAAGGGGTCCCCCATCCATCTGAAAAACGAAACACACACACATATAGACTTGTTTTCCGAGCGGTCGCCAGACGTTTTCATTGAAATCGAATGATGCTTAGGGGCATATATTTTGGTCTATTTACTCGTGTTGAAAAAAAAAACTCACTGGCGAGTATTTTTTGTTTCTCATCTCTATGAGCCATCATCTCATCATCATCATAGAGTTTGAGACTTAAAACTGTCCACTATATGTGTTTTGATAGTATATTATCTGTTTTTGAATCTTGTCCCAAAAACAGTTTTTGTTCGAAACTTTCAAGTTGAAGAAACCGGTCCCTTTGATCAAGATTATATCGGTTCCTGTGACAGGTACAGAAAAATGGTCAACTCATAGAAGGTTTCTTATTTTGTCATTAACAATTTGTTAGTTGACAGCTTTTTGATATCTGTAACAGGAACCCAGACAATTTTGATCAATGTGTAAGGGTCGACTGTGAATGTCTCCCCAAGAAATATAAGATCGTTAGCTTGAAAATTGACCAAGTTTGAGCTCCGCCCCATTTCACATACATGGTCGAAACGGAACAAGTTTTGAAAAAACTCGGTCACCAATTGTAGATTTCTCTTCTATTTGCTCCGGTTTTTGATTTGGATCCCCTTGGACCAGATCTCTCTTATTGAGTTGTCATCTATCCCCGACCTCTCGCAAATACACCAATCATTGCTCTCGTCGGTCAAACTGGACAAGAAAAATAATGACTTTGTTTTTTTTTTTCATTCACTTCATTTTTCGTCTAGCATCTCGGTGTTCTGTTTGAATGGCTTATAAAGTTTCAGATTTTCGATTTGAAAAGATTCTTCAAAAAAGATCCAATTCCAACCCCCAAATTTTCGATTGACAAAGTACAGACTAATTTCTCAAAGCCCCAGATTATCAATTTTGAACTCCAACTGATTTTCGGATTCCTCTCCAGTTTTTTTGGTGGAGACCTTCGAAGATTCCGGGAAAGACGTGACTCACACATTGGTGGGGGCAATTTGGTAGTTGTCCTCGTGTCCGGAATACAAATTTCCAGAGGGTCCATTTCTTCCGAATTTTTTTGCTGCCGTCGAAGATTCTCAGAAAAAGAAGGAAGATGGAAATCAAGACTTCTAGAATTTGGATTCACTAACATGTCAGCTAAAAAAAAGTTGTACAAAGCTCGAAAAACAGGGAAATGAGATGTTCCTCGTGCTTGCCAAGTATTTTCCACCTTTGCTGTAGTGAAACTGTAATCGGGAATTTTTTGTCCCAGTACACTCGGTCAAAATTAAAGATTGGTGGCCGAGATTCCCGCCTCTCTCATTTCAACCAAGTGCAAGGGTACAAAGGGGCGGAGCCTAACTATTTTCGATTTTCAATCAAACGAGTTTATTCACCGAAAGTTGCTCTTCGCTTAAGAAGCACTTTTTCGAACAAAAACCGAGCACAGTCAGTGTAGTTTTAGAAAGATAGTAGCGTTCTATACGTTTGCGAATTTGGTCATTGAAAAACGGCGAAATTTGAAGACTTGTAAAAAAGTTTCCAAATATCCAGTTTATTGGAAATTTTGCAGGTGTATTAAGCAACTCTAGATCTTCATTTTTCTAGTTGACAACTTTTGAATTCAACCAATGTCCAGTCAGTATATCGCGTTAACCAACAGATTATCGAAACATACACGCACCAATTTTGAGGTAGCAGCCCTATAAGCGAGGTAAACGCAATTTTCAATAAAAGTTGTCAACTACAAAATTGAAGGTTTAGAATTGCTTGACACACTTACAAAATTTCAGAGAGTTTGGATCACTAGAAACAAATTTTCAAGTCCTCAAACTTGACCATTTTCTACTTTTAGTGAGAGACGCAGACAGTTCAGAGTATCTCGTTGTCTGCGTTCTCTAATCCCTCTTATTAGAATAATAATTTCTGTTGAAATTAGTTTCTCAAAAATTTCCCATACTTTTGTTCCTCTCAAAAAAGTGAACACCAGAAGCTAAAAAGACAGCGAAGGCAATCATCGAGTGCTCTTTTTCTCCAGAACAAGGAAATACTTCAGATTTCGTCTTCTTCTTTTTCTTCTTCTCCTCGATTCTCTTCTTCCCAAAAAAACTTTTAGTCTCCAAAAAAATCTTCATAAAACATTTCATAAAGAGTTTTCCTTTTTGCAATTATTGCAACTAGTCGAGGATTTCCACTTCCGGGACCCTCCAAAGTTTCAAGTCTAGGTTATTTTGAGAATCTCTCTTTTCGAAAAAATGTTGATTGTTTTTCCTCCCACCCCAAGAAAAATCTTACTTATATATAATTCGCTAAGGGGTTTGTCCATCGGTGACTTGGTCAGGATGTCCGCTTTTGTTTTCCAAATTTTTTGAGGAGTTTTTGAGAAATTTG
>LR543322.1:5757-35537 GCA_900536305.3 Caenorhabditis sp. 40 LS-2015
GGGGGGGGGATAATACAAGGGAGTTAAACAAAAGGTCCAACTAAACATAAATGGACTAAAATCTCTCGTCGAATCGTTATATGATGGGTATAATAAGGGGCCAAATATGTCGAAAAAGAGCGAAAACGGGGTGAGGAAGAGTTGAAAGAGAACTGTCTCGGAGGTCGTGAGGAAATGGGAAAAATTGAGAAGGGCAACTATTTTTACTTTGCTCTGATCGCCATAGATCTTTGGGAAATACACTTGGCACGAGCTCTGCAAAACTATAACAATGAAAAATTTGAAAGAATGCTAAACTTCTACGTACCTTTATTGCCTCAATTTTTCTACCGAAATAAGAAGTCGAGAACCTCATCTCGATTTCGAACCGTCGTGTTCCCAAATCGGGATAGGTCATGAAAAACTCCGTCTTTCTTAATTCTTCAATGAGCAGTTTCATATTCTCAGGAAGACCCTTTTTCAGATCTTTGTCGTCTGTCTTGTGGGACGCCTCTAATAGTGCTCTCCAGGTCGGGAAGAGAGCATGTCTCTGGAAAGGACTAATATTAACTGACAATACCAGGATGAGTCTACTTGACCAAACTCTCTCTCAACACGAATTTGGAAAGATTATCAGAACTAGGGTTTTACAATTAGGGACGTTTCGAATGGATAGAGAGCGAAGACAAAATCATTGATATTCGTCTTTTTAAAAGAGTGTTAAGTACGTTGACCTCAGAGACGTTCATCTGGAGCCCTTAGCCCGAAAATTTTCAAAACTACATGCCAGAGTAACTAACCAACTTCAGCCAATCACCACTGTTCACACTTGCGTCTTCCAGTGTGCCAGTGAGCAAGTCGATACGACGACCATTGCTGTCCAATATCTCTTGGTGCACCACCTCCACATAAAACACCGATTGGATTTGTTCTTGAAGTTTCTCGATCGTTCTCTGAAATTCGGTAAGTTTTCGAATGTCATTTTCAGCTAATACTCCGAAACGCATATACAGTAGCGGACACTCAAATATCCTCATCAGTGATTTTCAGTGAAAAATGGCCAACTTTGAGCAGTTGAAAAAGTCTGTTCCAATTACTCGATTATTATGAAAACTGGGAACTGTATCAAGCAACTCTAGATCTTCATTTGTGTAATTGACAACTTGTTTGGAAATTTGCTGTGAAGTGAGTTATGTCGCGTATAGTTAGGCACCACAACATAATTTTTAAAATAGATTTTTTCCTATTTTTATTGTTGGATTGTCTTTTCCCTTCTGATAGAAGTCCATCCCCAAAGTTTCAGAAAAAAATCTTCTTCCAATCCCGAGTTGTACACCTTTTTGTGCCAAACCTCAATGTACTGATTTTCTCCTCACTAGCAGGTTTCGTTTAGATATACTTTGAGAATTTTCTCAAAATTGGCACACTGGTAGTTTTTGATACGCTGAAAACAATGAGAGAAAAATTATCTGCCCGTAGGTGGATAGAAGCTCAAAATCTTGTCTGAAAGTTTCAGTAATTTTTTAACGCAATTTCATCCCCTCGAACGCCTTTCATTCCCCCCTTTCCTCATTGCCCTCTGGCGCCATAGATTTCGATGGCAGCGTGGTGTAGGTGGGAAGAGAGGAGACTGGGAATGGTGACTCTGTGGTTCGATTCCGCCATTTTGAAAAGTTTTTTGATTTCTTTTTCCCTTCATTTTTTTCCATCATCACACCTTGTAGAGCAAGGTTTAGCCATTTTCTACATAATAGCGTCTTGAAACACACACTGAATATGATTGCTTTTAAGCTTTTGAGAAAAAAATTTTGACGAAAGGTCCGTTTTCAGTTTCATGAGGAAAACAGTTGTTTTCAAGACGATATCATGTAGAAAATGGCTAAACCTTGCTCTACAAGGTGTGATGATGGAAAAAAATGAACGAAAAAATAAATCAAAAAACTTTTCAAAATGGCGGAATCGAACCACAGAGTCACCATTCCCAGTCTCCTCTCTTCCCACCTACACCACGCTGCCATCGAAATCTATGGCGCCAGAGGGCAATGAGGAAAGGGGGGAATGAAAGGCGTTCGAGGGGATGAAATTGCGTTAAAAAATTACTGAAACTTTCAGACAAGATTTTGAGCTTCTATCCACCTACGGGCAGATAATTTTTCTCTCATTGTTTTCAGCGTATCAAAAACTACCAGTGTGCCAATTTTGAGAAAATTCTCAAAGTATATCTAAACGAAACCTGCTAGTCAGCTTTTTGCGGTGCGCAGAAAAGTGGGCGGGACTTAATCCTCGCCCACAGTTCGTTCTCTATCACCTTTATCACTGTCGTCGAGCCCGCGCGTCGGATTTGCGCGGTGGCGCAACTGGGAACACCGCTGACTACCAAACCGAGTACGAAAGTTCGACTTTTTTCTAAGCGGAATTTCTTTTTATCCATTTTTTTAGTATTGTTCACACAAGAAAACATCCCTGCTACGACGATATCGTTGAGAACTTCAAAAAAATGACTTTTTGGCTCAGTTTCATCATGAAAAATGGCTCATAACTTTTTTCGGCTATTGTTGAGTTTTCTAATTTTAGTATGGTCTTGTGGCAAATTTTCCATAGAATCTAATGGCGAAGAGAAAACATGCGACTTCGAGCTGCGTCACCCTCAAAAACCCAAAAAACTGAAATTTTTGAAAAACTGAGTTTTTTGCATGAGTATTAAAAGTACTCAAAAATAACCAATCTTTCTGAAAATTTGCATACATGTACATAAGGTCTTCTTTCATCATAATCCGTTAAAAAAATTATAGGTCATCGCTGAAATTTTTTTTTTATTTCGGATGCCAGTTTGGCTGAAAATTGTGAAATTCGGCTATTCCAGAATGCCAATCAATTGTTAAAATCCAATTTCCCGATTCAAAAACTACTGGAAACCATAAAAAAATCTAGCGACTTCGACTTTTATGTACCTCTTTTGGTCGATTTTGTTAGCCCGACACCTATTTTTCGATAGTTTCGACACAAAATAATAAAGCTATTGGAAAACTGATTATTCCAATCGATTCTACGCAGTCGATTACGTAGGGACAAATTCGAATTGTAAAAATAATGGGTTCCTAACTCCCGGTACAAGGCTTCAAAGATGGGCTGGTGCCGCGGGGAGAAAAAATTGGTCGCCCCGCCCCCTTTCATTGTGGTGCCTACGTATAGTCACGCGACATCAAAACTGACTGCACTTTTCGAACTTTTTCGGACCAATAATCTTCAACGCGACATAACTGACATGAATGTGAATTCCGTAAAAAGTTGTCAACTACAAAAATGAAGATCTAGAGTTGCTTAACACACTCATCAAGTTTCATAGAAATCGAGTGATTGGAACATACTTTTTCAACCGCTCAAAGTTGATATCCATTTTCAACTAACTAGGGAAGGTTTTACACTCCGGTTGGAGTTATAGGATGTGCCCTATATCATTCGAAAGCTTAGAAAATTTCCAATCCATTCCTGTATTCTGTTTTTGCGGCGGACTCCGCATTCTCGAGAAAATTGAGTTAGAAGTCCAAAAAACCAGTTGATTTGTGCCGAAAATCACGCACAGATTACTTTTGAAAAATTTACGAGTAATTTTCAGTACAAATCAACTGGTTTTTTGGGCTTCTAGCTCAATTTTCTCGAGAATGCGGAGTCCGCCGCAAAAACTGAATGGATGAATAGATTGGAAATTTTTTAAGCTTTCGAATGATATAGGCCACATTCTCTAACTCCATCCTATATGTGAACCAGTCCCTAGTAACTTCCGATTATCGATATTTCAAACGAATTTTTTTATTCGAGAAAGTGGGGCATTTTCCGAAAGCTGGAAATCTGACAAGCTCTCCGAACATTTCAAAAATCGAACTGAGTCTTTCCAGAATATATCGATTTCAACAACATGTGAATCGATTGAAAACATACCTCTTGTTGGAACTGAAGGTTCACTGCACTCACTACCTGATCATCAGCATCCACCAATTCAATGATAACATGCATCGTGCTTCGAAGGATGAACTGAAATGCTCCTCAATGTATAAAATGTTTTTTCTGAAACTGTCTCTGCGTCTCCACTCACTGACCAGTCTCCCCTCATCACCCATCGCCCTGTGGACCGACGCGCGTCGCGTGTGGTTAGGTCAACTAAGGGCGAATTTTGTTGTGTGTTCCCCAAGAATAATAGACGCCTTAAGTGTTCAAAAAGTCAACACTTTACATTTTCAGAAACAAAGTCAATTAAAATACAAGAGAATCAGTCGAGTAGTTAAGTGGTACACAATCATCATGGAACAGGAGAGACCTTAGTTACGGGGGAAACGAGAGATTTTCAAAAAGTTCAAGAGTTTCAAATCGAAAGATTTCTCGTCGAATCATTATATGATGGGTAGAATAAGGGGCCAAAGTATGTCAAGTTATTGAAAAAACGCGGTAGCAAAATTTGAAAGAGAATTGTCTCGGAGATCGTAAGGAAATGGGAGGGGAAATACAAGAATGGAATGGCGGGAAGTTTTCAAAATTCAAAAGATCAAAGTCGAAGGGTTCGAAAATTGAAGTGCGGAGGGGCTGAGTGTAGATGTGTTGAATAGAAAACGATGAGTAATGAGATGTTTTCGCAGAGATTCAGAATCTCAGAATCCGGCTTCAGCGTCGGCAGAAGTCGGTGGAGATCCCCTGCGGGCCTTCTTGACCGGGCTGGTGACGTGTCTGAAAATTCGGGAAATGTAAGAGTTTTTCGGTTTATCGTTGGCCTAACTTTCCAAGACTCATTTTCAAAAGACGGCCTAGCTTTTCAAACTTTGGTGTTTCTTGTGTTAGAGACGACCTACTTTTGGAATTTCAAGTTTTCTAGGCCACCTTTTTCAAGATAATGTCAATGATTATGGGGATGCTTCTGGAGATGGTCTAACTCATCCTGAACATGTCCTAACTTTTTCAAATTTTCAGGTTTCTAGGCCATCTGTTCACAATCTTCTCAGACGCTAAGCTCACTACAGAGGCGGCCTAATTTTCGAAACTTTCTGGATCTCTAGGTCATCAACTTCCACTCTTCGAAATGACATAACTTCCTCAAGCTCCGCCCATATTTCTCCACTCACTTCAACGCAATCCGGTGCTCTCCAAAGTAGCCATAGTCGAATGTGAGCTCATCGGAGGCCTCGAGCTTTCTCTTCGCGTAGAACCCGATGCGATGCTCGCCGGCGACCACCTTCGTCTTCGCCACCATCGACGGATTCTTCGCCTCGTGATTCGCGAAACGCGACAGATTCCCGATCTTGTACGAGTCGATGGCGCCGCCCGTGTTGAGGTCTGCAAAAGGAAGAAGACATGAATCGATCAGAATACCTCAAACGTCTTCTAGAATCCTTCAGAGAAGTTCAGAATCTTCTTGAAACAAGCCAGAAGGATCTCAGTGTCTGTCAAACCCTTCGGAGGCTTGTGAAGGCCCTTCGGAATCCTCCCGAATCCATCAGAATTCGTCAGAGTACTTCAGAATCCCTCGAAATCCACCGGAACCCTCTAGTGTCGTCTAGAATCCTCCAGAATCTTCAAGTGACTCTTCAAAAACCCTCAGAACATCAGGAAGTCTTTGGAATCTCCCCGGGATTCTCCAAGATCCCTCCGAATCCCTGAGCATCTTTCAAAATCCTTCAGAATCCTCTAGCATGGTCCGAAATGCTCAGAATCATTTGGAAAGCTTTCAGAATCCTCCAGAATCGTCTGGAACTTGTCATCACTCTCCAGGATTCTCCAGCAACCTCCAGCATAGTTCAGAATCTATCTGAGACCTCCGGGATCCTCCAAAACCCTTCCAAACCCAAAAAACAAAAAGAAAACTCACTGAAAATATAGCTGCAATGATATCGATCATAGATCGCTCCCCGGCGCTCCGCCTCATCATCCGAAATCCGCTCTCCAACGTACTCCGTGATCAGCTCGTCCTTCTCGGCCGACTGCAACAGGAACAGTCCATTTCCGGCGATCTTCGACGGTGCCACGTGCATCCGCTTCTGCGCCATTTTCGTCATGGCAAAGTTCTTGCACGCGTTCTCAGCTTCCGGCGAATCGCACCGACACTCCTTGCACGTCAACGGATTGCACTCCCAGTTGCCGTAGTAGCACTGACACTTGTTCGACTGACACTGTCCCTGCGCACAGTTGCAGCCCGGGAATCGCTGTTTGCAGTTGATATCGCACTGGCAGAGCGTCGAGCAGATTCGGTTCTCTCCACATGAGCAGTCGGGAGAGTTCGGTCCACAAGGACCCAGGTGTCTGCAGGCGATGAATTGCTTGTTCGGTTCCATGGTGGCCTTTTTGGCCACTCGTCGGTCCTCCTCTTCCTCGACGTCTTTGAGAGGCCGGCCGGTGGTCTCTGCCAGTTTCTCGAGCTCCTCTTGCGACTTGCGGGGTTCCGTGCGGAAGAGAAGTTTGCGGAAGTTTTGCACTCGCTCTTGTTTGGGTCTGGAACATGAAGCATTCTGAGCCAAAAAGCAGTCTCAAAACACTCACTTCAAAGCCGACGGTCGTCCTATCAGAAGACGTCGAGGCGCGACGAATTCGCCTAGCTTGGCGATGAGCAGGTAGACGTCGCGACACGTTTTGATCTCGTCTTCGCTTTCCGGGTACACATTGTTCTTGACGAACTCGCAGAATGTCTGGAAAGAAGCACAGGGGGTTAGCTGAACTTTGGGCTATGTTTGGAAGATGGACGTTTTGAAACCAAGCCACTTCAAAACTTTTAAAACCGGGACATTTAAGACTGAGTTTTTTCGTAACCTCGAAAATTCGAAACTCGTCATTTCAAGACCGAGACATTTCAAAACCAAGACGCTTTAATACTGAATCGTTTCAAAATCAGTCATTTTCGAAACTGATTCTTTTGAAACTGGACAAAACTCGAGACTGGGACACCTCAGAACCAGGACGTTTCAGAACCATGACGTTTCAGAACCAGGACTTTTCAGAACCAGGACGTTTCAAAACCAGGACGTTTCAGAACCAGGACGTTTCAGAACCAGGACGTTTCAGAACCAGGACTTTTCAGAACCAGGACGTTTCAGAACCAGGACGTTTCAGAACCAGGACGTTTCAGAACCAGGACTTTTCAGAACCAGGACGTTTCAGAACCATGACATTTCGTAACCGGCCCATTTCCAAACCACCACACACTCACCTCTGAGCAATCATCCTTCATGAACAACTCGGCAATCATCGCGCCCTCCTCATCGCCCATCCGATTCAACCTCTCCTTCTCCACCACAACCCTCGCTCGTCCGACGGCGATCTCCTCGTCATTCGGCGTCAGAATCTCCAGAATGCGTCGACGATCAATCGTCTTCCAGCACGTCTCGCTGCAACGCTGTCGGTCGTTGTTGTCCGATGGAAGCGGAAGTCGGACGACGGAGAAATCGCCTTTGGGGTATTCAGATGAGCTCTGCTTCGAGAAGCCGTGGCGAGGGCAGAGGTGCGAGAGGCACGCGTAGCAGTCGTACGTCTGGAAACCGTCGGATTTTCGAGCATTGTAAGGCAGTTTCTGATAGTTTTAGACTTTCAAAACGCTCTAGAATCTTCGAGAAGCTTCCAGAAACCTTCAGAAACCTTCAGAATCCATCAGCGACGTCCAAAGCCAATACTGATCAATTTTGGGTCATTTTAAACGAAATTTCCCTCTCCAGAACCCTCCAGATTCCCCAACCTGCGTTTCTGATAGTTTTAGACTTTCAAAACTCTCTAGAATCTTCGAGAATCCTCCAGAAGCTTCCAGAAACCTTCAGAGGCTTCAAAAGCCAATTTTGAGTCAATAAGCATAATTTTCAGGCCTCCAAAATCCCCCACCTTCAAATTCTCGGCTATCTTCTCATCGCCAGCATCCTTCTTCCACGGCTCGCGTGTCGCACACTCGTAGCCGTCCTCGGCGTACAAATTGCACAGTCTGGGGAACATTTGCGAGAACTCCCTCTGCGAGAACTTGTTCGGCCACAAACAGTACAGCGCGTAGTAGAGGATGTCGGGCTCGCCGCGGTACTCCTCCAGCACGCTACGACACACTTTGTACGCGAGCCAGTTGTTGATGTAAGACCAGTTGCCTGGAAAGAAAATTGTCAAATTCTGGTTATGTGGAGAGATTCCTCTAGCCAAAACGCACAGAAAATGGTCCGAATCAGGGCTGAGCGAAAAAAGACCTCCGAAAAAAGTAGAATCGGGGCTCTCGAATGCGCTATGTGGCGTCCTGCGCAAACTTCCAGAAGGCCTGAAGGTTTCTCGATTCCCACGGTGATTCACCACCTTTCGAAGGCTGTATCTCGACTTCTAGAAGTTTCCGCAGGTAGCCACATAGCGCATTCGAGAGCCCTAGTTCTGATCTATAAATGAGCAAATTTCCCTAAAACAGGTTTCCTGGTCAGCCCCGGTCCGAATGCTGCTACTACTCACAAGCGAACCCGTGTATCCCATCGGGGAACAACGCCGACAACTTGGCGTACATCTCCCGATCGTCCTGCACATTCGAGAAGTAGGGCATATGCGTGAGTTTGAGCAGGTCATCGGTGTTTATGCTCTGCTGAATCGATACCCAATGCGTCATTGGCGGATTGAAGACGCCTGCGTCCACTTTTTTGACGTATACCGAGATTTTCGCAAGCGAGTTTCCGTGCTCGTCGGAGACTGGCTGAAAATTTGAATTTTTTTTGTTGCTTCAAAGGAGGATTCCGGGCAAGAATTTTTTTTGCTTAAAAACATGTAATTCAATGTGCTGATTCCGAAAATCATAATGAAAACGCTCAAAAACTGCTCTAAACACCCGAAAAACCGCCTAAAAGAAGCCATTTTTGAAGAAAGTTGCCCCATTTGGCCACAACTGTTTTTGACCATTTTTTTTCCGATTTCTTTGGTAAAACTGACGATTTGTTGCTTCTTGGTGCCTTTTTGTTGCTTCTTTTCATGTTTGAACTCTAAAAAATCGAAAAAAAAAACGGCGAAAAATAGGAATCTGTTTTTGCCTATTTTTAGCCGTTTTTTTTCGGATTTTTTGAAGTTCAAACATGACAAAAAGCAAAAAAAAATGCATAAAGAAGCAACAAATCGACAATTTTACCGAAGAAATCGAAAAAAACGGCGAAAATAGGCAAAAACAGTTGTGCCCAAAATGGGCCACTTTCTTCAAAAATGGCCTTTTTGAGGCGGTTTTTCGGGTGTTTAGAGCAGTTTTCGAGCGTTTTCATTAGGATTTTCGGAATCAGCACATTGAATTACAAGTTTTAGAGCAAAAAAAAAAAAAAATTTCCCCTTACCTTCAAATACACCAACGCCTTCACCTCATTGCCCCGCTTCTTCTTCTCCATCACCGTCGGACTCCTCAACTTGACGAATCTCGCTCTATTCTCCTTCATCAAATTCTTCTTCGGAAACACCGGCCACTCCTCCGCAAACTTCCACGCCGTACACTGATTGGCCTCCTCCGCCAACACCATCTCATCGTACTCCCGTCGGATTCCCGCGTAATGCTCCCTGACCACCTTCACAGCCTCATCGACCTTCGCACGCGTCGTCGCATCGTTCACAATCCTTCTAGCAGCGAAAAACGTTTGAATTCCCGCGTAGTTATCGGTGTTGGCCGCTTTTCGAATCTTGTCCCTATCGGCTTCGTAGACGCTTGCTGAGTGTCCAGCGGCGGGTTTCGCCAGTCTACCACGCCGACTACGGCTCTGCTTGTTTCTTCGTTTCGGCACTGAAGCGTCATCTTTCGGAGGGTCCCCGGCTCTTTCTGATGTTCTTGTCACCTTTCTTGTGGACGGCGATGGTCCGGAACCGGTACGATTGGATGCTGTGTGGGTTGAAGATCGCATCTTTAAACGCTTTGAATGTCAATGAAGGAATTTTGGGTAAAAAACTATTAAAAAACGGGGAGAATGTGGAAAAATCGAATTCGGGGACCATCGAACGAAAAAATGAGCTTTTTTCGACATTTTTTGAACTTTTTATAACTTTAAAAAGCTTTTATTGATTTCCGAAAAATTAATCTAAATTTTCAAGCCAAAAAATGTACAAAAAACGCCCAACAACAAGCAGAAAAAAGTGGAAAAGCGAGGCAAAAGATTTGAAATTTCTTGTGAAAATGCAAGCGCGCTCTATGGACAATGGATTCTGGCGCGGGGTTTCAAAAACATGGGGTGGGAAAAGAGACGATTTCGCGAAATTTCGGGGTTTTCGAGGACGAAAAAATTGAAAAAATGACTGAAAAAAAGAGAAAAAAGATAGGAAATCATATTTTGAACGAAATTCTAAAAAATTCAGGAATTTTTTTTATCGAAAAATCAATTTTTATCAAAAAAATGTTCCTTTTCAGAGCTCAATTTTTGTCGGTTTTTTGAAATTGTTGTTCCAATTTTTGCCTCAATCGAATTTTCAATGCACCCAAACTGTTTAACCTCTGATCAGAAAAAACTCATTAGAAACTTCGAAAACGCCAGAATCTGAAACTTTCAGCCAAAAAAAATCGATTTTGTTAATCGCGCTCCATCGCACAATGCTGTTTTCGGCGGCATTTCAAAACTTTTTTTCGATTTTCAGTGATTTTTCGAATTTGAATCTCCCAAATATTCATCTATTCTCATAAATAACCGGTATAACAAAGAAAAAATCAGGAAAAAAAGCCATTTTTGAAAATTATTGAGCAATAAATTGCTCCGAATAGAGGCAAAGGACGCAAGCGAAGAAATTTTCAAAAATAATGGAGAAACCTTAAAGGCGCATGGTCTATAACGTGCTAGTGCGGTGGGGCGCGGCAGCGTTTTCCGCCGTTTGCCTAATAATAAGAACAAGCATTGGAAGCGCTCGTCGTCCTGCACGAATCTCAGCGCTCGTTGCAGTCGCGCGGTTTCGGAATCCGGATTCGGCCGGATTCTGGATTGTAACCTGAAAAATTAGGGCCGATTTTCTAGGTCATCGACTTTGTCCTGATTCGAATGGAAAAAAAAGGAAACACAGAAACTGACGAGAAATTGTGAAAGTAAAAAAAGCATTTTCAGCGTGAAAATCTGTAACAGAAAAGTCATTATTGTTGTTGATATTCAAGTGACCCCCTGACACGTAGGAGGTCTTTTCTTTTTCTGAAGTTTTTGAGTGCCACGCAATCAGTTCCCAATTCAAACAGACCAAACCAAGAGAATGAACCACCCCAACACCGATGAGGGACGGAAACTGAGAGTAAGTTTCAAAATGTTTCTGAATTCAGAATCTTGGAAACTTGGATGTTTTCCATGGCTGAATATTGACATTTTCTTTTCGAAATTCAAACTCAAACTTGATTTTCAGAGCCAGAGAAACACTGAGGAGAGGTTCAAGATAGCTATGAGGGCATACGAAAAAAAGAACAAGGACAATGTGATGCAACTCCTCTCGATTGTAGAAAAAGTGAGAAGCGCGACGAAGGGCATCGAGGAGAAAACACTAACACCAGTCGAGTTGGAGAAGCTCGAGGAGTTTTATGGAGGAAGAACCACCGTCGGAGAGAGAACACTCCTGGAGATCAAGAAGATCATGCTGAAGCTGCTCGAAACGTAGAAGGACAAAATTTCTCAGCGACTCAAGGATAAGGTCTCCGAGCTGATTGAGAAGAAGGAAGACGGGAAGGAGAAGAAGGAGAGCGAGAAGATGGAAAAAAAGGAAGAGAAGGGAGGAAAAAAGAAGGAGGAGACGAAGACGCCAAAAATCCAAGAGGTATCGGATGGCGAGGAGACGGATGCAAATGGAAGAGAGAAATGTTCCAGTCCGCTCGTTCAAGAACCTGAATCAGAATCTGATGGAGAAGAGGATCAAGGACAAGACCGCAGAAAGAAAGCAGTCAAAATGATGACGCTGAAGTTCGGAAAGATGGAGCTCGTCATCGGAGCTCAGGTGATGGAGATGGGCGAAGAAGGGCATGGACAAGGGGCGGCGAACACTGAAGACCAATCTCATCTTCCACCCTCCAAACGCAAGGCCGACTGTGAGTATTGTGGCAACACGATCGCGAGACGTTGTGACCTACCGCGTCACTATAAGGAGAACTGCCACACACTCCGGTAAGATTTAACCTTTTTAGCAAATAGAATACACAGTATTTCCAGGCTTTTGAATGGAGCGACGACCCAGAAGGCGTTAGAGTCCTGCGCCCAAGTAGTTTTGGGAAGGCAGAAAACACACGTGACCGTGTGTTTTCCGCCTTCCCTGCGTAATACGCGACCTACTTATGTGTTACACCACTGATTGGTGTGAAACGCGACCTACTTATGTGTTACACCACTGATTGGTGTGAAACGCGACCTACTTATGTGTTACACCACATACTGGTGTGAAACGAGACCTACTTGTGTGTTACGNGTTTCACACCAATCAGTGGTGTAACACATAAGTAGGTCGCGTATTACGCAGGGAAGGCGGAAAACACACGGTCACGTGTGTTTTCTGCCTTCCCAAAACTACTCGCCCAGAGCGACGACCGACAACTCGATAAACTCTGATTTGATTTATAATAAATCTATTTGTGATAAACATGTCTTATCGATTGCATAATGTGAATTCGAATTTTCCTCCGATTTAAGAATCGAACTTCTTCTAGAACTTCCACAGAAATCGTCTGATCCTCAGTTGAAATAGTCGAAAGAGTCTGAAAAAATGGAGCGTCACTTTGATAAGCCTAGTCACCTGGTGGAGAGGGACTCTTATCCTCCACTTACTTGTATCCCAACACTCATAACACGGTTGTACAGATCTTATAATCATTATTAGTCATAAATAGAGCTAGGGGGGGGGGATAATACAAGGGAGTTAAACAAAAGGTCCAACTAAACATAAAAGGACTAAAATAGAAAAGAGAAGGACTAAAATCTCTCGTGGGAAAAATTGAGAGGGGCAACTATTTTTACATCAAAAGAATGGAATGGCGGGAAGTTCGAAATCGAAGGGTTAGTGAATTAAAGTATGGAGGGGCTGAGAACAGATATTAAGTGGAAAAAGGTGAATGATGAGAAATGAGAATTTTTCGCGAAGATTCAGAATCTCAGAATCCGGCTTCAGCGTCGGCAGAAGTCGGTGGAGATCCCCTGCGCGCCTTCTTGACCGGGCTGGTGACGTGTCTGAAAATTCCGGATTGGAAGAGTTTTTTGGTTCATCGCTGGCCTAACATTCCAAGACTCATTTTTAAAGGAAGGCCTAATTTTCGAAACTCCGCCCCATTTCTCCCCGTGGAAACCTTACTTCAACGCGATCCGGTGCTCTCCAAAGTAGCCATAGTTTTTTCCAATTTCCAGTGATTTTTCGAGTTTGAGTCTCTTAAACATTCATCTATTCTCATAAATAACCGGTATAACAATGAAAAAAATCAGGAAAAAAAAGCTGTAAGAGAGGGAAAACAGGGAAAATCTGAAACTATAGAAATCTATGCATTAAAACTCAAGAAGAATATCATAAAATAGCATAAATTGAGCCTAGAAAACCATAAAAATACAAAAAAATAGGAAAACTGATCAGAAAAACCACCAAGACTTGGGTTTTCCCTTATTCAAATCCTTCTCGAGATCCTTCAGAAATTGTTGAGTGTATTTTCGGAGACGCTCGTCTCCACTTCGCGACATTTGGACAGCTTTTCGAGCGAATTCCATGGCTTCCTCCTGCAAAAATTGGGATTTTTCTTCGAATTTTGAGCAGAAATTCGAATTTTTCCAGTGAAATTGAGGGAAAAATAGCCAATTTTCGCCTGAAAATGGCGATTTTCACTCAAAAATTTTGAAAATTTTCGAATCTCAAAGTGCTTTTTTCATCCAATTCTCACCTTGTGTCCCGTATGGAACAGTGCCTCTGCGTAGTTACAGTAATAGCCGGGCAGCATTTGAGCACACTCGTTCACATACAGAATACGGTCCACACCGATCGACAGGTATTTGCGCGCCAATTCAAATCTGAAAAATGGGGAATTTTCGAAATTTTGAAAACTTGAAATTTCGATTAGCATTTAGAGAACGTTGAGCTCAAAATCCTCAAATTCTGGACAATCTTTACTGAAAAACTTCAATTTTGTACTCGATTTTCGAGAGATTTTTGGGCTCAAATTTTGAGATTTCTGACCTAAATTTTGGGCTTTTCGTGTTAAATTTTCATTTCAATCATTTCAAACCTCTCTTACCGATTCTTGAGCACCAGAGTTGCTCCAAAGTTGTTCAACATGTTGATGGTGTGCGATGAGCTGGCTCCGTAGATCTGATACGAAATCTAGAAAATTTTAGGGTTTTCGAGCAAAAAAAGGGGTTTCAGCTCAAAAACTATGTATGAACATTTCGGGTCGAGATTTTTTAAATTTCATTGATTTTCAGATAAAATTTATTTCGAAAAGTTCAATATTCGGGGTTTTCGGCTTCAAAATTGATCCAAAAATGCAGTTTTTCATGATTTTGGTGGCACAGTTCGGTCCAAACTTCCAATTCCCTTCTGATTTCAGCTTGAAAATGACAAAAAAAAACCCCCAATTTCTGGTCCGAAATTTCGAAAAACTGATGATTTTTCGCAGAAAAGCTAGCTTGATTCCGATTTTCTGCGTTGTAAAAAACGAAAAACTGGAAAATTTCGGTCCAAAATCGACATTTTTGACTCGCAAATGATGGAAAATCAGTTTATCTTCAAGATTTTTGGCTCAAAATTTCATATGTTTGCTCTCTATTACCTTCATAACCTCATCCATATACTCCTCGGCCTCCGCCAATCGATTCTCCGGACAATAGTTGACGAGAAAGTTGGCATAGGCTTCCAGTGTCATTCCGAGCAAAGCGATGGGGTCCGTGTAGACGTGTCCGTAGGTGTCTACAGTATGACGGTCCTCGACGAGGGCTCCGTGAGCAACACTGTAAAATTTTTTGATTTTTTGTAAATTTTGACTTTTGAAGTTTCGAAAATTGAATCATGATTTTTTTTGGTTCAGAATTTCAAGAACCTCAAATTCATCGAACTCAGAATCGTCCAGAGTCTTTCAGAATTCAGAATCCTTCAGAAACCTTCAAAAATCTCCAGATTTCTTCAGAATTTCGACTTCGGAGGCTTCGAAGTCGAAATTCCGCAATTTCAAATCTTTGAAATCGAGGAAAAAATCTTGAATGTTGAGGTACTTTTTTTTGGTGGAAACTTCAAAAAAAGGACCCTTAAAATCAGTTAAGGAATCAATCTAGGAGGTTTCGAGAGAGTTCAAAATCTTAAATTTTCATATTTTTGAAAAGTTTGAATTTCGAGATTCCAGAAGTTTCGAATTCTAGATCAAAAAAAGAAAAATGATTCAGAATCTTCCAGGATCCTCCAGAGCTCTCGAGAAGCTCTCAGAACCCTTCAGAAACCTCCAAAAATCTCCAGATTTCTCCAGAATCTCTCAGAATCCTTCAGAATCCTCCAGCACCAAACTTGATCGTTCGAGGTCGATTTTGGTGGTTTTTAGGTCAAATTTGATGATTCCTGTGGTCGATTTTCATGATTTTCGGTGCATTTTTGCCCATTTTAAGCCTATTTTCCCTCCCTACCTAAACTTCTTCATATGCTCCTCCATGACCTTCATCTGCCGTCGAACACAATGCTTGAAACCACTCTCCGCACTCTCCAACTCTCCCTTATGCGCCAAAATATCGGCCAATTTCAACGAAACGCCAATAAATTCCGCGTCGAAATCCTTCTTCCCGTGCAGTTGAACGAGCCGCTGAATCACGATACGAAAGTATTTGTCGGCTTCCGAGAAATTCAGATTCTCATAATACGTGTTGGCCATCTCATCGTAGACCCGCGTGATCGGCAGCTCCTCTTTTCGCTCTTCGGCCTCCTCGAGAGCCAGTTGAAGGACTTGAATCGCGTCGTCGTATTGGCGACGTTTGCGGTACAGCCAGGACTGAAAATTTCAGATTTTGAACAGGAAAAATCTGTTTCCTGCAACCTAAAAACCTCAAAATTCGAGTTTTTGAGCGCCAAAAGTACTAAATTTCAACCGGAAATTCGGTTTTTTCATGAAAATTGATGTAGGAGACGCTGAATTTTGAGTTCAAATCTCTAAAAACTAGGCGAAATTGAGTTTCGAACATTCTCCAATTTTCCCCCTTCAAATTCGGGCTCATTTTGAAGCTCTCAACGTCGGAAATTTCGATTTCTCACCTGCTTAACCTTCTCCTTCAACGGATCCGCATCCAATTGCACTTTTTCGATTCCCAACACATCTTTGATCGTCGTCATCCAGGACAGCGCGAGCACTGTCGTCGTTCCTGCGGTCGCCGATTTTCCGTATTTTCTGAAGGATTTTTACTTTTGGGAGGATTTTGAGCGGGAAATTTGAAAATTTGAGAGAATTTTGGTCTAGAAATCGGTGAAAAGTCGAAATTTTTAGGCCAAAAATTTCAATTTTCCACTCAAAATTTCGAAATTTTCCCAGTTCCAAGCTCCAAACTGACCCCCATCTTCCGCCTCCGCTGGTTTTATCACCGCTTCGTCCCTCGTGATGCTGTCTTTCTCGGTTTCTTCTCGACGAATTCTGATGACGTTGATGATTGGGGTGTGCTCCAGATGAGAAGAAGGCCGCCGAGGAGGTGGATCGAGCGGCGGAACTGCACAATTTGGATATTGTGGAGGGTAGCATCTGGAGAAAATAGATAAAATAGAGTTTTCGAAGGCGAAAAAATATAAGTTTTAAGAAGAAATCGAGTTGAAATTGGGCATTTTTGAAACTCAAATCGGGAAAAATTCTGAATTTTCGGTTCCAGAATTCGAGATTAATGAAAAAGATCTGAAATTTTGCAACTTTTTGGATGATGAATATGATTTTTAGAGTGAGAATTTATGATTTTTTTTGTTTTTCAAAAATTGAACAGAATTTCACTCAAATTTTGAGATTTTCAGATTCAACAAATTTTCTACTTTTCAACCTTCCGGTTACTGTGAATTTCGAGAAAACGTATTTTTTCCAATTTTTTGTTCATAACCTGACTGAAAAATTCAAAGTTTCCGAGATTTTCAGAATTTCAGACTGCCAAATTTCGAATTCAAAATTCACAAAATACTGAAAACAAAACCTGTTCAAAAAATTAGAGTAAAAGAGATAATAAAATGGCCAAAACACCATAAAAAAATCTTCAAGAAAGAATCCAAAAACCATACAAAAAATTAATGATAAAAAATCTCTTTTCATTAATATTATTGGAGCAAAACAGAAAATGTGGACCCGAATAAAGAAGAAAAAAATTGTTTAAAATTTACACTGGAATCTGGAAAAAGTTGACTAGTAGAATGGAAAAAGAAGCTAAAAGAACACTAAAAATCTAAACAACAAAAAAAAATTGAGTCTAAAATCATCAAAGAAAATGTAATTACAGGTGGGAGGAGAAGGAGAAAAAATCGAAAAATCTACAGATTTCAATGGATTTTCATGAATTTTCATGGATTTTGAGCTCATTTTTGGTCAAAAATTTTCAAATTTCCCATCGATTTTTCCCCAAAAAATCAATCCATCTTGGGCGCAAAACTCGATCCACAAGAGCACCCCTTCTCGGCAACGGGGTTATTCACAATTCGAAACGAGGCCTTCATCAGATCCTCCACAAAATCCACCGTCGCCCCTTTGATGTATCCCAGCGACATCTCGTCGACCACAATCTCCGCTCCCGTCTCCGTCCTCCACAGCAGATCGTCGGCGTTGACGGTCTTGTCCAGGCGGATTTTGTACTCGAATCCCGAGCAACCGCCACCGTCCACTTCCAGACGCAGACGTTCGCCGTCCTCAAGGACTTCCTGGAAGAATGGAGAGAGATTTGAAAATCTCAATCCCAGATTCCTTGGAATCCCAGATTTTCGAAATTCTAACAAGGAGATTGCACGAGTTCTTGGGTTGAACTTTTTCTCATAAGCATGGCCAAGGTGAAATCGACCCCGCAGATTCAGATTCTGAAATCAAAATCAGCAAAATGCTCACGTGATTCGAGTTATGAGCTCGCAAAGTTGATTCCTGTAGTGATATTGGACGTAGGTCTATGGGAAGATGGAGTTTCATGTGAACTATCACTATAGAAATCAACTTTGCGAGCTCATAACTCGAAACAGGTGAGCATTTTGCTGATTTTGATTTCAGAATCTGAATCTGCGGGGTCGATTTCGCCTTGGCTCTGATTATGAGAAAAAGTTCAACCCAAGAACTCGTGCAATCTGTTTGTAAGATTCTGAAAGGTGCATTTTTCGGGATTTTACGACTAGATGTACCCAAAAGTAGGGTCTTCCTGGCGGAAGATTCAGAAGGCGTTGGGAGTAGAATACATGGCCAAGAATCGGAGAATGGGAATTGGGATGTTTAGGAATTCGGAAAATCATGTTTTTCTTGTTTTTTTGGGAGTTTGAGGTCGAAATCAGGGCTGAGCGAAAAAAGACCTCGAAAAAAATCGAAATTATAAATCAATTATAAATCTCACAAAATTTCAGAAAATTTCCCTCAAAATCAAGCAAAAAATTGGATTTTTTTCGGTTTTGATGTCCGAAAAATTTTTCGCCCAAAATTTTTTTCAGTAAATGACCGAAAAAACGAAAAAAAAAAATTTTTTTTTTCCAAATTTCGTTTCCTTTTTGAAAATTGAAATTTTTGAACTGTTTTCAGTAGAAAAAGACTCAAATTTTTCGAAATTTTGGTGGTTTTTTTTTTCTCGAATTGCAATGTTTTCGAGACACTAACTTTTAACCTGCTCGCCGCCTTTGGTGTCACCTTGATCTGCTGCTCGGTGAGCATCCGATGGGCCGCCCGTCGATGACTGTAGACTACTGGATTTCGAGCTAACCTGGACACTACTCGCCCAACTTGTTGACTGATCATCTCTTTTTAAAATCTGGAACATTTTTGAGGTTTTGAAAATCTGAAAATACTGGCAAAAAAATAGACCAAAAATAGGTAGAGAAATGTGATTTTTCAACAGAAAAATATCAAAAAAAAATCCATGAAACTTGGGGTTAAAAAAACTAGAATTTATGAAAGTTTCAGATAAAGAATACACACGAAAAAGCACCTCCTTTTTTAGCAAGAGATAAGGAAAAAGGCATTCAGTGAGTCAGCAAACAGTGTTAAAGCAAGATTTTTCAAAATTTTCAGGCAAAAATTGCAAATTTTCAGAGATTTTTACGAGTAAGAATGGATTGGATTGGATTCGGCAGGCTGGATGGGGGAATAAGAAAAATATGTACATTTTATGGGCAAAAAATACAATAGAGAAATTTTGGGGGGGAAAAAAAAAGTCGATTCAAATGAAAATTGGCTGAAAAAATCAGTTTTTCCAACAAAAATTGAGCAATTTGAATATGGGCTCCGCCCCCTTTCTGGAAAACCGATTTTTTTTCGAGAGGAAGCCAGAGGGGGCGGAGCTTATTTTCCCAGGCGATTTTTTTTTTGAATTGACAATAGAAAGAGGGAGAAGTATATTAGAAATGAGTATTAATGGGATGAATGAAAATTGGTCGAAGAATTTTGGGATTTTTTCGGAGGGAAATTTGAATTTTCACGAATTTTTGAGGATGGAAAGTGTCAGATTTCGAAACGTTGTTAGCTGATGGAAAGTTTGAAGAAAAAACGAAAAATTCTCGGAAATTCTGAGTCTCTAAAAATCGATTTTCGAAATGTTACAAATTGAGATTTTCACAATTTTCAGATTTCAAAAAAAAATTTGATTCTAGAAATGTTCAAAATGTTTCGAAATTGTGAAACTTTTCAATTTTCAAAGACTTTCAAAATCTTAAAATCTCGATTTTTGGAAATTCTTGGATTCAGAATCTGAAGCTAAAAATTGGAAACTCAAGATTCCCATCTAAAAAAATCCATTTTAAAATTCATTTTCCCCTCTGAAAAAACTCCATTTTTCAGCCAAATTTTCCACTTTTTTTGGTCACTTTTCGATTCTTCAGATTCCTGGAAATCGACGTCTTCTGAATCCTCTATCTCCTGGCCACCGCCGACGACGAAGAGGGCGTCGGAAGTGTGGGACTCTGTTGAGTGGAGCGGAGACGTTGACGCTCGAAACGTCTCTCCATCTCGTCCAATAGTTTCGGCATGTATCGAACCACCAGTTTCACACTTCCAATTGCGGATTTTAGGAGGTCCACTGCTTTCTCGTGGCACTCCGATTCGACGTTCTGAAAAGATTAGACGATTCTGATGGTTTTTGAATTTTTAGTGTTTCTGAATCTGCCTGAATTCAAGGGCAGTGAATTCTTGGTGATTCTAAAGATCCTCGGCTTTTGAGATTCTCAGCACTTCAGAATTGCAAAAAATAAGAGAATTCTGATGGTTTTACTTCGAGACGTTTAGAGGATTCTGAAGATGGTTTTTACTCAGGATTTCAATCAAATAGTTTTTGGATCTCGAAAATTGACTTTTTAGGCGGAAAATTTCAATTTTCCGGTTTTTTTGGTTTCAGAGTCGAAAAACACCTTTAATCAGCCAGAAATCTCAAACTTTTTGGGTGAAAAAGCTCAATTTCAAGTTCAAAAACTATCAGTTTGTCCTAATTCTGATGATTTTTGAATTTTGTGTTTTTCTGGATTCAAGGATAACGGATTCTTGGGGATTCTGAAGGTCCTTGGTTTTTTGATATTCTCAGCTTTTTCGAATCGCAAAAAGTGGAGAATTCTGACATGCTGTGTTTTCAGGCGTTTAGAGGATTCTGAAGATTTTTTCAGGATTTCTAGATTCTAGTTTCCTAGTTTTTGGATCTCGAAAATTGACTTTTTAGGTGAAATTTTTCAATTTTCTGGTTCAAAATGTTCGATTTCCAAGTCGAATATCACCTTTTCAATCAGAAATCTCACATTTTCGGGTAAAAAATCTCAATTTTGTGCTCAAAAACGTTCATTTTGTCCAAATTTCTCGGCCAAAAATCCTCATTTTTCATTGAATTTCATTTCAGAAGATTTCCAGATTCTTACCACTCCATTCACCGCGATCAACTGATCGCCCCGCTTCAGTTCACCTTGTCGATCGGCAACGCCTCCGGGGATGATTCTGGAAATTTTTTACGATTTTTCACTTGATTTTAGCCCATTTTAAGCTGATTTTCGAGTTGAAAAAGCTCAAAAAGTTCAAATTTGAATGTTTTTGGCTCATTTTTCGCCAAATTTTGAGCCTTAAACTAGCGGAAGACTGAACTTTTCAATTTTTCAAGCCAAAAAAAGGGTGTACCTAGAGATATAAATCGGCGAGTTCTGCTCCTTTCCACCCATCACATTGAATCCGAGTCCCTGATCCGTCTTCGGCAGTTCTATGATCCGCGGGTGGGCGTGGCCTTCGGCGGCAGCGAATGCGGCTACGGTAGCTTTTGCAGTGGCGGCGGCTTTTGTCTGAAAATGGGATTTTTGAGGTGAAAAATCGGCGAAAAATGCGATTTTTTGAGGTGAAATTTTTGATTTTCTGACGTTTCCAGGTGAAAATTTTCCATTTTTTTCGAATTTTTCACTAATTTTCAGCCATTTTCAGGACAAACATCAACCACATGCACAGAATTTGGACTTTGCCAGAAATGACTTAAAAACGCAGCTTTTTCCCAAGCCAAAATTGAATTTCCTCAATTTTTGATAGATTTTTTGTCATTTTATGTCAAAATTTTCAATTTTCAACATTTCTGGTCACAAATTAATTTTGGATAATTTTTCCCGAATTTCTTCATTTCTGGGTCAAAAAATCTCGAATTTTTCCAATTTCCCACTCGATTTGAGCCATTTCCACTTAAAAACCCCTCACCGCCGGCACGGTATCCGCATCGATCGACTCGTAGACAGTCTCGTAGACCTCTCGAACGGCTCCAAAAAACTCCGACTGGAGTACTTGTTGAAGTGAGGCGAGCTTCGGATTCTGAACCTCTCCGGTCTTCTGAACGTGCTCCATGAGCTCCAGAATGCGTTGCACGTCGCGCTCCAGATTCGGACCGTCCGGATGGTCCATTTTGGCTGAAATCTTGGGATTTGGCTGAAAATGAGTTGAAAATTTGGGAAAAAAGATGAAGGAATAGTGAATTAGGCTTGGAAACCATTAAAAATCAACATTCAAAAAAAAAAAAGAGCCAAAAAATAATATTTTTATAACAATCAAAAAAACAATGAAATTCACTATTCTAGGGTGCTAAAAATGCCCGTAAAGTCTTCAAAAATCAAAAATTAACTTTTGCAGTATAATTTTCACTCAATTTTCATGATTTTCCACTCAAAATTTGCGAGAAAAAGCTAAATTTCATGTCTCAGCGTGTGATTTTGTGATGGCTCCAGTGGGACGACGTTGAACGTCATCTTGTACAGATCGACGTCTTTTCGATGCTCGTACGCCTTCATTTCTTCGATCTCGTAGTCGACGTCGCACTTTTCACGCGTGATTCTGACGACGCCGTCGCAGTGGGCACGCAGGAGACGTTCGCCACGGTCGTTCTCGTAGTAGACCTGTGAAATTTTAGGGAGTTTTGAGTCAGAATTCGTGAAATTGAGTCAAAAATGATGAAAATTAAGTCGAAAATCGTGAAAATTGACCCCAAAATAATGAAAATCGACCCAATGCATTTTCATGATTTTCGAGACGTTGGAGTTGATTTCTGAGATTTAGGTCGATTTTCATGACTTTTCAGTGAATTTTCATAATTTTTGAGTCAATTTTTGCTATTTTTTGGTTCACTTTCCACAGTTTGGAGCCGATTTTCATCAGTTTGAGGTCGTTTGCTTGAGAATCGAATTTTGCGCATTCAAAACTATGAAAAATTGAAATTCTTCATTTTTGCAATTTTTTTAAAGATCGAATCTTCAAAAAATTTAAAATTTGCGAGCTTTGAAACCAGCAAACCACCAAAATTCGGTCTCAGAATCTCAATTTTTCTAGACCGGAATTTTTCAAATTTTCAAACTCCAATTTTCAATTTTGGCCATGAAAACCAGACTTTCTGGCTCATTTTTTCCAGTTTTTTTCCCCAGATTTTTCTATTGAACACTCACATTCAATCCGGGATGATAGTTCATCCTGAATTGATTCACCAGCAGCTCGTCCTTCCTCACCACCTCTCCGTCCTTCCTGAAAATTCCACGAAACGGCAAATTTTTGGGCGGTCTGATCATTCCGCGCACTTGTTGAATGCTTCGAGAGAACGCTTTGAGACTCATCTGAAAAAATTGGGAAAAATTGGTGGAAAATTGGAGGAGAAACGCTGAAAATAACGTTTGCATCATTGGGTCCAGAAACAGTCAAAAATCAAAGAATTTTCATGATTTTTACCCGATTTTTCGCTGTTTTTCATGATTTTTCGACTCAAAATCCAATTTTTAGCTTGAAAGTCCATGATTTACTGAAATTTATCTGAAAATCCGATAAATTTCTATCGAGATTCTCGGAATTTTCGCTCCGGTATACGGTCGACAATCGAAAAAGTTCAGTCCGCAGTCGGTGTTTGCGTACCGTACCCAGGCTAACCTGCACATCTAACCGTCACTCATCGCCGCCAAATTCGTTTCGAAAAGTGCTCTTTCGGCGGATCTATGCCGTTTTTCGCCAAAATTTTCGATTTTTTCCATAATTTTGTTCAAAAAATTGAATTTAAGGTCGAAAATCAAGCAGAAACACTAAAACATCGTGAAATTCGACTCATAATTTGTGATTTTCGCTGATTTTCGAGGCTAGGTGTGAAAAATCTGAAAATCGATGTGTTCTCAACTATTTTCTGTCGATTTCAAGAAGAACAACTGGAAAACATTCAGTCTTTGAAAATTCAGCGAAAAAAATCGATTCTTTCGAAAAAATTTTCTAAAACCAGGTGACCAGTGGAATATTGAATTATTGATTTCAGGTTATTCCACGTGACTTTCCCACGGTGTGAAAAAAAATCGAAAAATTGCATCAGTGTAGTGGAAAATGCAGAAAATTCTGGGCGAAACACATATTTTCTTTCCTGAAATTTAGATTTTTCCGATTTTTATTCTCCTAATAAAAATTAACAGTTCTATTGTGAAATCAACACATGTTTATGATCTTGATAGGCGAAAAATAGATTTTTCACTGAAAAAATTCCGTTTATCTCCGATTTCCCGCTAGTTTTCCACTCGTCCTATCTCTCAACATTCATATTTCCAGAACAAGCGCCAACTACCACAGAGAAGGAACGAAATGGGAAAGCGAAAGTCGAAGAGAAAGGCACCAACCAAGGCGAAGGCTGTCGTGCCGCTCGACACTCAGTTCAACTGTCCGTTCTGCAATCACGAGCGTGTTTGTGAGGTGAAGATGTAAGTAAGATTTGCTGGAATCGAGTTTGAAGGAGCTCCACGCGTTCAAAACCTCAAAAATTCAAGTTCAGCTGAATTGAAATAGTTAAAAACACAAGAAAATCAATTTTTCCGTTCGAAAGTGTGATTTCAAGCTCAAAAATGAAGAGGAAAACTCAAAGAATTCAACTTTCATTGAAAATTCGATTTTCAGGCTAATTTAGGCCAAAAAAATCTGAAAATCATTTTTCTGCGTTGAAATTTCTCATAGGTGACTATTCAACTGATACAATGACTTTATGAGCTCAAAAAGCGGTTTACGGCGAATTTCAGCTCAAAATTCACTGAAAAATGAAATAGACATTTTCGAATTCGCTAAAATCGAATTCTAAGAAGTTCTGAGTTTCCAAAGGTCCAGAAAATCTGATTTCATGCTGACAACGGAGTCCCGAATCAATTTTAATCTTAAATGAGCCCGAAAACTCTCAAAATTTTATTCTTGCTCTGAAAACCGTGCTGAAAATCAGTTTCCTCCAGAAAATCGCTCTAAATTGACTCAAAAACTTCACAGCAGCTGTAGCACCTTAACGAATGCTCCGCGGCGATTTTCAGCCGAAACACCTTTCATTTATTCAACTATTCACCATTTTCCAGGGATCGCGAGAAGAACGTCGGCTACATCGCGTGCCGCGTGTGCTCCGAAGACTTCCAGACGAACATCACCTATCTCTCGGAGCCCATCGACGTCTACTCGGACTGGGTGGACGCGTGCGAGCAGGCCAACAACGCCTGAGCCATCTCTCTCCTAATTTATAAATGCTTTCTTCCCTTCTCTCTCTCTCTCTCCGTCTCCATCGCGTCTGATCTCTGATTTTCTCAGCAATTTTCCGATTTTCGCCCCCCTATCCTTCCTTCCTTTCCCTGGATCATCAGTGACTTCACACGCCCGCCCCCTTTTTATATATACATACACACATACATCGTCAAACCGGTCCCAGAAAATAGTGTATATTCATGCTCTCTTCGTCGTTTTTTTTTATTTGTACAATGTTTTCTTTTTCCTGTCTTGCTCTCTCTCTCTGTCTGCTCTCTTTTGTACGTTCCCTCCCCACAATCCAGAAATTCTAACTAAAACCATGAGCTCTCTATCTCTCTCTCTTTTTGGATCCACTCAGTTTTTACTCGAAAAGTTTCAGGTTGAAAGAAAGAGGTCTGGAAGAATAACACGGAACTTTCAGTGTGTGGCGGAAGAGAGATGTTTGGAATCGTTTGCCGACGACTATCATCGAAAGGGAATACGCTCCCTTCGTGCATCAATCAGTGCGAAGAAACGTGGAAACAGGATCAGACCTCCTACTAGAGATGTGTGGAACTTTGATTTCCACACCACTGAATTTTTGTTTTCTTCTGTTTTCCGCCAAATTTGACAATATTAGGCGAAGTGAGAATATGTAGAAGTTTTTCATGGAAAACGATCTATTCGAGTCTAAAAATCATGTTTTCTAATTTCGTTTTCAAGTCCAAAATAATCAATTTAGCTTGAAAAGATTCATGTCGACTTGTCTGACTCGGACTTCCTGCTTCCGTTTTCTGCATTTAAAATCGTCGTCTACTTTTCCTCCTTCTTCGCTTCCTGCGATCAAAAACCCAACATTTCATGATCGAAAAATTCAAAAATTTTGGAAAAATGACAAGCGGTCTGAAGGTATCAGAGAGGCTGTGGGCGAGCGACAACTCACAAGCGCTGTCCGGCCACTGCACCGCGCGGTGGCTTTTGCCTGCTGCCTTTCGGCCCTGAGCCGTGCACCACTCCTTATGCACCCGGGACCGCCCGTCGTCAGACAGATGGCCCCTGGCGAACGTAGCGCTTGGCACGGACGCTCGGTCGCCGTTGCCGACAACACCCACAGGACTCCTCCCTTCACTCCATCCACACTTATCTACCGTCAAGAAGCTGACTCACAGGTGCCCGCCACGACGCCCGGTGGTTCACAAAAAACGGCGAGCGTATATGAAGGAGGCGCGTTTCGAAGAGAGAAGAGAGAGGGAGGCCGCTGCGTGTCTCCTTTCTTTTCACACTATTTCGTTGAAGGATTCATAACGTAGAAACAAAGTACCATAACTTGAGTATTTCTGATCCAATCGAGATGAAAATTATATATTTGGGATCAGCGTATCAAGGCGGTTTTAATGATTACACTCACGACAGAAGTTTTTCTGTCCAGGAAAAACTTCAACCCCTATTCTCAACTGTTCCAGTTCTTCAGGTTGCTCCCACTTTTCGAACTCCGACTCCTCGATTGGCATCATTTGAATCTAATTTCCTGGGCTCCCTCCGTCCGCGGTTTTAGCACCACCCATAATCATTTCTGCTCACTGGAACTTTCAAGAACAGCATCTCATTTTCCGGCTCTTCCTGTTTTTCCTGCTCGATTTTATAGCTTCCCTTTTTGTGTCCTCAAACCGCCCCCTTCGAAAAGTTTCCCCTTTCATTTTCGTGCTTCGAAAAAAGCAATCGGTCCGATGGGAGTCGTCAAAAATATCAAGGAATGGGAATGAATGTGTTGGAGGATAGGGAGAGGGAGAACAATTTCATTGGTTAGAGGGCAAGAAATGGAAAGTGGAAAAAAAACTTTTGAAAACTTCTGGAAGATTTTGAAGCGTTCAAACAGATTCTAATAGGGTGCTGGAAGTGGGATTCTGAAGGATTCTGAAGGATTCCAAATGACTTCGCAAGATTCATTGGGATTCAGGAGAACTCGGAAAAGAATCGGAAGTGTTCTAGAATGTTCTAAAGAATTCGAAGAGTTAGTGAAGGATTCTGAAAGTTTCAGAAGGATTCCAGAAGGTTCTAGAGAATTCGAAAAGTTGATGATGGATTCTGAAGGATTCTAAAGGGTTCTGAATGGCTTTGCAAGATTCAAAGGGATTCCGGAGAGCTCGGGAAGATTCTGAAGGATTCTAGAAGGTTCTGGAAAATTCGAAAAGTTGGGTTCAGCAAAACTTAAATGAGGATTCGCAAAAAAAATTTTCTGTTTTTTCAGTGAATATATGTAATCAAGTGCGCTGATTCCAAATATCACAATGAAAAATCTCGAAAAATGCTCTAAACACGCGAAACTCCGCCTCCAAGAGGCCATATTTCAAGAAAGTTATCTCTTCAAGTTTTCGCCTATTTCGTTCTTTTTCCGGGTTTTTTAAAATTAAAATCGGTAATTTATCAACCTATCAATTCTTTGCATCTTATTTGTTAGAAAAATTAAGAAAAACTCATCAAAAATTTGCAAAAACTTGATGGCCGAATTGAAAATTCCTAGGCCACAATTTCTTGAAAACTGGCCTCTTTGAGGTGCGTTTTCGGGGTTTCAAAGCAATTTTTTAGCGTTTTCATTATGATATTCGGAATCAGCACACTTGATTACATATCTTGAAGCAAAAAAAGTTTTGCCCGGAATCCATTCAGGAATTCAATGGGTATCTGAAAGTCTCAGGAAACATTTTCATTCTAAAAATTTACAAAATCCCACATCTCCGCTGAAAATCATCAGAAACCCGTTCAAAATGTTTGAGATTTTTTCTCAATTTTTCAGAAATTTCAAATTCCCTCCAACCCCTCCATCCAGAAGAAACAAAACTACACTTGCCAACTGACCCAACCAAACCAACTCCTCCCTTCATTTTCAGTTTGCTCCCTCCAAAAAGAAGAAAAAAAGAGTCTCGAACGGAAATTCAACCCAACACCGCTTCCCCTCCTTGCAGCTGACACAATTGAAGAAGGGGGGGCGGAGCCTAAATTGGCGGGAAAAGAGCAAAGAAGAAATGAAGGAGTCATCAAGGGTCAGCGCACACTTCTGCTACGTTTTCTTCAAGGATTTTTGAAATAAAATTTCGAAAAAGTCTTGGGTTTTTCTGCTTGATTTGAGTTTGAGTTAGCAAAGGACTTCGTGTGACGACAGTCGGATTTTCAAAAGAAAATTTTTTTTTTTTAATTTTGAAACTGGCTCCGCCCACTTGCAACTGACTTTTGATAGTTTTCAGGTCGATTTTGATCCTTTGTTGAGACAAAATTTCCACCAATTTTTCCAGTTGACTCGTCTTGGTTCATGTTCATGGTCACTATTATGCGTTCTGCTAGAATGATTATGACGTCGTTGGTTCGGGGAAAACTGAGACCATGCAAATGTGCTCGAATTAAGAAATTAGGACAAGCATGAGCTTGAAAATAGGCTCCAGTATAGTTCAAATTTTGAAAATCGGCATAAAATGATTTCGAATTCAGCAGACTACTCGGAACTCTATTACTCATGTGAAAGATTAATGAGTTCAGAATCTGGAATTCTTGATATTTTTCAGAGTTCAAAAACTTCTATCTTTTTTTCTGATCTTTTTTGTTTCAAAATCGTTTTTTTTTTCTCTGCGTGCTTTTTAGCACTGGTAGATCAAAACTGCGCTTTTCTCGTTTTTGAGGTCGATTTGATCTACTAGTTCAGATTTCGCTTAAAAATAAATCGTGTTTATAACCTAGTTCAAACATAAACATCAGCCAGTGGCCTAGGATTTGCAATTGATCGAACTATGTAAAATTAATTTGTAAATAGACAAGAAATCCTGATGAAGTCAACCTATCAAAAAAAGTCGAGGTCGACCGACCCATGTGCCCCAATCAACGATATTTTCGGCGTTTTTTTTTTTTGAAAATTTCCTAAAATATCGCGGTTTTTCCTCACAATCAGTTTCATAGACCGGGAAAAACTGTGCTGAAAACAATGCAAAACCGGAATGATGAAAAATCGCAGCAAAATTATCGTTCATTAGAGCAGACTTGTATTGTTTGGGTCGACCCACTCTCGACTTGTTTTTTGATAGGCCGACTCGATTTTTCACGACTTTGATAGACTTTTGTCGACCTACACAGTACTGGCCAAAAAGAATGCGCGCTTGGTGATTTTCAGTGCAAAACGGTCAACTTTGAACACTTGTAAATCAGTTCTCAACGGACCGATTTTTCTGAAAATTTGTAAATGTGTCAAGCAGCTCTAGATCTTCATTTTTGTAGTTGACAACTTTTTTCGAAAATCACAATCAAGTCAGTTATGTCTCGCATAGTCACGCGACCTTTAAACTCGGTACATTTCAGTGCAAATTTTGACCTTTTACAGAACCATGATCTTTACTGCGACATAACGAACTTGATTGTGAATTTCGTAAAAAATTGTCAACTACAAAAATGAAGATCTAGAGTTGCTTAACACACTCACCAAGTTTCATAGAAATTGAGTTATTGGAACATACTTTTTCAACTGCTCAAAGTTGACCGATCTGCACTGAAAATTCCCAAATGCGCACTCCTTTTGGCCAGTCCTGTATGTAGTTCTAGCACACTATCTTTGAGGAATCCGGTGAATAAGGTTTTTCTGCATTTTTGCGTGACGGTGTATGCACCAACACATAAACACCGCCACGCAAAAACGCAGAGACTACATGAATTTCGAATGGGCCATACCAAAAGTGAAGCAACGAACCAACAAGGGGGGGGGGGGGGG
>LR543322.1:35587-47332 GCA_900536305.3 Caenorhabditis sp. 40 LS-2015
GGGGGGGGGGGGGGGGGCATAATTGGGAATGGGGGGAATCTGGTCTCGCAGTCAAAAACAACTAAATTTCTTTATATATCCTTTTTTTCAGACACAGAGGCTGAATGTTGAATGCTATATAGCCATCTTTCTATTTCTCTCTCTTATTGTTCCGTCAAAACAATGTGGGTGGGATGAGAACGGAGTAGGAACATCATGTTGTCGTTTTTTTTCTCTTTCTTAGATATGTAAAAAAATAAGTATGTAGATTTGGATGTTTTCATTTTGAACCTCTCGCGAAAAGTTAGAGTTGAAAGTGAGTTTCAGCTTCTTTTTTTCTCACTCACATTTTTGTGAAATTTTCGAAAAATCTGCTTTCAAATGAAAATGGGGCGGAGCTTGGAGAAGAATTGTTTGGCTGGAGGCAAAATGAGAAAAGTGAGGATATATGCACCTAGATATGTACATATATGTATGCATTTACGCTCTAATGAGCATTATGGAAATTTTGACGAGGAAGAGTTTTGGTAAGCTGACTAATGCCTGTCTCTAGCCTGTCTAATCATAGAAGAAAAATTATAAGACTTTGAGTTTTTCTTTTTCAATTTTCAACAATAGACCAGGTTTACATACCGGTTACAATGTTCAAAAACCTGGGAGAGAAAATTTTCAAAAAAAAAAAAACACTTTTTTTCTGACATTTTTCTGACAGCTGTTCTCTATTCTGTGTCCACTTTTACTTCATTTTAAAAAAAAGTTAGAGTTGAATTTTTTTCAAATTTTTGGATTCTAGGCCACCAATTTGAACTAGTTGTAAGCCGTGTATCCTTTTGGCACGGTTTCGAAAATTTTCTGAAATTTTTTCGACAAACTTTTTTGAAATTTCTCATACAAATTTTTGCTAAATTTCTTTTCGAACAGACACACGGGTTGTAACTGTGCGAAAAAAAGTGAAAATTGTGAGTTTTGTCCATATGTTTGCAAACGAAAAGTCTAAAAGCTACGCCTGTACTTTTGTTTCTCCGGATGTTCGTACCCGAAACTTCTCTCTTGACACATTCTTGTCGCTCGAAACCCCTTTATCCCCCCGAAATTTTTTCTCCGTTTTCCCATGCTCCAACAAGTTTATGGTCCAAATCAAATGTATTTCCGGTGTGGAGGGTACGCTCGGTTTTCACACTTTTCTCTTTTCTCTTCTCCATTTTTTTTCTTCATTTTTCTTCTCCTTGAACAACCCATTTGACACATATACATACATACATCCACACTTCTTCATACACACATTTTTATACATTGAGAATTTTTTCAGGATTTTTTTTCTCGTTTCGACGCGTTTCCGTTTTTTTTCCTAGGTTGCTGTGAGATATATGTGCCGTTTAGGTAAATTTTTGAGAAATTGGCACTTTTCGGAAATCGTGGAAACGAAATTTTGAAAAATGGTGGCCCCGAAGATCTGAGATTTTTGAGATTCTGAGATTATTAGATTTTAAGATTCTGAGAGAGTCTGAGATTTCAAGATTCTGAAGGATTCTGAGATTCCGTGATCCTGAGATTTTGAGAGATTCAGATTTTTTAACCTAAGATTTTTAGTTTCTGAGATTCTGAGATTCTTGGAGATTCTGAGAGATTCTGAGATTCTGATGGATTCAGAGATTCTGAAGGATTCCGAGATTCTGAAGGGTTTTGAGATTTCGCAATTCTGAGATTCTGAGAATCTGAGAAGTTCTGAAATTCTGAAGATCTCAGATTCTGAAGGATTCTGAAATTTTGTGATTCTGAGACTCTCAGAGATTCCGAAATTTTCTGAGCGATTCTGAGAGGTCCTGGGAGATTCTGATATTCTAACGAATTCTGAGATTTTGTGATTCTGAAATTTTTAAAAGATTATGAAAATTTCTGAGATTCTGAAGGATCCTGCGAATTTTTTCTGGTGGAAAAATTTTTAGTAAAAAATTTTGGAAATGATGAACCCGAGGATCTGAGGTTTTTGAGATTCTGGAGAATTCTGAGATTCTGAGATTCGGAAGGATTCTGAGATCCCAAGATTCCGAGATTCCGAGATTCTGAATGGATCCTGAGATTCTATGGATTCTGAGTAATTCTGCGATTCTGAGATTCTGAAGGATCGTGCGATTCATCTACACATCTCCTATTTTTCAGTCCCTTTTCGTTTCCCCCTCGAGACTACCTTCAAATATTGCAAGTGGTCATAAAAAATGATCCATAAAATAATTCAGACAAAAAACAAAACAAAACATTCAAATATTCATTCAAAAAATAGATCGGGAGAGAGAGAGAACGCTATTCACATTTTGTCTCCGGAAAAAAAAACAATCGGATTCATTCATTTCATTTTATTTTTGGTCCCCCCGGCTCCTTTCGGTTTTCATAGTAGTGTCTGTGACAGAGAACCGGGGAGAGAGAGAGAGAGAGAGAGAGAGAGAGAGAGAGAGAGAGAGAGAGAGAGAGAGAGAGAGAGAGAGAGAGAGAGAGAGAGAGAGAGAGAGAGAGAGAGAGAGAGAGAGAGAGAGAGANGAGAGAGAGAGAGAGAGAGAGAGAGAGAGAGAGAGAGAGAGAGAGAGAGAGAGAGAGAGAGAGAGAGAGAGAAAAAAGCTCGACCATCCATTTCTAGGTCACAGTTTTCCGTTCTTCGAGTGCTCCATGGCCTAACTTTCTCTAGTTTGAAAACCTAGGCCATGATCTTTAAGATAAATTTCCGTTTTTTTTCTTCTTTGCTTTTCTAATTTGATTTCTGATGCACTCTTCGTTACTACTCTCTCTTTCTATGTGTACATCCTTATTTTCTGGGCGGTGATGTCTTCAATTACAAGACCAGAGAGAGAGAGAGAGAGAAGAGGAGTAATGCACATTATTTCTTGTCCTTTTCGCGATTTCCTGGTTGTCTTCAACTGGTTGATCAATGAGTTTGAGTTGATCTACTTTTCCAAATCTTCCAAATCTTCCAGGGTAGTTGATGTCGAGTGGCCGCCTGGCGGTCGTATTGTCTTTCCTTCATCTACTCGTCGTCCTTGTCGATTCTTCAGGTTAGCCAGTTTACAGCTCTTCTTACTTTTAGAAGGTCGAGAAACCCCAAATCTCTATCGTTATTTTCCAGTTTAGTCGACGAGAAAATATGGATTTTGGGTCATTTTTGGTGGCCTAGAATTTCAAAGTTGGGATTTCTAGGTCGCACTCGTTTTCAACATGGGACACGATTAGATTTGTCAGCTCTTAACCGTGTTTGGGGTTCTAGAATGATTCTTTTGAGCTGAATGCCGGATCAAAAACTTCAAGCTTCCACTCTCCCGACCATACTGACTAGCAAGGTTTTTATAGGGGTCTTGATAATTTTCTGAAAAATTAGCCATAGGTACACTTTGGCACGCTGGGTGAGTTTGAATATTTTTTCTATTCGAATTCTTAATTTTCAAGAAAATTCGATTTCGAGCAAAGATCTAGTGTCTTTTTCTCAAGTTATTCTCTCACGATTTCAAATACAGCACTGACCTATCCCTAAATCTATCCCCTTATGTGATTTTCAGTGCGAAATGAGTCAACTTTTAACAGTTGAAAGGGCATGTTCTAATCAATCCGTTTCTATGAAATTTGACAAGTGTATTAAGCAACTCTAGATTTTCATTTTTGTAGTTGACAACTTTTTACGAGAATCGCTGCGAAGTGAGATATAGTCACGCGAGTTCAAAACTTGGTGCAAACTTCCAACGTTTTCGGACCTATGATCTTAAAAGCGACATTACTGACTTGATAGCAATTTTCAAAAAAAGTTGAAAACTACAAAAATGTAGATCTAAAGTTGTCTGATACATTCCCCAAGTTTTATAGAAATCGAGTTATGGGAACATATTTTTTCAACTGCTCAAAGTTGACCATTTTGCACTAAAAAATTACCAGAATGGATAAAATTATGGCCAGCCCTATAGGCTCTTTTTAGAAACTCGAAGCAGTGCAAACTGAAGAGTTATTCTGCAAGCCCTCATATCTCATCAGAGAATGACCTCATTAAAAGCAAACTTTACCATTTTTTTCTAGGAAAATAAAGGTTTGGAAAACAGTGCACCACTTTTCAATACCAAATGTCTTGTTGCTCGAGTTCCTCGAAAACTTTTTCACACACCTCATTAGGTTCCGTTTGTGAACCTTCGAACCAAAAAGTGTAACCCAAGTGTAACTAATCCTTTTAGACCGAAAAAAGACTGCTGGGTGTTTGAACCTTCTTCAGACGGAACTAAATAGAAAAAAAAATACATAATCGGCCGAACCACCCATGAATATATAATCATCACATATATTCATAATTTCTTTAGAGGAAAGAGGTCGGGGTATCTCATAAATGTGTGAAAAAACTGATAGGTCAGCTGAGCGGACGAGGTCAAAAACTAATCGGCTTGGAGGAAGCCGAAGAGAAGGTAGATGTACTTTAGATGACGTGGTATGCAAATGTGCTCTGGTGACATCAAACGTAGAATCATCTTACAAAGAACATGGAATAGGATTTGAAGTGTTAGGGTTGTTAACAAAAATCCCTGAAGTTTAAAGGAGGATTCCGGGCAAAATTTTTTTTTGCTTTAAAATATGTAATCAAGTGTGCTGATTCCAAAAATCATAACGAAAACGCTCAAAAACTACTGTAAATACCCGAAAAACCGTCTCAAAGAGGCCGTTTTTCAAGAAAGTGGCCCATTTTGGGCACAACTGTTTTTGCCTATTTTCGCCGTTTTTTTTTCCAATTTCTTTGGTTAAATTGACGACTTCTATCTTCTTTATGCATTTTTGTTGCTTTTTTTCATGTTTGAACTTCAAAAAAAGGAAAAAAAACGGCGAAAATAGGCAAAAACAGTTGTGGCCAACCGGGGCAACTTTCTTCAAAAACGGCCTCTTTGAGACGGTTTTTCGGGTATTTAGAGCAGTTTTTGAGCGTTTTTATTATGATTTTCTGAATCAGCAGACTTGATTACATATTTTGAAGTAAAAACAATTTTTGCCCGGAATCCTCCTTTAAGTACAGTACTGGCCAAAAAGATTGCGCGTTTAGTGATTTTCAGTGCAAAACGGTCAAATTTGAAAACTTGTAAATCAGTTCCCAATGGACCGATTTTTTTGAAAACTTGGTGAGTGTATTTAACAATTCTAGATCTTCATTTTTGTAGTTGACAACTTTTCACGAAAATTGCAATCTAGTCAGTTATATTTGGTACAATTCAGTGCAAATTTTGACATTTTTCGGAAACATGATCTTTACTGCGGCATAACTCACTTCACAGCAATTTTCGTGAAAAGTTGTCAACTACAAAAATGAAGATCTAAAGTTGTTTGATACAGCCACTAAGTTTGAGAAAAGTCGGGTGAGTGGAACATACTTTTTCAACTGCTCAAAGTTGACCGTTTTGCACTGAAAATCGCCAAACGCGCATTCTTTTTGGCCAGTACTGTATCTCAAGGTTGATCCCATGAAATTTCGCTGCTTTTCAGACTTTCCAGACCAATATGAGATTGCCAACAAGATTCTGGACAAGTACAACGCCGGGTTGATCCCGGTGTCGAAGACCAAGCAGCCGATCCAAGTGCACTTTTCCATGGAATTGTATCAGATTATTTCGGTGGTCAGTTTATCCCTTGGGAGACTAGGATTTAGGATACAGGAAATCATGATTGTATTGGATTTCGAAAATCGGAAAAATTTTTCCAGAATGAACCTCAACAATACCTGATGCTGAATGCGTGGGTGGTGGAGCGATGGACGGACCATTTGTTGGGATGGGATCCGGAAAAGTACGGAAATGTTACGGAAATTATGCTGCCGCACAATTATATTTGGTTGCCGGACACAACGCTGTATAATTCGTGAGTTGAGCCGCAAATACAGAACATGAAAAATTCCGGATCCGAAAATTTTGAAACTGGTGCACAGATCCAATCGTTTTCCGTTGATGTCTGATGATGTTTAGTGGAGATTTAGGACTTTCGGAAATTGGATTTTTCGGCGACAAAATTTTTGAAGAATCCCAGAATCTCAAGATCTCAGATTCTCAAAGTCCCAGAATCTCAGAATCGTTCAAAATCTCAGAGAAGCTCAGAATCTTAGACTCTCGAAATCTCAAACCCTCAGAATCTCAGAATCTTTTGATTTTTTCAAAATTTTCAAACTTTTTCAAACATGAATTTTTCAATTTCAAGTTTTAAAAAAATTTCTGAACTTTTTTTGAATTTTTTTTCGGATTTCTGCAGTGTTCAGACATTCTTCCGAATTTACAACAGTTTTTTGAGATTGGTTTGGAATATTTGAAATTTCGAAGATTTTGGAGATTTTCACTGAGAATCTGAGATTCTGAAAATCTCAGAATCTGAGATTCTGAAAATCTCAGAATCTCAGAATCTCTAAATTTCAGAAACTCAAAATCTTAGATCTCCAAAATCTCAGAATCTTCTTCAGAATTTCAGAATCTCGGAATCTCAGAACCTGGAAATCTCAGAATCTCAGAATCTCAAGATCTCAGAATCTCATAATCTCAGAATCTCAAAATCTCAGAGAATCTCAAAACTTCAGAATCTCAGAGAATCTCAGAATCACCAAAGTGTTTTTTTAGAGTCTTCGTAATATTTTTCAACTTTCAAGCTCAAAAATTCTGACTTGATCGGTTTCAATTTTCCCCCCAAAAATCTGTGTGTTTTCGCGTCGAGACCCAAACTCCATCAATATCTTTCAGACTAGTAATGAAAGACGACGAGAATCGACGTCTTCTCCATGCCAAAGTCACAACTTTGGGCGAAGGAAATGGCGCGTTCATCGAGTTGCTCTACCCAACAATCTACAAGTTGTCGTGCCTATTGAATCTTCGATTCTTTCCCTTCGATGTGCAGGTATGTCTAGAGAGTACTGTAGACTCTTCAAACGCTCCAAAATTTCACAGTCCTGCCGCCTCCTGTTCGGCAGTTGGACATTCGACAACACCAAAATCGACTATTTCGCTTTCAACGAAAGTCAAGCGATCGGCACCACCAACTGCATCGAGAACGAGGGCTGGAATGTGTTGTCGACTAGTGGTGGGACTGGCTTTGAATTCTTGAGCCCCTCTACAGTAATAGAAGTTCTCGTTACAGTAATCCGACACGAGAACAAGTACGACTGTTGTCCCAACAACTACACCCTCCTGGAGTTTCGGCTAACGATACAGAGAAAGCCGCTGTACTACATTATCAATTTGATCATACCCACTTCGATCATCACTTTCATCTCGATTATCGGCTTCTTCAGGTAGGCAACTGTGCTCCATCGAGCATCGAACATTTTTTTTTGTTTTGCTTACTATTAGCTTCACTATACTCTCAAATTTCAACGTTTTCAAGAAAGCGAATATACTGAAAACATTCGACTCTGACTGTAAGCTCCGCCCACTTGGCACTCCTGGCACACCGATTTTGCAAAGTTTTGGCGCAATTTTTCGAAACATTATAAAAATCAGCGAAATTAGAAAATGGCCTGCTTCAAGAACCAAAAATTCGATGTTTCGGCGAAAATTTTTTTTTGAAAAAATTTTATATGCATTAAATTTAACTGTTTTCCCAAACGAAATTTGAAAAAATTAATGTTTGATGCTGATTTTAAACTGATATCGCTATGGGTGCGGCAAGGTTGCAAAGGGGGCGGAGCTTGGAGCGGCGGACGCGGAAAGATCATTTTCAGTGCAAAACGGCCAACATTGAGGGCTTGAAAAAAAAGTTCCAATCACTCGATTTTCATAAAATTTGATGAGTGTATCAAGCAACTTTAGATCTTCATTTTTGTAGTTGACAACTTTCTACGGAATTCGCAATCAAGTCAGTTATGTCGCGTTCGAGACTGAAAAAGTTAGAAATTTGCTCTGAAATGTACCAAGTTTTGATGAGCTGTAACTCATTTCACAGCAATTTTCTTAAAAAGTTGTCAACTACAAAAATGAAGATCTAGAGTTGCTTGAAACACTCACCAAGTTTCATAAAAATCGAGTGATTAGAACATACTTTTACAAATGCTCAAAGTTGACAATTTTTCCCTGAAAACGGTCAAATCGTGTGAAAAAGTGGTCTAAAAATGGTCAATGAGCAAAATTCTGACAGCAAGTTTTTGATATTTTTGGAATGAGATGCTTCTTTTCTACCTAACCATGTAGAATACTTTGTGAAAAACATGTTTTCCAATCGTCCGAAGATCCTTTGAAAAACAAGTTTTTAAAAAATCGAAAATTTTGAGATTTCGAAATTTTCTGACAAAACTTGTCACAAACCTGTGTATGCAGTATTTAAATAATTGTGCAAAGTTTCAGCAGAATAGATACATTTTGAACAGAAATATGAACACAAAACAAAAAAGTGATATATTTTTATCCAGTACCTTATGGTACAGTGTCTGAGTATGACTGTGTATGACTGTGGGCCAGAGATGAGCGGAAAAGAAATTTCGAGTTCCGGAAGCCGGAAACCGGAAAACGGAAGACGGAATTCCGCTCATCTCTAACTGTGGCCCAATCGTTCCTGTTTTCCAGCACCTCCTCGATCAACGAACCTCGCGAGGAGAAAATCACTCTCGGCATCACAACGCTCCTCTCAATGTCCATTCTCATCTTCATGGTGTCCGACAAAATGCCGTCCACCTCGTCGTTCATCCCCCTCATCGGCCTCTTCTACACCTCCATGATCCTCCTCATCTCGTTCTCGACCATCTGCTCATCGGTGGTGATTTACGTGCAGAAACAGGGGAATCTGGGGAATCCGCCGTCGAAGAGTCTGATGAACATCGCGAGGGCGGTGAATCGATTCATTCGCATGGAAATGCCGTTGATTATGAAGCAGGCGTACGCGCAGAAGGCAAGGGAGGAGAAGTTGAGACGGCAGCAGATGGGCAGGAAGCAGAGTTTGTGGACCAGGGTTTACAAGTTGGCCAGGGAACAGGCGTTGAGGAAGGTGAGCGTTTTGGATTTTCGAATCGAATCTCATTGTAGTGTCCTTTGTCTGCGTTTTTCCCTGTCCTATCCTTTCTGTTCGTCAGGATGTCCAGAATTTTTTTGAAATTCTGAGAGATTCTGAGATTCTGAGAGCTTCTCAGAGATTCTGAGTTTCTGAGGTTTGAGATTGTCAGGTTCTGAGATTCTGAAAGATTTTGAGATTCTCCGGTTCTGAAAATCTAACTAGGGAATAACCTGAGTATTGTGTTGGAGTTACAGAATGTGCGATATATCATTGGAAAGCGGAGAAAATTTCCAATCGATTGATGTGTTTTGTTTTTGCTGCGGACTCCGCATTCTCGAGAAAATTGAATTCGAAGTACATAAACCCAATTGATTTGCAGTGAGAACACGCATTTCATATCAAACCAACTGGGTTTACCGTAAATTTCAAGTACGTAAACCGTTTACGTACTTGAAAATCAATTTTCTCGAGAATGCGGAGTCAGCAGCAATAACAAAACACATCAATCGATTGCAAATTTTCTCAGCTTTCCAATGATATATAACACATTCTGTAATTCCAAACATTACTCAGGTTATTCCCTAGTGAGATCTTGAAATTTTGCGAATCTGAGAATTTGAGATTCTGAGACTCTTGGATTTCGAGAACCTTCCAAATTCTGAGATTTCAGGATTCTCAGACTCTCCGATCTTTAGTTACTTAGTTTCTCAGATTCTGATGGATTCTGAGATTCTACCAGACTCTGAGATCCCCAAATCCTCAGATTTTCAATTCAAATTTTGATTTTGAGAGATTCTGAGAGATTCTGATGGATTCTGATGGATTCTGAGAGACTCTGAGAGATTTTTAGAGATTTAGAGATTCTCCCAGATTCTGAGATCCCCAAATCCTCACATTTTCAATTCAAATTCCCGCCGTCATCCCCCCACTGTCACCAACCCCCGCATGTCACCCCCTTTTCAGTAGTTGTCTTCTGTAGCCCTCTATCCTATCCTAAATGTCCCTTTTTTGCTGCTGATCCAGGACGTTCAGACATCTCAAAGCTCGGCGAAATTCAACGAAGTATTGACACCCGAGAAGTTGATCGATAACGGAGGAGGGAAGCGGTGTACGATTAACAAGGATGTCACTTGTATTAGTGAGTTTTCGAATGAACTCGGATGTTTTGAGATTCTGGTATTTTAAGACCTCTAAGCAGCTATAATTAGACATCCATTTTATGGACCATGTTCAACTTTAAGAACCAGAAAAAGTGTGTGACAATCACTCGATTGTTCTGAAATTTTCTGGGTGTATTCAGCAACTCTAGATCTTCACTTTTGTAGTTGACAACTTTTTACAAAAATTGCTCTAAAATGAGTTACGTCGCGTTTAAGATCATTTGTCCAAAAAAGTTGGAAGTTTTCATCAAGGTTTGATGGCGCGTGACTATAACTCACTTCACAGCAATTTTCAGAAAAAATTGTCAACTACAAAAATGAAGATCTAGGGTTGCTTGATACACTGCTGAAAATTGAAGAAAATTGGATGGTCGAAACCACAGTTTTCTATTGATCAAAATTGACCGTCTTCGACTGATCTTACTGCCACACAGTTTCTATTCGATTCAAGAACACTTTTTGATCTCTTTCTGCAGGTGACTCCGGAATCGTGGCGATGGGTGTGCCAACACTGGCATCCGAGGACGAGGACCAAGACGTCTCCCTTCTGGAAATGGAGACCACGCCCACTCCGGCCATGCAGCGACCGACGAGACTGCACAAGGCTTCCACGTGCGGCAGCTTCGATAGTATGATGTTTCGGCAGATTGAAGGTGAGAGGTGGAAGAGAATTCCAGGATTTTGGGTTCCTAGGCCACCAACCAAAAATCGCTCGTAACTCTTTGTTGAAAACCGTCGGATTTTCATAATTGGCCTAGAACTTCCGAGTTCGAACTTCTCGGCCACCAATTTCAAATTGAAATTTCTGTATATAACTCGCCCTTTTCAGAGTTGATGGCCTAGAAACCCCAAATTTCGGATTTCTAGGCCACCAACATAGAAAAGACCGTATCTCGGCTCGAAATTGTGTTTTTCGACCTCTGAAAATGGGGAATTTTTTGTGAAATTGGGTTTTCTAGGCCATCAGATGGATGGCTGGTTTCAAGTCGGCCCGAAATCGAATAGTCGTGGCCTAGAAATCCCAATTTTCGGATTTCTAGGCCACCAACATGAAATGCCTCGTATCTCGGCTCAAAACTCTAATTTTAAAACAATGGCCGAGCTTTCTTTTTCGGATTTCTAGGCCATCCCATATTTCCAGTGCCCGTCTCACCGCGGACCGCCCGAAATCTCGCGGAAATCGAGTACGACTGGCTGGCGGCGCTGCTCGAGCGCATCTTCCTCATCACGTTTCTGTTCATCTTCGTTCTCACCTCCATCGGAATCAACTTGATTGGTTTTTTCTACTGGTGGATGGCACCGGACACAGTAAGAGTGTAGCCGCTCGCGAGCCGGCGGCGGCTATCATCGGAGCGGTGCCATCCAGACGACCTTTTTCTTGACTACTACTCACACAATTTCTTTGGATCATATTGATCATCTTTTTTTTGAATGATAAAATAATTCGAATTATTCATATTCGCGAAAAACACTTTTTTTCAAATTTGAAAACTTGCACAACATTTGAAACCATAAAAACAAAAAACGAGACACGGGACACAGACGAAACACACACAGAGCACACAACACAACACGGACGACATGGAATTTGGATGGGGGGATGGGGGCGTGGCTTATCGAGAAGGGGGGGGGGGGGGGGGGG